>CM053791.1:441098035-441658035 GCA_028749045.1 Cupressus sempervirens
ATGTGTCCCATTTTCATTGTTGTCAAAAAGTGTTTGATAGAATTTGGTTCTTTTTACAAATGACAATTTTGTGTTGCACTTTTTTATTGATGAATATTACCATCAATGAAAAGGGGGAGATTGTTATAATGTGAGATTGATGCTATACATTTGTTGTTGTCATTAATGATTTTTTTTCATTGATGTCAACACATTCATGTTTCATCCATTTGTGTATTAGTTATGTAATCGGATTTTTTGTGTATTGATCTATGTGTATTGATAGTCTTTATATTGACTATAACTGGACTTGGTATAATCTACATTTTGGTAGATTGTATGTTTTTAGTTCAATCTTATTTGTATGTGTATATGGTTTTGGTCCAATATGTGTAAGTATAAAATGCTACATATATCTATTGGAACTAGATGCTTTGGAGAAGGTGTTTTATATTGGCTCAAATTGTGGCATATTGTATTGGTTGAGGAGGTCCTCATTTTATTCCTTCCTGCCACGAGAATTTTATAGTGTGACCTATTTCAAATGTTTGGACAACCTTGTGGTTCTCTTCATGATGTATAAGTTCATTTGTTTGTAGTTAGTGTAAGTGTCCAGTATCATATGTGTGGATTTCATGGATTATATGTGAACTAACTATGAATCCGTATGAAGAATGTTTGTGTTCATCCAAACTAGTCTATAGATTTAACATGTAGATTATATCTCTTTCCATATCATCAAGAAGTTATCACTTGTGGATTGCTAGTGAGCCTTTCGATAATGAGCCATCGGGCCTTTCGTAGCAAGAATTTATTTGGTAGTGGGATTCTTGTATTAGATCACCTTTTGGTGTCAACTTAACAATTGTTTTCATATTTCATGAGAATTGGATTCTCTATGCTTTTTCCTAGTTTGGATTTTCTGTGTAAATTTGGCATTCTCCATGTTGGTTTTCTTATGTATTTCATTCTTGCATTTTCTATGGATGTTTGATATGCTATGCTGATAAATTTTAAGTTGTTATTGGAATTTTTTAAGTGTTGATTGACAAAAAAGAAAGTTTTAATAGTTTTGTGGAAATTGTTAGCTTAAAGAATAAATTTGACAACTGAGTGTCAATACACTTAACCAAGATCAAGAACAAGTTCCGAGTGTTAACAGGTGTCGAGTGTTAACAAGTGTCGAGTGTTAACAAGTGCTGAGTGTAATAGATGCCGAGTGTTAACAAGTGCCGAGTGTTAACAAGTGCTGAGTGTAACAAGTGTCGAGTGTTAACAAGTGCCGAGTGTAACAGGTACCGAGTGTTAACAAGTACCGAGTATAACAGGTGCCGAGTGATACAGTTTTGTTTAGGTGCCGAGCTATCCAGGAAACAACATGTGCTGAGTATCAGCAATACTTCAGGAGCCGAGTAACTCAGTAGATCAGCATAAAAGTTTGAAATTGCACAAACTATGATGCAAACAGTTTTTGTAGCCGACAGAAGGTAAACTTCGAGAGATTTAATGATAAAATCGAATCTTTTATTTTTCTCGTACAATTCACATGCAGCTAATAAGAAAAATGATAAAGGCATGCAACCAATCAGTAAAAGACAAGTATTGAGCAGGAAATTGAGATTCAATATGGATCGTAGATCCAAATCAAACCCTAAGTCTTTGAAGTCTTTATAAGAAAGACGAAATTTCATTGTAAATTTTTTTTTAAAAAGGACATACAAGGGTGCATAAAGAAATCTGTTTTTAGAAGCAAGGGTTATCAGATCACAAAGGATCAAGATCAAGAGAAGACAGAAAAGGAGCCTGCATTCAACAATCAAGGATTGTAATCTATGAGGTTTATTGTATCTAATACTCTCTAGCAATTGTATTAGAATGAAAATCCTATAGTGATAGGTTAGCTTTACATCTATTCTGTAGATCCTTTTGATTAGGTGATTAAAATCCTTTAACAGGGTGAAACTTCATGTTAAGTGTTTGTAAATCCTCTAACCAGGTCACTATTAATACAATGTAAAGCCTTTAACAGGGCAGGCCTTTAACAGGGCAAACCATCTGAAGTGGTTGAACAATATTGCTGCAGTAAATTTTGTGGGTATCATCCCCACCCCAGTTTTACCTTCTTATTCCTGGAGGGTTTATGGGTTACCAAATTCTAGTGTTATGAGTTATTGATGCATGAGTGTTGTTACATGTTTATTTGATGTATTTACATGCATGCAATTTACTTTAAGTTAAAAGTTTTATTGGCTAAAGTGTGATACTTATGGTTCACCCCCCCCCCTCTCATAAGTACTCTTTTCATATTTGAATATTCCAACAATTGGTATCAGAGCCATCCAGGTTCTCACAAGGAAAAGCTTAATAGCTTGGAGGAAAAGATCTAAAGATGGAAGCTTTCAAACTTGGAAAGATCATTGAAAATCAGGTGATAGATGTACAACTTGCTCTGCATAGCTTGGAGGAATTCAGAAACAAATTGAGAAACTCATTAAAAAAGAGGAAGGATCTAGCCATAGCTGAAAATGATATACACTACAAGGAGATTGATACCACCAACATATTTTCCAGTGGAGACACTAAAGAGTTTGATACAGCAATAGCAGAACTGATGGAGAAAAATAAAATTCAAGCACATGAGATAAGATCTCTCGGGATGGAACATGAATCACAAGCTATAATGATATGTGAAATTACTGAACAAAAGAAAAGAGCAGTTGATGATAAGGTCATGATGGAAAATGACAAAAGGAATCTTGCAAAGAGACTTGAAGAAAAATGTACTGAATTGACAAGGATCTCAAACATGTAGATGGATACACTTGCTCAAATGATGAATCTTCATCATGAACTCAATATGAAAGATATTGAGATCTCTACTTTGAAGATGCAGAAGGAACAAATGCAGAATGAATTGAACAGAGAAAGAGAGGTGGCAAAAAATCTCAAAAAATCAAGTGAAGCCATCAAATATTTTGAGCAAGTACTGAAATCTCCAAGATCAACCCATGATACAATAGGGCTTGGATATAATAGCACTGAAGTAGGAGAATCATCAAAGAGTGCAGAACAAAGAAGTGAAAAAGGCAAAGATGTTAAACCTACATCTCATTTCTGTGGAAAGAAAGGACATACATCTAATGTCTGTAGAAGCAAGAATGCCCATCAACATGACAAACCCAAAAGCATAAATCATTGTCATAAATGCAAGACGCAAGGTCATCAAGCATATGAATGCAAAACCCAAACTATCAAGACATCAAGTTTTGATGGACATTGTTATAATTGCAAAAAGTATGGACATAGAGCTTTTGAATGTAGATCAAAGTCTATGTGGACAGTAAATCAACCAGCAAAGACATCAAACCATGAATTTTGGGATTACAATACCAGGTACCGCTATCACTATTGTCAAGAATATGGACATATCCCACAGAACTGCATAAGAACACATTTTAGAGGAAACTACAAAAGATGGTTGAGTCAAACTACATGTTTCAGTTGCTTAAAAACTGGTCATGTCAGCAAGAATTGCCCAACAAGGTCAAAGGCATCAAGTTCTGAGTTCAGCAATGGAAAGGCAAAGATAGATGTTGGACATATCAGAAGTGAAATGAATAAGACATGGAGGAAGAAAGATGAGTATAGCACATCAAGTACAAAGATCACTTCACCTAATAGGTCAAGTGATCACACTTCATCAAATTAAGCAAAGAATAAGTGTGTGAGATTGATAAACCAAGTTACATCATAAATCAAGTCCCAAGACATATAAGAACTACAAAAATGAAATCACCATAAGCAAAGATGCTAAGTCAAAATTGAGAACTTTTGTGAATATATGTCAAAGTTGCCTTCAGGAGCCGAATTGCTAACAACGACCGAGTTGATAGTTGATGTCGAGCTGTGAAATATCAATAGGAGCCGAGTAAAGTAAAACACAATGGGAGCCGAGTCACGACAAAACTTTTCAAGTGCCGAGTAGACAGTTGGTAGTGTACTAAGCATTTATTACTCTATTTTGAAGGGTACATAAATCCAATTTTTGATCATTTTCCCCCCATTCAAATGAGAAGCAAAGCCGAGAAGAGTAGAGAAGATCAAGATCAGCTCAGAAGCCATTTGTGAAGATTTCAATAGCGATTCAAGACAAGTTGCATCGATTTAAGGTATTTTAGTTAAGTGTCAAGCTACGTAGGACCTATAAACTTGTTTAAATCATAAACCCTAGTTTGGAAAACAATGGCATCTGGGTCAGGAACCACTAAGGGTATAGAGAGTCATGAAGTACAATTGGTTAGCAACGAAATTAAGCAACCTGAATTTAAGCCCATTCCAGAAGTAGCATACAAGAATGATCCTGCAGGTGCATTATCAGTTATTCCAAATAAAGTTGTTATGGTCCAAGATGTTCGCAGATGTTATAATTGCAAAATTGGTGCCATAGGAGACTTAGAAATCTATAATGCATAAACTATGTGAAAGCAAAGTACTGAAAAATGAGTTTTCAATAATAGAAAGAAAAGGATTAACCAAAACCCTAGCATTTTTGACTATTTTCAAAATTGAATGTGTACGGATAGTTCTGAGCCGAATACATGATGGAGCTTTTTGGTTAGAGTCAGGGCTAGTAAAATTCACCAAGAAAACTGTTCATAGGGTTATTGGTATTCCAACCCTAGATCGGCCAAAGACCCTGCGAAGTGACAAAAGGGAAGTAATAGAGAAAAATATAGGTGCCAAATGGAACAATAGAGGAATGACTATCGACACCGTCACAGATCCCCTACTAGATTTTGCTGTGAGAATCATTTCACATAAATTTTATCAATCAAGCAAGTTAAACAGTGTACCTTGTATAGCAGTTGATGTTGCATACAAGATAATCAAAAGGGATCACACTTATGATTTGACAGAGCTCATGTTTCAACAGATTAATGAAAATTTGGGAGCTATAAGGAAGAGCAAGGGAGCTCAATGCAAATTTGGATCAGTTTTGATGTGCATGTTTTTCTATCTGATGAAAGAATTTCCTTCTATGGGTAAGGTAAGATGGAATCCAAATAAAACAATTTTTGAACAAATTAATGGATACAGTGAACAAATGGATGAAAATTTTGATGCCCAAATGACTAGTTACTTTGAGGACTTCAAAAAGTCCATGAAACAAAGAATGAGAATTCCAGTCTCATTGACTAAGAAATATGAAAAAGACATTTGTTTTCTTGTAGATATAGATTATACCTACATACAAGCAGTTATACCTAGAGTAAGATGGCTTAGGCCACTAGGTTATGAACTTGATGTTGATCAAGCCTCTGCAACAATAATAGCCCTACTTGCAGAAGAAGCTGATAAAAATGCAAAAAAAATTGGAACCTATGATGTTGTCAAATCAAAGGTGATAATAGATTTGAAGACTGCTTCAGCAGTAAAGAAGAAAGAGAAAATGGTGAGACAAATCAAGAGAAAATTTGGCGTGGAAGAAGAAGGAACAGCAGAAGAAGAAGGAGAAGACATTGAAGAAGAAGGAGATAAACTTCAAGGTCTGACTCAAGGGTTAGGCAAAGATAAAGAGGAAAGTGCTAAGGTAGAAGAAGCCAAGGAAGCACCAGTTAAGAGAAAGACCACAACTCCTACTCCTCAATCCAAGGGAAAGAAAGTAGCTGCTCCTGCACCAAAGAGACCTACCACAAGGGTTGTAGCACAAAAAGCCCAAGAGGAGGCAAAAGGAAAGAAGAAACACTCAAAGAAGACTACTGCTGAGTCAAAGAAAAGGAAATTTATTCCCCAACCTGAAACAAATGAGGAGAAAATAGAGTCAGAGGACAATAGTCAATTTCAAGTGGTAAGACACAAACCCCAGACTGCTGTTGATAAATTATGTTCAAAAATTAGGAATGATGATTTAAAAGGTTTAAAGAACCTGAATTTTTCTAAGCTCACCAAAGAAGAGCAAAATAAATTAGAGGAATCTGTGTATGCTATGATGGCTGAATATAAGCACACACCTCTAGAATTAGATGAATCTATGCCAAGAGAATTGTATAAAATTGTAGAGCATAAATGGCATTTTTGTTTACAAATGGAAAAAGAGATAAGGGAGTCAACATTAGCCAAATTTTTGCCTGATTTGACTAAAGATCAAGTAATAAATGCAGTAAAAAGGCATAATAACATATTCACTCCCAAGTATAGAGCATTCAACATATTGCAGAATAAAATTGAAGTGGTAGTTACTAAATCCACAAGATTGTGGAAAATAGTTTACAAGAAAATAGAAGATGTATATAATGAAGAATATAAGGCAGAGGCAAGTGCCAAGACAAAGGAAAAGAAGGTGTCAGAAACCAAAGAAAAATAGAAGAAACTAGTGGAGAAGAAGAGTAAAGAAGAAAAGGAAGAAGAGGCACATATTAAGGAGAAAGAGGAAGAGAAAGATACAGTTGAGCCACAAGATCAAAGTATGCAAGACATACAGGTATCTCCTCCTAGTCCTCCTCATGCCACCATCACACCTGCAGATATCATAAAGATAAAAGATGTTACAGACACTTCAAATCCAAACATCAATCCATTAACTGCAGAGGATTTGGAAATCCTTGACCAATCATCACTAGTAGCAAAATTAAGTTCAAATCCTGTATTGGTCAGTGTTGATGAATTACAGAATCCAGAAGTTAAAACAGAGATAGTCAAGGTAAAAGCACAAGTGCCATCCTCGACCATACAAACTACTGGTATTCTATTTCTTCCACCACCACCTCCACCAAGTATAGTCACTTATACACTCCAAATGCCGAGTACATCAACAGGGGAAATAAAAGAAGCATCTAAACAACCAACAAGTTCAACCCCACCTAGCAATCATAAAAGGGATATTCAAGCTAAAGAAAAAGATGATACAAAGAAGAAGGAGGAGACTGCAATACAAACATTGGTTGCATTACCAAAATCTGGTACTCCAACATAGACTCTTCAACAGCCGAGCACAGATGGGTTATAGCTACAAATCAGGACACCAAGCTCGAGCTCATCAAAGGCAGTCAAGAAACTTCACTATGGAGTTCTTGAGCTTGATGAAGAAATAAAGATCCCATATTATGAATCTAGCACTCTTACTGAAGAAAAGATTAATGAAATTCAGAGTGCATTGGACAAAAGAAGGAGACAAGAAGCACTAAGAAAAGAATACAAGCATAAGCTTACCTTGAATAAAATTAAAGATATATTCATAGAAGCTTTTTGCTTACAATCTCCAGATGAGTCAAAACCAATTATAGAGCAACTATCTGATATAGTTGACCAGGTGACTAATGAAGACTAGGAAACAAATGCCAGATTGCTTGAATGGTCAGAAAGGAAGTTCCAAGGTAAGGTAAATAGTAAAATATCCAGTGATATAGCACTGTCTCAAGAAGAACTAGCAAAGAAAGTTATAACAGTTAAAATTGTACTAGGAAACATCTTTTCCCTGTACAACAAGTTGTGTGATTTTTCCACATTCACACAGGACACTAGCCAGAAAATACTGAGCTTGGAAAACAATCTGAAAATTTCTAGCATGCAACTCCCCACAAATCCAGCTCAGAGTGAGAAGCATTTTGTCCAATCGCTTCACACACAAAGAGAGTTAGCTGTCTTAGCAGCAGAGGAGGCAACCACAAAAGCTAAATTGATGCAAATTCAATTGTCAATAACTCCTCATTTGGAACTACTTCACAAGGAGTAGATAAATGCAGAGACAGTCCTCAGGAAAGACCCCAATCTTTCTTCATCTTATGGACTTGTACACCTAGTAGTAGAGATTGCCATCCAGCATAAGACATTGGATGTCACATTAGCAAATTGGGATGTAGCTCTGAAGGTACTCCTTGAAGTAAATAGCATATTTTTGGCTAAGTATGGCATTTCATTATAAGACCCTTGACATAAGTGTCAAAAAGGGGGAGAATAAGTAATAAGAGAGTAATAAGAAGTGATTAAGTATGGGGGAGTTAAGTACAGGAATGAAATGATAAGTATGATAAAAGGGGGAGATAGCAAATTTTGGGAGCAAATTTTGAGATAGCAAATTTTGAATGTAGGATAAATTAATGAGTCACAAGGATCTTAATTAAGTGTTTTTGCCACTCATGTCAAAGGGGAAGATTGTTAGCTTAAAGAATAAATTTGACAACTGAGTGTCAATACACTTAACCAAGATCAAGAACAAGTGTCGAGTGTTAATAGGTGCCGAGTGTTAACAAGTGTCAAGTGTTAACAAGTGCCGAGTGTAACAGGTGCCAAGTGTTAACAAGTGCCGAGTGTAACAGTTGCCGAGTGTTAACAAGTGTCAAGTGTAACAGGTACCAAGTGTTAACAAGTGACGAGTATAACAGGTGTCGAGTGATACAGTTTTGTTTAGGTTTCGAGCTATCCAGGAAACAACATGTGCTGAGTATCAGCAATACTTCAGGAGCCGAGTAACTCAGTAGATCAGCATAAAAGTGTGAAATTGCATAAACTATGATGCAAACAGTTTTTGCAACCGAAAGAAGGTAAACTTCGAGGGATTTAATGATAAAATTGAATCTTTTATTTTTCTCATACAATTCACATGCAGCCAACAAGAAAAATGATAAAGGCATGCAACCAATCAGTAAAAGACAAGTATTGAGCGGGAAATTGAGATTCAATATGGATCGTAGATCCAAATCAAACCCTAAGTCTTTGAAGTCTTTATAAGAAAGACAAAATTTCATTGTAAAAATAAAATAAAAAAGGACATACAAGGGTGCATAAAGAAATCTGTTTTCAAAAGCAAGGGTTATCAGATCACAAAGGATCAAGATCAAGAGAAGACAGAAAAGGAGCCTGCATTCAGCAATCAAGGATTGTAATCTATGAGGTTTATTGTATCTAATACTCTCTAGCAATTGTATTAGAATGAAAATCCTATGGTGATAGGTTAGCTTTACAACTATTATGTAGATCCTTTTGATTAGGTGATTAAAATCCTTTAATAGGGTGACACTTCATGTTAAGTGTTTGTAAATCCTCTAACCAGGTCACTATTAATACAGTGTAAAGCCTTTAACAGGGCAAACCATCAGAAGTGGTTGAACAATATTGCTGCAGTAAATTTTGTGGGTATCATCCCCACCCCAGTTTTACCTTCTTATTCCTGGAGGGTTTATGGGTTACCAAATTCCAGTGTTATGAGTTATTGATGCATGAGTGTTGTTACATGTTTATTTGATGTATTTACATGCATGCAATTTACTTCAAGTTAAAAGTTTTATCTCAATTATTCAACCTTTCCAAAAAAACTTCTCATTTTATTCAATGTTAATGACATATATATTTTAGATAGGGAATGTCATTCTTAGTTTTTTAAATTCATACTATCCATGAAAATACTTAATTTTGATCTTGATTTATAGTATTTTGAATCTTTGGCATGTCTTGTAAACCAAGTCTTGTATTGTAATTAATTTTTGGGTGGGTTTATGATAGAATAATGATTTTACATTTTGGTTCGAGTATAGGGTAAAATATTTATTCCTTCAAAATATTCACATGCTACTCTAAAGATGCATGGTGATAACCTTTCATGTTTATTGTTTGATTGGATTTTATGATGAATAATTTTATTCTCTTTTTGCTTGTTTGTAGGTCTAAGATGTGTTGGTGTTTTTACACTACCAAGTAATAAAGATACTTGATACCAAGATAATGAAGATCAAAATAACCTAAGGATTAGCTACTTCCCATAAAAAGTTAAATGCTCTTCAAATCTAGACCCAACTTCAACAAAATCATAAAATATTTTCTACTCTTTTGGCTCTGCAAAACCAAGGTGGGTGCACCTGAGGGATAAAAGGATTCATAACTTGATACTACATTCACATTTCATTTGTTCCATGAAATTTTATAACAATATTCATCCCCTATAGCAAATTGGTCATAATTATTCTTAGATCTACAAATAATTCTAGGCAATAGCAGCTAACTAAGACTTAGAGGTTAAATGTAAACAAGTGCTGACAAGCTATCATATTCTTCATACATTTAAAGTAAAATTGATATTGATTTTGAAATGTTTACTTGACATCTATCTATGATCTTTTCATATGCTAACTGAAATAGTTGATTAGTGCCTCATCCATTGTGGTTCAAAGTCTATCCAATTTCTTGACTAAATTGATTGCAGTACAATCAATATCATCGGCAATTCTCCCTAAAACTCATTCTTACATAAATCCTTCTTATTGCCTGGAGATCTTGCCACATTCATTAAAGCATTTACTCAATTCATTGAATCAAAAGCAATAAAAAATTGATACAACTTATCCTACTTGCATTAAACTAAACAAGCTTTGCTCATACAATCTAAAAATAACCAGCCAATAAAATGGAGACAAGATTCAGAGAGAAAAGATATGGGGACAGTTCATCTTTTTATTAATTCTCTTTTAAAATTATGTGACATTGAATAATACTCAAAACAACTCAAAGTAAGACATCATGATCATGGACAATTAATGTGTTCTCAAAATTATAGAGAAAAAACATCAAAGAGCTGACATCAAGGACACTGGACTAAAATAAACTAGTAGAACTAAAAGTTATACAAATAAAATTGGACCCTCTCTCTATCTTTGGAATCTCACTTATATAGTGTGAGATGCAAAAAGCTTCAGGCATAGAGAAACTAACATCTCTCCTTAAGACAGAAAGAGATTTACAACATTACTACCCTAAAAGACAAAAAATAATGCAACAAAAACATTTACAAAATATTCTCTTGTGGGAACTACTTTCTGCTACACTTTTCATTGGTAAGAAGTTCAGGATTGGTTTCAAGGTTGTTGGCATTCCTAGGATGGTGTAACCAATGAAGTTGCACATGATGGACCTAATTCAGATGTCTGTAGAGTTACTTCAACTTGAGAGTCTCCATCTATGTCATCATGTACAGTTAAAACAACAATTACATTTGATTTTCCTATTGCCATGTCATCAATTTGGACCACTGTTCTTGTTACTACAGTTGATTGTTCTTCTTTGTCTTCTTCTGCTTGAACTAATGTATCAATTGCTTGCACCTCATCTTGGCCCATGTTCTTGTCATCAATCTCTTTAGTTACTAACTACTTTGAATGCACAAAATTTTCCATCCATTTATTAAAAACTATATCATCAAGCCAATCCAAACTCAAAACCTCTCACTACTTCTTGATCACAAAATCTCCTAGCTTATTAATCTCAAAAAAATCTTCTCTAATGGAGTTATGAAACAATTGCACTTTAACAACTTCTTCAATTGTCATTGCCCGTAGCAAATGCCCTTTTTCACTTGTGACTGCATTTATTCTATGGCAAAATACATCATCTAATTCTTTGGCCCATTCCTCCTTTTCTTTTAGTTTATCTATTATTTTAAGTGCATGGGAAAAGAGCTCAAAATTCTCAACAAGATATTTTGAAAAACAAATTATTATCTTCCTTTGTTCTACAACTCTTTTTTCATCAAAATCAAATAAATCATTTGTCACATCAAAGGTTTTTTATATATGTGGACAAGATATACTAATAACTGAAATCATCAAAAGGGTGACATCCTTAACCCTGCTGCCCCATTTACTCAAGATGAATTTTAAAGCATTTTCACCATTCTTTATTTCATCCCACGAGTCCATTATTTTTACCAATTGTTCATGAAATGTTGGCCACTTAATCTTATCTACTAGATATAAGATTGTTTTCCTAACTTTATCTTCATATAAGTCATTTAATTCTATATGCAAGACCCAGAGTTTATTCTTTTCTTCTTCAAACTCCTCAGCAGTATAAAATTTTGGCCTTTGTGGAGTATCAAGTAATTCTACTAAGGGAGTTTACTTGAATGGCTCAACTAGGGGGTGAGGATAAGTAATTCAAGGATGGCTTAAGTCTCCCACTTTTCTCTTTCCTAGTTGCTTGTCCATTTGGGCTACCTGAGCCTCCAATTGATGTATCATGTTTCCTCTCTCCTCATATGCTTTTAGTATTTTTTCAAACTTGGTATTGAGCTCTAGGAATTTGATTTTACCCTTTTCAGCAACCACAACCCTGAAGTCCATCATTTCCCTAGTTGTTTTGGATACATTTTCACTATCTACCTCCTTTTCTCTATAAACCATGAGGCTACTTGTATGCTCAACACTTGAAATTTCTTGTATCATAGTTTTGTCTCTTTCTTCAATGGACCATATCACCAATACTTGGTGATCATTACTATATTTCAATCCTTTGTGTGCTTGCAGGACCTCTTCCTTAGTTTTAAATTGAGTATCTTTTGCTTTCCCAATAGAATCAAAAATCATAGCATTGGCTATGTCTCACTCAGGTAGGATTAAAATTCTTGAGTCCTTTAATAGTTTCCTTCCCCCTTCAAGGGTTATTCATGCAAATTCCTCTATGAAGTTAGCTTTAACTTCTTCTTCAATTTTAGAGTCCATTTTATCTAGTTTCTTTTCTTTTATTAACTTACATTTATTTTTAAAATTATGGAATTTTTTTCTCCATAAAAATTTAGAAAAAGCTCTAGATTTCACAAAACTTTCAGCATCAATAAACTTTTTGGTAGCTTGTGCTATCACAGGATCTATCCCCTTACCATTATAATCTCCAACAATAAGCTCAAATGATGGCATAGGAGGCTCTTCAGGAACTCCTTCTTCGATGTCAGTAGTTGTGACCACAATGTCCCTTTCCCCTCCAATTTGTCTCAATTGTTCCCTCAAGGATGCTTCATCATCTATTCTAAGTTGAGTTTGGGTAGGTGAATATTCTTCAAAATGAGAAGATGATCATTGTTGTAATTTTTTCTTCTTGGGAGCATGTGTATTAGGTGGGCTTTCTGATCTTGGTCTTTTATAAGGAAGAACATACTGTAGATTCTTTTTCACTACATACCCAGCTCTTTTTTGCAATATATACCACCCTGGGGTTACAATCATTCTGCTTGCTAGCCTCCTCTCCACCTCAATGGCCTTGTATGGGTGTGCTTGTGTTATGATTGCTTTCTTCTCATTCAATGGTTGCATAATCCCAGCAAAATTATCCATAAGCATGTCTATTTTCATACCCCAATACTTTCTATCTACTAGGGGATCATAATCAAGCTCAAAAGCATTTATAAAATCTAGGACTTTACTGTAAACTATCCATTTTTCTTTCCCGAGCTCTTGTTCTTGCAATGAGAATATATTTCTAATTATCTCCTCAAGAAATTATACAATTTGCTTTTGAATCTTTTCCTTACTCCTTTCTCTAAGAAGGTCATAAAATCTCTCTAAATCTACAAAACGAGCATGGGATTGAGCCATCTAATATCTCTCTAAGAACTTCTCCAAGTTCCTCCATCCCTTTTTAACAAAAATAATAATGAATGATAGTAATCTGTGGAAAGAAAGTACCTTTAGGTTTACCAATCAAATCCCTCTCCTCCACTAATCCAATTTTTCATAACAATTCATTAATCCCTACTTTAAAAGGTACTTGGTATGGTAACACGTGGTTTTCCCAAAAATCCATAAACTTTGAAAATAGTGGACAAAGCATATGGAATAATATCACCCCAATTATGGCTCACCAACAACCCTTTAGCACGTTCTATAGGTATTATCAACTCTAATAGAGACTGTGGTATCCTAGAGTTGTTCCCTACTAGCAACATTCTGAACCTAGAAGAAAAATATTTGTCAAATCTGACAAAGTTGGCATCAATTACCTCCCATGTCATGTCTACACTCCATAATTGAACAGGGAGTTTCTCTCCATCTCTTTCTAATTTCAATTTCATCTCCTTAAAGAAAAATGTAACTCCTTTGTATAAACATATATACATCAACATGGAATACCAGTAGAAGGGCTTATCAACCTTAGCCTTTGCTATTCCAATTAAGCCATTATGAATTTCTTCAGCTAGGTAAGTAGAAAAATCAAGAATTGAACCCATTCCATATTGAAAATTTTGAACAATAATAAAAACAATAGAGCCTAGAATGTGATCTTGTTCATCCATACCAAAGATCTTACAAAGAGAAAAGTACAAGGCCTATGCTCTAGGGTTAAAATATTTTTTCAATAAGGGCTCAGGGGTATTTTGTGTAACTAAGGGCAATGATCCAATTTTAACAAAATGTTCTTGCAATGGTCTCCCCCTTAGATACACTCTTTTTGCATCATACCTAGCTTGGAGGTCTTCTATATCTATCTTTTCATGAATGACATGGTTATGGTTCAGCTTAAAGACTTCTCTTTTTTGTTTAGGTGAAACCCTAAAGAGATTATCACCCACATGGTTCTTCACAATTCTGGTAATTGGGTCATACTTCTTTGCTATTACTACCAGTCAAAGAAAACTCCTGGAACAATCAATTTTCCTATATCAAATTCTCACACATTATTTACTAGAGTATCTAATTTCCTTTTTGCAAATCATTTCTAAAAAAGTTCTAACCCTCCAATAGAAACTTCTGCATCTCTTAACCAGTTTTCTTTGTCATAGAAACCCTCATCGACCAGTAACCTAGGGCTTTTTGGAATAAGCTTTCTTCCCCTAGCTAATTCATTCATGGATTAGGGCATTTGTTTTAGGAAATCATCATGAACTACCCTCTTCAGGTAATCAACTTTTCCCAAAAAATCCTTTCGTGGAGGCATTTTGAAATTTACCCTAATGCAATTAAAATTTCTCAAATTTTTAGAAGTTTAGACAACTTACCCACCTTTTCTTGCATTTTCTTCTCTGGAAATTGCTCAACAATTTGTTGAAAACCTTGAAAAATCTTGCCCTTAGCTCTGGAAATCATTGCGCTATGAAAATTATGTAGTATTTTTACTAAATAATGGAGAATTGGGAATTTTATTACCACATTAAGCTCACACAAGATAGCATTGATAAAATTTAATGCTTTAATAGTCAGATTTTGCATCACATCGTGAAGTTTGAAATTCAACCTTTGATCATGAAGAATCGAACGACCTGATTTAAAATCAAAATGGTTGCATTAACCTTTTTTGGAAATTTCCACATGTCAACAGGGTGCATTCCCACATTTTATAATTTTTGAGCACTTTCACAAAGCGGTGAAGTGCCAATTGTTAATTTTCCAAAGATCGACGATCATGAAAATCCTTCTATCTTTATAATTTTGGCTTCAAAGTTACGGGCACACTAGTACAATCAATTTCCAACTCAACAAACACATGGACCATTCCACCAATCATCGTTTACCATGTCAATATGCTTTCCATCCTGGCGTGACTAGGCAACCCTCTGAATAATCGGCCGCACTTGTCCACATGGCGATCAGGTGCTTCCCTGCTTTGGCTAAACTTCATTCACTTTTATATTACAGGGATGTACCTTTCATTGATTTTCCCAAGATCAGTAGTGCATAGATCTAATACATTTTATGACCCAATTAGTAAGGTCAACGAATGAAATGCATTGCTCTTTTCCAACGTGTTCTAACAATTGCCAACTACTCCAACATCCTTTTAAACTAAGAGGCATGACATCACTGAGTACACATGGCAAGTGGGTGCTTCCCCAAATTAATTAAACTATGCACATCTTTATGTAGTGGTAATACATCTTTTGTAGATCTTTCAAAGATTGATAGTGCAATGTCATGGAGTTAAAGCACAAACATGTGCCACCCTTTTGTAAAGGAAATGCCTAACAAAAGTATAATTGTTCACCTTCAATGACATAAAATTGGTATTATTATTTTGAATTTGAAAATGAAGTAAACTAATGAAATGTGTAGAAATGGATGAAATTCAGGATTATAATTTTTAATAATTATCTGGAATAAGAAATTTGATCATTTTCCTAATTTTTATAGATGATTTTTTAGCTATTAAAAAATGCTAAAAATTAGAGGTCTAGTTCCCAAAACAAAACTATATGGAAATAAACTTATTTTCCTTTGATCTTAGACTATGTTATAGATAAAATATATATCTAAAATAATAGAAAATAAAAATGGACTTTAGACCTAAATTTTCTCTTTTATAATGATTGAAATTTTGACTCACCTAAAATTGATAGTTTCCATATCCCACCACATTTTTAGAAACAAATATATTCTAACCAGGAGAAAAATTATACATTCTAGAAGAGGACTCTCTCCTCTAGAATGTCATATAATTTTTATATTTTTATGATATGATTTAATATTTTTTTCTTTCTCAAAACTAACATCTTTTTGAGTGCTGAAATATGTGCTCATAGAATTTTTTAATTACAATATACTATATCTAATTAAAACATAATAAAATCTATATAAGAATATTATTGACTCTGAGCTCTATAAAATGGTGTTCATATGTTATTAAAAAGTTATCATAAAAAATAGTAAGAGTTATTGAAATGCCACTTTTCTGAAATAATTTTGTTTCTTTAGTAATTGGATACAAACTAATATGAAACATTCACTTAATAAACATATCCAATTGTGAAAGTGTGATACCATATATAACTTTTCTATAATGAATTTTTCTAGATCATATGTTTTAAAAAAGGATTTTTAGATAGAAATACTCAAATTCAATCATTCTGATAAGTTTGCCTAAAAGGTGACACAGCTTTGTACTTTTATCCCATGATACAAAAAGGTAACTCCTTTGTTCAACTCGACCAATGAGATAGCTCAAAATTTTAACATGCTTTGACAACTATGAAACAACTCTGACATCTTCCAGCTCTTGTGGCTCATTAAAGAGCTTAGCGTTAGAAATTTCTATGTGGAAAACAGGTGCTTGCCCACATTTGCTAAAGGTTGAGCAAATTCTCAATGTGGGCATGCACTCATCATTGATCTTCCAAAGATCAATGGTTGACAAAAGTAAACCCCAGTGGTTAAAGCACTTTGTAAAGTATTAGGGAATTAATAAAGGGTGAAACCACAATTGGGATAAGGCTTATAAATAGGATCTTTTAAAATTTGGAGAAGTAACTTAAAAATAAAATTGGGAAAATGTAAGAGTGAAAACTTAGGATAAAAGCTTTTCGTACATTATTATAAAATACTACTTTTCGCGATTTATTGAGAACTAGGGCACAATAATAAGAGTTGTATGAATTTTTTTAATAATTTCACCTAGGGTTTTAACACATCTCACATTTTAAACATGGGACTAATGGTTTTTCGCTACAGAGTGTAACAAAAAAATTCATGGTGAAAAACCAAGCCAACAAGATGCTAGAAAAACTATGAAGATATTTTGGGACATAAATAAATCATGTAACACTTGAATAAATAGATCTTCTACAATAATTATCTTTTGCATGATGGATGGAGTATTAGAGATGCATAAAGAGAACAAATAGAGCATGTTGGATGTAGTAATAGAGTCACATGAGGAGAACAAAGAGAAAACCACTTGGGCTTTGAGTGTATTTCACTCACATGGAATTCTAATAGGACTCACCTCTTTATAACTAAAAGTTGAGTTATGGATTCCCTTAAAAGGATGGATCTAATTTGAGATTAGGTCGAGTCAATAAAGGAAAAAAGTTCAAGACCACTTCTTTAAAATATGTATTATTAATACATGTTAAAAGGAGAAATTTGTGGACATCTAAAAACATCCCTCAACACATGTATTAATAACATTAAACTAAATTAAACTAATACCTCGTCTGACCTCATAGTAAGTTTTAATTGATTGATTATGATTATTATATTCATCTACATATTTAATTAAATATTTTCTAACATACTTTCCCTCATTATTCCCCTTTTTGAATGAATCTAATTTGTTTAACTTCCTTTATTTATCCTTTTCTTCTAAATCATGAACTAATAAAATAAAATAAAATATAAATCACAAACCCAACCTATAGCCTAGCCTATTCCATGTTGTATGTTTGATGAAGAATGTTAGAAGTGTGTTGAGAGGGTTAGAAATCGTTGTGTGCTAACACTAATGTTTTGTCAATGATGTCAACATACTTTTGTTGTTGCAGATAATGTGTTTTGTTTGTTAAGTTCAGATGATTTTAATTGTTTGAATATTAATTGAAGATATTGTGTTGTTATTTTGGTTGATGTTTTAAATCTATTTTTATATAATTCTAGTCAACTTATAAAGGTTTTCATGACAGATTGAGTGAGTTATGGCTAATTTATCAATTGACTTTATTTCAATATTCCTATGTATGGTGCTTGAGTATTTTCTTTGGTATGGATTGGATTGATTATCTTAGTTATTTAAAAAATGGTGGTATAATTGAAATTGATAATGGTTTCCTTATGTAGTGTTGTTCGTGACTCAAAGTTTTAAAAAGCTATCCTTTTGATGTAACATAGTTCAATGTTATTATGAATCAATTCAAAGGTGAGTTTGGATTTTGAGGTTGAGATACGAGAAAGCTTCAAGATGTTATTCAAGTTACTTTTTGGTGTTCTTGGATCATTTTATGACCATGTTAATAGCTCACATTGATCATGGTATGAGGTGATTTCCTACTATGTGGGCATTTCTTCATTCAAATTCTAGTCGATTTAGTGAAGTAACGTGTTGTGATTCTTGATGTGGTTTTGGAAATGATATGGAATGTTTGAGGTTGATGTTTAGGGTCTTATTTAAGTCTTTATTGAATTGATTTGAATCACTTCGAACTTTAAGCATAATGTTTTAATAATTTTTTATTATAGGTCTTGGTCAAGCTAGTTGTCGTTTATTCATTGTAATGCATATTAATGAGAGATTATTTTTGTAATTGAGAGTGTGTTCAAGCATGATAGAAAAGTAGTGAAGAGATTCATTATATGTATTCTTGAATTGAGGAATTAATTATAATTCATTGTAATTATATTGTCATTGAAGATTGTCTATGTAAGTCTAGTTGTATTGGATAGTTTGTCCAACTTTTTAATTGTAATCAAAGATTGACCAGTGAACTCAATAGAGGGTTACATCATGATATTGTATTGTGAGAAGTATACTCTTGGTAGTGAGCATGTCAATTCATGTGCATTACCTATGTTTTTTATTTTCTCTTAATAGGGAAGTAATTTTAGTAGAGTATATCCATTTGGTGGGTTTGAATCTCATTAGTGTTTTCCCCTAACTATGTTTCCTTGAGGACATATCTAGTGTTATGAGTTATGTGTTGTGGATCTTGGATTATTGTTTATCATTCTAGTTTATAATTAATTTAATTAGTTTAAAGTTATAATTATTAGTTAATAACTAATTCACCCTCCCTCTTAGTTGTGCTTACCTCCTTTTGGGCCTAGCAATTGGTATTACAGCTAAATTGGCGCAGAGCACCCAAGAAACAACATGTGAAACTTCCCTAGAAAGGTCATAGGAGATTAGAAGAAAGTAGATAATAGGCTATTTGGTTTGAAAATCATAAATTGTAAGGCTAAGGAATCCAGTGATGCATTATAAATCATGGATTTCCTGGAGTCACCATAGGATTTCAAATATTTCTTATTTATTTGGTTAGAATAAAGGTGTTTGGAACATAACAAGTCATTTAAAACTTGTCCTAACTGATCAAATGGTCTTAAGAGATAATTAAGTGAAAAGTTGTAAAAGTTGTCAATTTTGCATAATTAAAAAGTTGCAATTTTGATGCAACTTTTCAAATTTTGGTTGTAAATGGCCTTGGTCTATTGTGATCATTGAGGCAGGCCTATATAAGAATAATAGAAATCTCTCATATCAAAGAAGAAGTTGTATGAATATTTGAGGCATTGAAGAGCAATAAAAATAAAGATTTACCATCAAATCCATTGTTTTTTATGATTGTACAGACCTATATAGATTAGTAGACTAGATCAAATTGTATAGTTGGATATAGCGATGAAGTAGTTAACCAGTTCATTTTATTTTAGGTTTGTGTGATATTTATATTTAAAGTTATATTAGGTTTAGTGAAGGTTTCTATGGTTTGACATTTTTTCTATCCAACCCTAATTTAAATATCTCAATGTATTTGACACTAGAGAATGCATCATCAAGCATTAGAGTGAGCAATTCATGTCAGCAGGACATGAAAACTGGGGAATAGTATGAGTTAGTGTGAAGAAACATATCTGAGGGGTTAGGATAATCTTATTCACCCATCTGCTTGCACTTTCTTTGTAAGCCAAGCCTGATTAGACCTATTAATCATGTGTACTAGGTAGAGGTTAAGGGATACTAGAGCAGAGTCTGATTTTGGTCTCTTGGAATCTGAAGTAAGGTTTATAAGCTTATCTAAAAAGGTGATTTTTTTGGGTAGTCTTTTGGAGGTTTTCGAAGTTGAGTAGGAAAAATCAATTAGGGAGGCCTACTTTCCCTACTAGCCAAAATTGAGTTTGGAGACTTGTGTGGAGTTGGGGATCAAACCAACTATTAGAACACACTAGTTTAGTGCCTAGGATACCATTACAAGTTAAAGGAGGGTTCAATGAGAGGCTTAGGGTGAATTTTCACAAAATCAACAATTTGAGGGACTTGAGTTCTAAAACTAAAAATTGCTTCAATCTTGAAATCCTAGCCAAGTGTTTGGGAAGCCTTGGGGTAGGTTGGAGTTGTTTATTTGATTTCTTTGGAGACCCTAGAAACTATCCTTAAAAAGAGGGAAGTCGTTATCCTCTTTTGGAGAAGTGGGTAGGGAAGATTGAAGAAGCCACTTTTCTTAATGTGCCTTCTACATAAAGTGGTATCAAAGTAGCAAAGGTATTAGGAGAAGACAAGGATGGTAGATGAAACTAGAGATGTTGGGGAGGAGATGCCCTCAAGAGTCACCAATTTTGAATTGGCCAAAATTATGAAGAAGCATATGGCCAAGACCAAGAAGATGGAAGAAAAGATCAAGAAGTTAGAGGAGATGAGAAGTATTGGTAGAAATGTTGATGACTCAAATAGAGAGGAGGAACCTAAAGAGGAACCGATAGACATGAGTGACTTGGAGAATAGGAGAGTTTCATAGAAGCCCAAGGTTGGAAAACTAGGAAGGAGAGAAGCCAAGGTAGAATTACTTGTATTTCATGGTAAAATCAATCTAGAAGAATACATGGATTAGCTGGAGGCTATAGAAAGATATTTTGAATGTGAAGAAGTGGCAGAGAATCAAAAGGTGAAATTGGAAAATCCAAAACTCAAAGGCCCTGCCTTGAGTTGGTGGAATTTCTTACAGAGTGAGACAGTAGACAAAGAAAAGAATCCTATTTCCACATGGAAAAGGATGAACATGGAGATCAAGAGGAAATTTGTGCCTAAGAACTATGAGGTGTTCTTGCATAAGAAGTTGCAAAACTTGAGACAAAAGAATTTGGATGTGAATGCTTACAGTGAGGAGTTCCATAGATTGACCCTCAAAGAAAAGATCAATGAAAGTGAGAAGTAGAAGTTGGCAAGGTATCAAAATGGGTTAAAATATAGTATCCAAGATGAGATCATTCTATTGGACTAGATATAGTAAATAAGTGCTATCAAATGGAGCTAAGGGTAGAAGAAAAGAAAAGGAGGAGAGGAGAGCTACAATCAAGAGGTAGAGGAAAAAACTTTAGAGGAAAAGGGAGGTTCAATGGAAAAGGAACTTTCTATAAGGTAGGAGATGAGAATCCTAAATTAGAACAAGTAGGAGAATCTAGTCATAGAGGTGGCTTCAGAGGAAGATTTGGGGGAAGAGGACCAAGTGCCTTCACTAATAAGTGTTTCAACTAGATCAGATTGGCCATCAGTCTTTTAGGTTTCCTAAAAAGCTTGGTTCAAATAATAAAGGAGGAGAAAGGAGGGTGCAATTGACTCAAGATGATAGGTATGGAAGTGAGACTTCTTACCATACTACAATGACCAGACAAGCAAAGCATGGAGAACATTTAATGATGCAAAGGACCTTGTTGAAGACAACTGCAGCAAAGGAGCCACCCAAAGGAAGACATTGTTCAAGATAACATGTAAAGTGAATGGAAGGGTGTGTAGGGTTATAGTTGATTCTGGTTCAATTGAAAATATTGCTTCTATAGAGATACTTGATAAGTTGAAGTTGCAAAGTATAAGAATTTGGTATAGCTTTGATACCATGTGAGAATTTTCCTTAGGGCAAGATTCACCCAAGATTGTAGAACTCGAACACAAGCACAACTGTAGACCAAAAAGAAGTATGATCAATATATTAGAGTATGTCCTCATACATTGCTCTATATTGTATGTGATGAATGTACACACTAGGAGTGTTTGTATATAAAGGCCTCTCAAGAAGCACCTAGAATGTCTCTAGAAAGATCTAGGAGATAAGATAAGCATTACAACTAAGCACACGTCTTATCCATCATTCTAGATGAGAGAATAAGAATGACAAGGTGAATCTCAAGTGGAGATGTTGTAGACACCGTGTGCTTAATTAATGTGCTAACTCTTGTGTTGTAGACACCATGTGCATAAAAGAGGTGCGAACTCCTATGTTGTCAATATGACAACTCACAAGAGTGCACATACTCCTAGGTGACTAGTAAATAAATATTAAAATAATGCATTAACCTAAGTAAACTTAAGTAAGTGTACATAGTAAATACTTATTTACACCAACACCCTCCCTTAAGTGTGACTTAGGGGAATGCACTTAAGTTCACAAGAACTAGGATGAAATCGATAATGGGTCCTGACCACTAGGCCATGTTAGTTAACCATGTACATAACGAAATGCAATCTCTCATAAAGCGAAGAAAGAGGGAAAACCTCATGGGAAAAACCCTCCCCCAAAAAGAAAGATAACAAGACAAGATTCATGGATGGATGGAGTAATCAAGACCCCCCCATTATGACATACAACAAGTATATACAAGAGAGAAATGGGAGAAGGACAAAACCCTTAACAGGAAAAAGTCCCCCCCATAAAGGAGAAGAAGAAGGAGACAAGGTAGTCCTCCCACCCAAATGTAAGGTGCCAACTAGTGAGAAATTCTCCAATGTGTAAGTTGATCCATGACTATTGAATGATGTTCCTACCCTTTGAAAGAAACAGTGGTAGCGATACTAGTGAGATGCTTCCCTTGGGTGTGGAAAGAATCTTGATGATGAAAGGTGTCTCTGAAACTTGTTCAAGTGTCCCTATGTTGATACTGATGATGGATCCTTCCAAAAACACTAAGAAGAAGTGTAGATCAAGAAAGGATGCATGTAGAACCTATCTCAAGAAGCGTACAGTCTCCTCAAATGACAAAGAGACCTCTTGTAGATGTTGTACATATGTATCCACAATCACATCAACCTGGTCAGATTGATCATGTAGAGAATGGACATGAGGGTTAGAGTGAGCCCTTGAAACAACTATAGAAAGATCAACCTCATCAAAGAGAAGCTTTATATCATCAAAGAAGTCTCCCAAATCTGTTGTGTGTGACTCTACGAACAAACCTGAAATGTGTGCCAAGAAGTCATCACCTAAGGCTAGAACTAGAAGACAAAGTGTACCCTATTGTACTAAAGTACATGAATCATTCACTATGGAAAAGAATGACAAATTCACCTCAAAAAGAATACAAATATCATCTAGGATGTCTCCCACATCTTCAATGTGAGACCCCACAAATAGTTGTGCAATGTCTGGAAGGAAGTCACTGCATGAAGGTAAAGTAGGAAGACATAAAGGGTCCTGGTGCACTAAATCCAAAGCATCTATGGCTAGAACAAGATTAGTAGGAGCAACAAGAGCATCTGGAGGTGTGATCTCATCTGGAGAGGATGCAACTACAACTAGAGGTAAAAGATCTTTTGGGAATGGAGGAATATGTGGATCTCCATACATCTCCCAAAGATGAATCAAATAAACATATGGATCAGATGACTTAATATCGTCAAGTGAATCCATAACCTCCATGTCCATAAATAGAAAGAGAGTATGCCAAATGAGGGCACTTGTGTCCACATTGTAGATAACTCCCACATATGGTAGTGCATTGTGCTGACTGAGATATGGGATAAGCAATTGACTCCATTCCTGATAGTTTTTTGGTGTCAAGATAATTAAATCTTCCTCTTAAATGATGGACAAATCAATATAACCCCCAAAGATGCAAAATAATTCAAAGAACCCCCCTAATTTATAATTTGGTGCTTTATAGCCTCTTGCCAATTTAGGGCCTATTTCTGAAAGTAGTATTTCTATCCATAGAACCTATAATCTAATTGTAGATCTAGAAAGTAGACCAAAAAAATGCACTTTCAAAAAAAATAAAACCTAATTTGGAGTCTAGATGAACCCATATTAAGCATTTTAAGTGGCAAAAAATGGGATTTGTGAGTTGCAAAAAAATTTAGGAATAAAGATCTCACACCACCTGCACCAATGTGTAGATTACAAAATTCTACCCCAAAATATTAAAAAATGCTTGCAAAAAGGAGTCAATATAAGGAAGATATCGCTGTTTGAAAATCATCGGTGTTGTTGTTTTTCTTAAATCGCCACCATCGTGCCTCCAAAAATCAAATGGCTCTAGATTTTGCCTCAGATGTCCAAGTTGGATGAAACAAAATCTAATTTGGGAGTTTTTTGACCATCTAAATGTGATGCAAATATCTGATTTGCACCAACAAGCTTCAAATTTCACTTGCAAAAATCTCTCCTATGGCCTGATGGCCAAAAAAATTTGAAAAATAATGTAGATTCATAAAAAAGAGCAAAGATGCAGATGAAACAAATGTAGATTTAAAAATTAAATGTACAGATCTAAAATTATCATACCAATTCTGTAAATTGGTCCTTTGGGTGCTGGTTTGCAAAAAAATTTGCCTCACCATCAACTTTGGCCTAGGGTAGGCAACTTTATAGCCAATTTTCATCGAATCAACATTCTGGACACAATGGCGAGGTTAGATCTGGCTCTAGACACTTCCAATAATAGCGATACTCTAAATTCAGGCCAAGGTGTTGAAGTAAGAAGATGGTCTTGAACGGCTATGTGAAGAGAGATTCTCCAAGAGCTCTGATACCATATAAGAATTTTCCTTAGGGAAATATTCACCCAAGATCATAAAACTCAAACACAAGCACAACTGTAGACCAAAAAGGTGTATGATCAATATATTAGAGTATGTCCTCATACATTGTGTTGTATTGTATGTGATGAATGTACACACTAGGAGTGCCTGTATATAAAGGTCTCTCAAGAAGCACCTAGAATGCCTCTAGAAAGATCCAGGAGATAAGATAAGCATGACAACTAAGCACATGTCTTATCCATCATTCTAGATGAGAGGATAAGAATGACAAGGTCTATCTCAAGTGGAGATGTTGTAGACACCATGTGCTTAATTAGTGTGCTAACTTTTGTGTTGTAGATACCATGTGCATAAAAGAGGTGTGAACTTTTGTGTTGTCAACATGACAACTCACAAGAGTGCACATACTCCTAGGTGACTAATAAATAAATATTAAAATAATGCATTAACCTAAGTAAACTTAAGTAAGTGTAAATAGTAAATACTTATTTACACCAACACAAAGAATACCTCGTCCTTATCCATATAGAGCCTCATGGTTGACAAGGGATAAATACATCTTGGTGAGTGAACAAGTTTGGGTAGAGTTCAATATAGGAGGGTACAAAAACAAGGTACTCTATGATATTTGTGAAATAGATGCATATCATATCCTATTAGGGAGACCTTGGCAATAGGATGTAAAAGCTAGGCATGAGGGAGAGACCATTGTGTACCTATATCATCTTAAAATGGAAGCAATTCTATGTTAAGAGTATTTAGCCCTCTGAGTAAGTGGTTTGAGGTCATGTCAAGAACGTTGTATGGGTCTTTGCATCTATCTAGCTATTTTCCCTTGTTTTGCCTCTCTCTCTCTCTCTCTCTCTCTCTCTCTCTCTCTCTCTCTCTCTCTCTCTCTCTCTCTCTCTCTCTCTCTCTCTCTCTCTCTAGCCTATTTTTGGCAAACTTTCTCTATGAAACTAAGGAATTTGAATTTCTAGGTCAAGGATGAACTTTTAGGTCAAGGTTGACCTTGACTCTAACCTAGGTCAAGGATGACCTCAACCCTGACCTAGGCCAAGGTGGACCTCATCCCTAACCCCAGGTCCATTTTCCAATTTCTAGGTGTTTCGGGACATCGGGCTTTAGAAAGTTTCTTTTCCCACTTTCAAGCCGGCTATTTTGGGTTTTGGAATGGTAGACTCTTAAATTAGATTTAATTTAGGTCCATTTCTAGGGGTTAAGGTTAATTGGAATTTAATGCTCCCATCTCAAACTTCTCTAGAAATTTGTACCCTAGATCTCTATATATAGAAGCCTTCTTCCCTCATTTTGACATCTATGAATATCCAATTATTATATGAGCATCCACTTTCTATGGGAGAATCTACTATCCATCAAGCGTTCTAGAATTCAAGCATTCAAGTGTTCAAGCATCCAATTCATCAAGGAGGTCCATTGTTAGTCATTGAAGGACTCAATCTCTATGGAGCCCTCTTGTTGAAGATTTCTCCATCCACATTCATTCAAGTATTTTCCTATCCAAAGATACATCCAAGATTAGTGTTGAAGATCTAATTTCATTGATTTGAGACATCCTAAATTCATTTTGAGCATTTGTACTTGTGGATTGAAGGATTTGAACCCTTCACAAGTATTTCAGTATAAGAAAGGTGAATAGTTCCATCCACTTTGTTTATGCATATTATGATTTCAATTAAATTTTAATGTTGATTCCAAATTGGGGTTTGATTAAGGAAAACCCACCATCCAAAAAAAAAGACCATTTTTGTTGTATATACAGGTGTGGAATAGATAATTGAAAAGTAGATTTGCATACCCTTTTCGTTGAACTTGCGAGATCCACAAACATAAATTTTGTTGGAGCAGTGCAGGTCAAGGTCAACTTTTGGGGTACAATTGTGCCCCAAGGTAAGATTGTGCCCTACTATCAAGATCAAGGTCGACCTCCCTTCAAAAGAAAAAAATATTTCTAGGTTTTCTCTATCTTGACATTTCTAGTCATGAATAGGTTGCAAAATTCCCTGAAATTGTACACAAACATCAGAAATCAGCATTTTCTAGATTCAAGGTTAGTATCTGTCTTTTATCTATTCCAAATTTAAGCACATACTTTTCAAAATAGAAAAGACCATAGGACCTCTTTTCTCCCTATTCTCCATTACTTGATCCATTTGTGCATTGATCACTTTCTTGTGCTTAATCAATTTGGATCATTCCTATTAGAAATTAGAGTTGAGGATTGGTCCTTTTTTTTCCATTTAGTATCATATAACCAAGGGAGGAGTTAAGTACACTATGAACCCTCTGCCTGAGGAAAAAAGTGACAAACTAGTCAAGGGTACTATCATGTTGGTAGAAGAGAAGGAGTTTATGCTGACCATGAAAGGGAAGGACACCCCATGTTTTGGACTGATTATCAGACCAAGGAAGGAGATAGTGACTAAGAACATGGACATAGTAAACAAGGAAGAAATGTTGGACCTAAGGAAATGAAAGAACTTCTAGATCAGTATGATGGATTGGTTGCAAATCATAGGCTAGAGAATTTTCCACCACATAGGGAGATTAGTCACTACATAGACCTTATACAAGGAGCCACATTACCCAATAAAGCAGCATACAAGATGACCCCAAAGAAAAATGAGGAGATAGCAAGTCAAATAAAGGAATCGTTGAGTGATAAGGAAATGTATTAACCCTTATGCAGTTCCTACAATCTTGGCACCCAAGAAGGAAGGCACATAGAGGATTTGCATCGACTCTAGAGCCATCAAAAAAATCATTATCAGGTATAGATTCCCCATCCCTAGAATGGATGACTTGATGGATTGTTTGGGAGGAGCTAAATACTGCTCAAAAGTATATTTAAAGAGTGGATATCATCAAATAAGGATCAAAGAGGGGGATGAGTGGAAAAAAACATTTAAAACTACTGAGGGACTTTATGAATGGCTAGTGATGCCTTTTGGGCTTTCCAATTCCCCTAGCACATTCATAAGATTGATGAATGAGGTCTTGAAACCTTTTATTAACAAGTTTGTTGTTGTATATTTAGATGATATACTGATTTTTAGCAGGAGCAAAGAAGAGCACTCGTTGCATGCAGATCAATTTTTTAAGAAGTTGCATGAGGAAAACTTGAAGATAAACTTGGAGAAATGTGTGTTTTTGTAGACTAAATTAGCGTTCTTGGGTTTTTTGATCTCTTAAAAAAACCTTAAGATGGATCTTGAAAAGGTTGAGGCCATACTCAACTGGCCCACACCAAGGACTACCTCATAGGTTAAAAAATTTCATGGTATATATAATTTCTATAGGAAATGTATTAGAAACTTCAGTAATATTTGTGCACCTGTGATTGACACTACAAAAGGGGGAAGAAAATGTAATTTTGTGTGGACTAGTGAAGCAGATAGGACCTTTGAATACCTCAAGACAAGGTTTGCACAGAAACCAATCTTGGTGTTGCCTAATTTTCATAAGGTGTTCATAGTTGAATGTGATGCAAGAAAAAGGGCTACTAGTGGAGTCCTAAGTCAGGAAGGAAGGTCTATTGCCTTTTTCAATGAAAATCTTAATGAGGCTAAACAAAAGTACTCAACTTATGATCTTGAGATGTATGCCATGGTACAATCTCTAAGAAAATGGAGGCATTACCTACTTCCTAAAGAATTTATTATTTTTACTAAAAATCATGATTTGAGTTCCTTGAATAGGCAAGATAAGTTGAATGGTAGACACAAAAAATGGGTGGAATGTCTCCAATCCTATACCTTTATCATCAAGAACAAGAAGGGGACCTCAAATAAGGTTTTTGATGCCTTGAGAAGGAGGAATCTCATGGTGTGGGAGATAAGGTTGAACAATGATGGCATTCATTCCATCAAGTACATGTACCAAGAAGATGGGGACTTTGGAGAAGCTTACAAGGTGTGTGTTAAACAATCAAACATATATCATAGTGAATTTTCTAAATATGTGTTACAGGAGAGATTACTCTTCAAAGGGAGCCAATTGTGCATTCCTAAGGGATCAGTTTGGGAGAAGATCATAAAAGAGAAGCATTGCAGGAGCATGGCAAGACATTTTGGAGTGGAAAAAACATTAGAGCAAGTAAGGAGATATTACTTTTAGTCCAAGTTGTAGAAAGATGTAAGGAAGTATGTAGAAGGATGTTTGATTTATCAAAAATCTAAAGTTCACACTTCAAATGCAAGATTGTATACTTCACTTCCTATTCCTAATGAACCTTTGGATTTAATAAGCATGGATTTTGTATTAGGCTACCTATGACCAAATCTTGTTATGTGTAATGCCCCGCCAAGGGATCCAAAGAATAAACCTAAATTTTTACTAAGTTTGGTAGCATTTTTTTTTTTTACATGAAAGTAATATCATTTACAACTAATCCAATTACAACTAATATGGAAGCAATAGCAATAACCATCTAAAAGTAAACATAACAGGTTACATTCTTTAAGGATCCCTTAACATTGAATTACATCTAAATCAACTAACATTATTGAATCCATCTAATACGATAACCACATGAAATAATAATGATAAGTCCAATGTTTATTTCTAAATGCTCAATCATCCATTGTACATGTCATAGGGTATGAAAAGCTTTAAAGAATATACATATGTGAAATAAGGTACATCATCCTATTCTAATCCATAATGCAACAAAGTAAAGATAATCACATGTCATACATGATACATCATCATAGAAGATATAGACATCCATCATAAAAGATCAAACATAACAAACTAAGTGCATGGTTCCTCCCAACCGTAAATAGCATCATTAGACCATTGTGGATCCTAGCCATCCCTCCGTGCATAACATTCCAAACTACCAAAGAGATCATCGATATTAACATAATAGGAATGTCACACCTAAACATACTACATCATATACAAAAAGTAATTTGACATGCAAAGTAAAGCATAAGATAACATCATCTAACATATGCTAATCATCAATATAAGGATACATGTCCACCATCATAAAGGACGCATCAGCCACGATGTCTCAAACGGATCTCAAATGATAAGAGTGGAAAAACACCACCACCCAACCGCGTGGAACCTAAGTGGTCCACTCCCACCGTACTGAGGAGATAATCTCAAGTCCCAAACAGGCTATCCAAATCACATAGCATAAATGCTCTCTAAGTCCAGGAATCCTAAAAGTATACTAACTCAAACGTTCCAAATTGACATCTAATCCTAGAGGCACACAATGACATGTAGGAAACCTACTCTGTAAGCTGGAAAGTGTCATCACATATATCATGTAGAAGTTACCCTGGCAGTTAGCTTACAACTCCACGGGTCCCTACTGATCCTCATGCGGCCACTAGTATCCTCTCATATTGACAAGGCATACTATGGAATGCAATGTCGCAACCAAGCATTCTCTCTACTCCCATCCTAGTCTGTACTAGCACCTGAGGAATGGGCGAGAACAAACAATTATCTTTTTAGGTTCATTTAGTTAGTATTAGGTGTGGATGTTTTCACTTATTAAAACAACTTACAATGAGTTACCCTGGAAGCCTCTTAGGGCCTCGACCCCCATTGCAAGCCACTTTTCGACACTACAAGCAAATAACCTACCCTAAGCTCATGGAATCATAAATCTCAAAATCACAAAAGATAATCCACAATATAAACATCAAATTCCCATGAGAAACTGAAAAACATCATTAGATAATCATGACCACAACAGTTCTCTATTGGCAACTGAAGGTATCCCTGATAATCAAAAGTATCCATTGGTTCTCAATAACCAAAATATATCTCAAATCATACTGATCAAAGACTTCAAAATGGTCAAGTTAAAACATGTCACAAAATGACATCATAAATCAACATTTAAGTCCCATCATGGTGACTGAAAAAATAAACCAAGGATAATTGATCGATGACTCAAAAATGATTAGGTCAAGTGTCTCATACAAAAGAATCTCAGCTTCTCACAAGAAGACTAGAAAACAATAACAATCAGTAATTACAAACATTTCATAGAGCATTCCATCACATAACCATGGTTGGGTTTATAAAGATCAGAATTAAAACATCATCATGACATCACAATCATAACCCCCAAGCCTCTAGTAGATGTCCTATAATTGGTCAACACTAGTCAACCCAAAAACCCAAAACAAATAGCATAGAGAAACACAATGCAAACACATGTTTTGGTTTTGCTAAAATTACGTCATTGAATTAAATGTAGAGGTTTCAATTTCTATTTCCAATTTAAGATATTGAGTGGAGGAATGTTTTGTATGTTTTCCCTGAATAAAGGTTTCCTCTTATAGCCCTAAAAATCGATCTTCCAATTTTTAAAATGATATTTTTTTTAAATAAACGTTATTTGCAAACGTCCCCCATTAATAGTAAATTTTGACATGAGAATTTACCAAATTAATTCCATACACATCTTTTCTTCATAATCCAATTAAATCCATTTATTAATTCATTATTATAAAAGATCATCCTTTAATTCTAATCATTTATCAAATTATGATAATTATTATTTACTAATAACTTATATACATACTTACATATATATATATATATATATATATATATATATATATATATATATATATATAATTTTTTTTTTTATATAAATACACACACACACACACACACACACACACACACACACACACACACACACACACACACATATAAAATTATTAATTTTAACATTTTTATTAAAACGAAATATAAAATTGAATTTCATATAACTTAACATACGTTCTTTTTTTTTTTTTTAAATAACCAAATTTTAAAAGAAACCCCCATCATATCAATGACTGTCACCAATGTGACTTCCGTCGCGAGTACCTTGCTTATGCAGGTACCCTACGACTATTGCCTTAATTGGCACTATCATAGGTACGCTGTGTAAGTAGGTACCCAGCGACCATTTAAAGGCACGGGTACAGGGGGTGCAATCCACCCCACCCAAAATATATATAAACTTTTTTCTTTTTAACATCATCAAAATCACATGAAATGAAATTCAGATTTTTTTAATAAAGATTATCGATTGCGATTCTATATTCAATTTTTCCAATTATATATATATACATATGTATGTATATGTATATATATATATATATATATATATATATATATATATATATATAAATGTATATAAAAGTATATATATCTCTGTGTGTGTGTGTATATGCAGAGATTTATTAAGCATAACATATACATATATATATATATATATATATATATATATATATATATATATATATATATATATGTATGCAGATCTAAATAAATGTGTCTATATCTACACAATTTAAAGGCTTTCAATTTTAAGAAAATCCATAAAATATTTGTTCTCCAAATTTACTCAATTAATTTTCTAATGGATTTGGCTATAAATTTAAACCCTAGCCCCGTAATCTCTTCAGATCTACGCACATAAGGTTTTCTCAAATAAAGTTTAACTACCCATATTGAGAGTTCATACAACCAAAATAGGAAAAACCCTCAGAAAGCATATGGAAGACACGAAGAAGATAGGAATACAAGAAGCAGAAATAACATGGGCAAAATCACAATAGTCTACCCGGATTCTAATGCTAATTTGTTTTTTCTCAGAAAATCTGCAGAGCAAGCTCCTCCCTTCTCCAAAGTTCCTGACTCTTCCAATGCTCCCAAAAATGCTCTCCCAAAACACTCTCCCTAAGATTTTAGGAATGCCTGAATATAAAGAACTCTCAGGAAGCACCTAGAATGTCTCTAGAAACAACTAGAAGGTGTTGACAACTAAGCATGAGTCTATTCCAACCTTCTAGATGAGTCATAAGGTTGTAGACACCATGTGCTTAATTGGTCCACTAACCCCCGTGTTGTTGACATATGAGAAATAAAAAGGTACGTTTACTCCTAGGCAAGCTTATAACTTTTACTTTAATTTTTATAATTTTCATTTTAGTTTTTATAACTTTTATTATTATTATTTATAATTATTATTAATTTTAATTTCTAATTTTCTTTTATTTAATTCTTTTTCTCAATTAATTGTCATTTAATTATTTATAGTCAAAATATCAAAGATCATGATATTATATTAATTTTCTCCAAATAATTAATTTATTAATTAAATCTATTTATTAAGACTTAATTAATAGAAAATTCACCATAGACCTCCAAGATAAAATATGAAAACCCATCATAGAACAATCCATACAAAATCAGTCTAAAGGGTTAAAAATCACGAATTATGTCATCCAACACATTCGGTGGGTGAAATATCCAGATACTTGTCCTACCTCACTAGGACAAATGGTTTAAGGGTTTGGGATTTGGACTTGAGAATTTATCCCCCTTCTCTTATCATTGAGATAGTGTAATAGGGTAGGCTCATCCTGGCAATTCAGGGAAGTCGATACCCGGTACCTGCAACCTACATAAAAACCATGCATGTACATACAATATATATAATGCTAAGCTAAACAAGCAATGGCAGGAAGTGGTGCATCATGCAGATCCTGACTAGTAGGTGACTATGACTCCCTTCCTTAACCACATCAGAAACGCAATATAATAAGAACAAACATGCACACCATACACATGCAAGTATGGGGTAAGTATCCATAATAAAATACATGAGATAATAAACCATCTAACTAATCATCATCAATAACTAAAAGAAATGTAATGATCATCATGCGTACATGAAATGTAAAGTCTAAATGATCTCATCATATATCAAGTAAATCCATAACATAATGTCTGATAGTCTTAAAACAATACCACTAATCCATCAACATAAAACTAGTCTAACATAGTCTAATAACAATAGCAACAATGTGTCCAGAAAAATGTGAACGAGGGCAGGCACTACGTCATGATAGCATTTATTTGTTCATAGATAGATTCTCAAAGATTGCTCACTTTATTTCATGTAAGACAATGCATGATGCATAATATATTGTAGGGTTATTCCTTAAGGAAGTTGTTAGGTTACATAGGTTGCCACTATCCATCATATCAAACATGGATCCAAGGTTTCTTGGACACTTTTGGAGGACATTATGTAGGAAGCTTGGCACAAATTTATGCTTTTAATCAACCTACCATCCTTAGTTTGATGGGAAAACTAAGGTAATCAATAGGTTTCTTGGAAACCTCCTATGGTGTTTCACAAAGCAACATGACACAAGTTGGGATAGTATAGTGACACAAGCATAATTCTCTTATAATGATTCAGTTACTAGGAGTACAGGGATGATCCCATTTCAAATAGTCCATGTGAGGCATCCAAGAGGTGTTCTTGAACTTAGAGATGTGAAGGACATGGAGAAGATAAGCACACAAGCAAAGGAATTTTTTGAGGTAATGAGGGATATCCATTAGTAGGTATAAGATAGGTTGAAACATACCTCAAGAATCTATAAAGAAAAAGTAGAAAAGAAGAAGAGAGAACTCCAATTCCAAGTTGGAGATATGGTGATGATTCACCTCAAAAAGGAAAGACTTCCAAATGGGAAATATACTAAACTCGTGATGAAGAAAATTGGACCTTTCAAGATAATACACAAGTGTGGGAATAATGCTTACAAGATAGACTTGTCTTCTGATGTTGGTCTATCTCCAATATTTAATGTAGCAGACATCTTTCCTTACAAAGTTGATATAGAAGAAGTAGGAGAAGTTTTAGATCAATCTGATGAACAATTAGTGCAAATTCTTCCCAAGGAAACACCAAAGATTGAGTGCATCCTCACCAAAAGGATAGACAAGAAGACTAGGAGAGCCACTTACTATGATTACCTAATCAAGTGGAAGAATCAACTAGAAACATGTGCAACATGGATGACTAATAAGGATATTTTGAAGGAAGGATACCAGGTTGTAGACATTTCAACTCAAGTGACTTGAATTTCTTTTGACCAGGGGAGTATGGTGCAGACAACCCAAGCAACAACATGTGAAACTTCCCTAGAAAGTATTGGAAACTTACAATTGGAACAGTTGTTTTTTCTTCATTGATGTCAAATCTATAGATGAGACATATTGCTACCTAATCTAAATGTCATATCAAGTTGATTGATGAAGAAGATGTTAGAGTTACTCATAACTATAGCACCTAGAGGAAAGGTTGAAGTTATCAAAAGGAAGTTACAATGGACATTTGATTAGATAAACTTTGATAAAAAAAAGTAATTGTTTATGTCAAGAAGCTAAGCCAAGCCAAGAAAAAGAGTAAAATACTAAGGAGTGTCAAGTAATGCTAGTGTCAACTGAGCCATAGTTAGTGCCAAGAAAATCTAGTTTTGACCAAACATTAGCATCGGTCAAGAAAGTTACTTGATGCCGAGCCAGAAAGATTCAACAATGACTGAGTATTTCAGTGTTGACCAAGTGTCAAAATTTAGTGATTGTTGAGTGATAGTAAAAGATCAAAATCAAAGAAATCATAAGATCAACTTGACTTAGTTAATTTCTTGGGAGATGAAAAATGTGTTGAAGATTAGATTGATGAGTTGGATCATTAAATTCAAGATGGTGATTAGGTAAAGACCTAATAGAAGGATTATAAAAAAGTTTCTAGAGGATGATCAAGAAGATGTATAGATACATTGAATTGAGTTGAATCTAATCGTAAACCTAATATCTACGATGGATTTAGAAAATGGTAAAGCACAACTTGCCTATATAATGTGATATAGAATTGAACATTTGGAGCTTAGTCCAACCCCAACCAGTGTGTGCCAGTTTATAGAGCAAGGTTGATCAGAAACACACAAGTGAGTGGATGCAAAACTAAAAGAAAAATCTTGCAAATGCTATTGTTGATAAGTGAATTTGAGCAGAAGGCTATGAGAAGAGTGGATTGATTACTTGAAGGGTGTCCAAGCAGAGATGACAATGAAAGGATTATCAGTGAACATAGATCAAAACCTACTATTTTCTTTCTTATCATTGTAAACATTTTGTATTGAAATTCTTTTTAACAAAAGTTGACCTAACAATCATTTGAAGACTTAACAGTCCACGTGAATCCTTTAAATAAGTGACATTCTAAATGGATTGATCAAAGTCCTCTTAGAAGGAGACTTCTAACAGGGTGATTGAATCCTCTAACCAGGTCACACTTAACAATGTGTATTGTAACCTTTAACAAGGTTGGCTCCTAACAAAGCTCACTTTGAAAGAGTGAAAAAGAGTGACATGTTGCTAGTGGTTTTTCCCAAGTTGGGTTTCCACATAAAATTTTATTGTCAAAATATGATGAATGTTTTACATGTGATAATGTTTTCATTATGCAATGCAAGTTAAGTTTATAACAATTTTACATTAGTGATCAAGCAAAGCCATGATAAGCAAGATCAACAATACATTCATGTGTTTAATGTTTAATTGTTCAAGTGGTACATATAGACCTTAAGTAACTAATTCACCCCCTTCCCCCCTATCAGTTATTCTAAAAATTTCTAACAAAAAGATCATAGGAGATGAGAAGAAAGTAGATAACATGCTATTTGGTTTGAAAATCCAAAATTGTAAGACTAAGTGGTCCAGTGATACATTATAAATCATGCATTTCCTTGAGTCGCCATAGAATTTCAAACATTTCTTGTTTATTTGGTTAGAATAAAGGTTTTAGGAACATAACAAGTCATTTGAAACTTTTCCTAAGCAACCAAAAGGTCTTAATTGGTAATTAAGTGGAGTTGTAAAAGTTGTCAATTTTACATAATTGAAAAGTTGCAATTTTGATGCAACTTTTCAAATTTTGGTTTTAAATGGCCTTGGTCTATTGTGAACATTTGGATAGGCCTATATAATCATATTATACATCTCTCATATCATAGAAAGAGCAATACAAACATAGATTTATCATCAAATTCATTATTTTTTTGATTGCACGAACTTATGTGGATTGGCATAATGGATCAAATTGTATAGTTAGATAGAGGGATTAATTATTTAACCATTTTATTTTATTTCAGGTTTGTGTGATATTTCTAATTAAAGTTATATCATTTTTAGTGTAGGTTGTTCTAGAAACCCTCATTTTTAGAGTGTGTAACAAAGTTGGAGGCCTAACCTGCATTTCCACCAATGGAATTCAATGACCATTTAAGGAAAGGAAGTTGGGTATGTTTACTAACATATTCCAAATATTTTTGGTTAGCTTCTATAGTTTTCTATTTTTTCTAGCTAGTCATAGGTCAAATATCTCAATGTATTTGACACTAGAGAATGTAACATCAAACATTTCAATGAGCAATTCATGTCAGCAAGACATGAAAATTGGGGAATAGAGTGAATTAGTGTGGAGGAACATATCCAAGGGGTTATATTGGTCCTATGAACCCATCTATTTGCACTATTTTTGTAAACCAATCCTAATTAGGCATATTAGGTCTACGTACAAGGTAGGGGTTAGGGGATTCTGGAGTAAATTCTAGTTTTGGTCTCTTAGAATCTAGAGTAAGGCTAAAAAGGGTATATGAAAAGGTTATTTTTTTGGGTAGTCTTTTGGAGGTTTTGGAAGTTGAGTAGGAAAAACCAATTAGGGAGGCCTAATTTCCCTACTAGCCCAAATTGAGTTTGGAGACTTGTGTGGAGTTGGGGATCAAATCAACTATTGGAACACCCTAGTTTAGTACCTAGGATACCATTCAAATTGAAAGGAGGGATCAATGAGAGGCTTAGGGTGGATTTCCACAAAATCAACAATTTGAGGGACTTGAGTCCTAAAACCAAAAGTTGCTTCAACTTTCAAATCTTAGCGAAGTATTTGGGAAGCCTTGGGGTAGGTTGGAGTTTTTTAGGGGGTTTCTTTGGAGACCCTAGAAACCATCCTTAGAAAGAGGTAAGATAGTATCCTCTTTTGGAGATTTGGGTAGTTAAGATTGAAGAAACCACTTTTCTTTTTGTGCCCTATGCATCATAAATCCTGTTGAATAATCTTGATTGCTTGAATGAGATCTAACATGGAAAGAATGTAGAAATACAATCCTAAGTTTGATGGAACCAACTATTTTATTTGGAAGGATTAAATGAATACCTATCTAATATGTAAGGGTGAAGAAAACTGGGAGATCACTAAAAACCTTATACCATTTCAAACAATATAACTTGGGCTATTTTTGATCAAAAAAAGCAATTCAATGAAATTATGATAGTAAGGGAAGCTTTGATAAGTGCCTTGTATGATACATAGTATTCTCACATCTATGGATTAAGGATGACATAAGGTATGAAATAAGTTAGAAAATATTAATGAACCTAACAAGTTGTTGGAAACTTACAATTGGAATAATTGTTGTTTTTTCATTGATGTCGAATCTACTGATAAGACATGTTGGTATTTGATCTAAATTTCATATCTATTTGATTGATGAAGAGAATTTAAGAGATTTCTAATAACAATAGCACCTAAGAGGAAAGCTTGATTATGAAAAGGAAGCTACAATAGATATTTTATTAGTTAGACTTTGATAAGACAAAGTGATTATTTATATCATATATGTAAAGTTTAACTAAGAAAAAGAGCAAAATATTAAGGAATGTCGAGTGATACTAGTGTTAACTGAGTTCTAGTGCAAGCCAAGAAAATCTAGTGTTGATCAGGCATCAGTATCAATTGAGCAAGTTATTTGATGTTGAGCTAGAAGTTCTATAGTGACCAAGTGATTAACTAATGACCGATTGTCATAACTAAGTGATTGCCAAGTGACAGTATTTTGAATGTATTTGAGAAATCATGATATCCAGCTAACTCAGTTGATTTCTTGGTATATTTAAATCGTGTTGAAGATAAGATTGATGAGTTGGATCATAAAATTCAAGGAGAGGATTAGCTAAAGACCAAATAGATGAGTTCTAGAGAATTATCTAGAGGATGATCAAGAAGGTGTAAAAATACAATGAATCATGTTGAACCATATTGGAAACCCTAAGATCAATGGTGGTCATGGAAAATAGAAAAGAAGGAATTATCTATTTAAGGAGACATAGAGTTTAAGGAAGTGTGTGCATGATGCATGTGTGAATAAAGATAGTAAGTGTGAAGCAAGATAAAGGAATTTCTTGCACAAATGCTACTAAAGTTGATAAGTGAATATGAGCAAAAGGCTTAAGTTTTTTGAAAGGAGAAGATTGACCACTTGAAGGGTTTCCAAACAAGTTAAGGAACAAAGATTACAAAGAGGAAATTATTAGTGAATCAAATCATGAACCTAACAGTGATCTAAACCTACAAAAGTGAGTTTTAATCATATAGATCAAAATCCCTACTATTTTCTTTCTAATAATGGTTTAAAAAAATTATTGAAATCATTTTAATAGAGGTTGACCTAATAGTCATTTGAAGGACTTAACATTCTATGGAAATCCTTTAGCAAGATGACATTCTAAATGGATTGATCAAAGTCCTTTGACAAGGCTATTACTAATAGGGTGATTAAATCCTCTAACTAGGTCACATTTAACACTATGTATTGTAACCTTTAATAAGGTTGGATCCTAACAGAACTCACTTCAAAAGAGTGAAAAAGTGGTGACATGTTGCTAGTGGTTTTTTCCAAATTGGGGTTCCATGTGAAATCCTAGTGTCAAACATGTGATAAATGCTTTATGACATTTTACATTTGATAAAGTTTACATTCAACAAGTAAGTTATATTTAGAATAGTAATTTGTTAATCAGTATAGTAGAGACCAAGCAATACCAAGATAAGTAGAATAGTAAATGTTTAATGTTTAATTATCCAAATGGTACTTATGGACCTTGAGTAACTGATTCACCCCACTCATGATGTGACAACTAGTCTTTCTCATGCCCTATCTTCATCTAGGGTCTCCTTAGGTCCTTCTCTTCACCTAATAGGGTTTCTAGTTGCCCTACTCTCCTTAGGATCCTAACTAAGAGGTCTTAGCCCATTTAACTAGTGCACATTGACTAGGTAGAACAATCACTCCTTCACAACTTCCTAAGCTTTCTTTGGCCTTATTGATTCCTCCTCATTAATTCCTCAAATAACCCAAACAACTCATTCGACACTCCAAAGGGAGGAATGGTCATCTAGGAAGGCATTTGGATTCCCTTCAAGTTCTACAACCATAATTAAACTTGAAACCCTAATCGAGTTCCAAAAATCATGCAATAATACACAAAAATGCTTGCAATAGGGCTATAAGCAATTAGCCCTCCTAATGAAGAAAATCAAAAATAACTTTCAAAAGTCCTTAACAAGGGGGTGAAATAATCCTTGATCCTGACACCCCTTTTAGAGAACTCAATGATTTTGGTGGTCTTGGGTTCCCAACTAGTCCATACTGTATAACCATAAAATAAGCCTAAAAATTAGGATTCACAAGACCTTAAACCAATCTAACAAGAAAGAAATGTTACCCTCCATAGAACCTTTACCAATGCCTCCCACTAAAGTTAAGGCTTCACCACACATCACTCTATTACACTCCAAGATCTGATTGAAGGAATCCAAACATGTAATCCCTTCTACTACCTCTGTTGTATACTATGATCCCTAACCATGCATCATTGGCTCGCCTAGGGAATCACCACAAAAATACTTCCCTTACTTCATAGGGCCCCTTCTTCACTATAAAAATTTTTCAAGGAGTCATCTTCCTAATCCCATGAATCTATATAGATCCTATGATGGGAAGACTCCATGTTGCTCAATAGCCTAGTTCAGAACAACAGGCAGGTAGAAATAAAACACTTTTAAATCCTATAAAAAACCTAAAAAAAACATAAAATAATGATCTAAAAAATATTGAAATAAACTCCCCTAATACTTAAAATCACTAAAAACCAAAAATCAATCCATGAAGATGCCAAGATACTCAAAAACCATAGTTTGTAATTGTAAAATTGCTGACAATTTGTACACACATTAAATTACCCAAACTTCCAACCCTTGTAAAAGGTCAAGGATGGCCTTAAATACACACCTCAAGTCCCATCCTAACTATCTTATATGGTTACTAGGCTCCATCTACAAATTTTCTCGAATGCAACAAAAAGTTGTTAATGGTGTCAATGACAACATTGACAATTTTTTAGCAACTTTTACATCTTTTAGTGTTTTGCCCTCAAACTTGATCCAGTGGCTACTAAACTTTACCAAAAGCCTTAAATGGACCTAAAAATGTATAAAGGACATGATAACACATATTTGGCCATTTTACCCTTCAAAATATAAAAATGTGCTATGTGACCTAATCATGCAACTGGGAGCAATGAAGGCCTCATATGACTTCTCACACTTGACATACTTCACCTTAGGACTAGGATAGTCCTATTATTAACCTAGTGGTGTGGCTAGCATGACTATAAGCCAAAATATGCTAGGAGCCCTAGGTCTTCTCTAATTCTATCTTGGTACCCCTACACCATACTCCCCCACAAAAGAAAACTATGTCACTCCTGTGGACAATAGGTCTTGGGGGACACCAGCTTTGTTGAAATCTACCTCAACAACCCAATTTGCCTTTGAATTTGGCTTTCCTTTCCACTTGCTAAGGTGCTCCATGTACACCTTGTGTCTGGTAGCCTTCTTGAACCTTGAGTCCACCACTTATACAACTTCCAACTTGATTGATGAAGGTACTATTGTAGGTTCCAGATCAACACTGACCCCTTGATTGCTCTAGGGTAGTGTACCCCTGAATTCAACCAAATCTTACACATTGAAAATAGGAGAGATGCCCAAATCTAATGGAAAATCAATCTTATAAGCATTGGATCCATATTTGGCTATGATTTTGCAAGGTCCCACTCTTTTTATTTGTAGCTTAGTTGGCACACCCTTTTACAACTTGGACTTGTTCAAATGCACCATGACATAATCTCTAATAGAAAACTATATGTCTTTCCTTGTTACATCCACCTTGGCTTTCAATTTTTGTGTATTATCATGGATAGTTTTCTTGACATGCTCTTGAATTTCCTTCATGATTTGGGAAAAATCTTCAGCATGTCCACATCTATGTTCCATTCCTCCAAGATCCCTCAACTCATAGACACCCCTTGGATGCATCCCATACACAATTTCAAAGGCTCCTGCCTATGGTCCTATTCTTATGGCCATTGTAAGCATATTATGCTTGTGGAATGATGAAATCTCATGTTTTCCCATACTCCTTAGTTAGGCACCTCAAGAGATTACCTAACGCCTTATTAACCACCTCAATCTAGCCATCAATTTGAGGGTGGTATGCTGAACCAAATGAAAGGTTTGTACCAATTCTTCTCCATAACATCTTCCAAAAGTGGCTCATGAACTTCACATATCTATCTAAAACAATGCTTAATGGAAGTCCATGAATCCTTACAACCTCCTTAAAGAATAGGTGTATAATGTGACTAGCATCATTGGTAGTCTTGCATGGAATGAAGTGCCCCATCTTGCTAAATTTGTCGACCACTACATAGATACTGTCATAACCCTATTTTTTCTTGGGTAGACCTACTATGAAGTCCATGCTCACACACTCTCATGGCCTATTTGGGAGTGGTAGGGGCTGATAAAGACCTGTATTACTCATTCCACCCTTAGCTTTCATACATACCATGCATTGCTCAACGTACCTAGTCATATCCTTGAGTAATTTAGGCCAATAGTAGAACCTTTGGACTAGTTCTAGAGTTTTTTTCACACCAAAGTACCCCCTTAGACTCCCATTATTCTTTTCTTGAATTAGGTTCTCCCTTATTAATCCCCTTGGAACACATAATTGATTACCTCAAATCCATTTTGTAAGGTAAATTCAAAGAACTTGTTATGGAAATGATTCTCAAAATCTAACCATACCTTATATCCCTCTACAAAGTCATCATCCTCCTTATAGAGACTCTTGAAGCTCTTTATCCCAATGTTATGTAACTAAACCTCTTGCACTATTAAAAATCTCTTGCTCAATACATTTGCCACTTTGTTCATATGCCCTTTCTTATGCTTGATTGTGAAGGTGAAAGCTTATAGATACTCCATCCATTTTAATTGCCTATTACTCAACTTCTCTTGAGTGTTGATATAGTGGAGATCTTGATTGTCAGTGAATACAAAAAATTCCTTGGGCAATAGATAATGTCTCCACTTTCTAAGGGATTGAACTAGGGCATAGAGTTCTAAGTCATGTGAATAATACTTCTTTTTGCCCTCATTAAGTTTTTCACTAAAGAAGGCTACTATCCTACCTTCTTGACTCAACACTCCCCCTACTACTAGGCCACTTACATCACATGCTATGGTGAAAAGTTTCTCAAAACTAAGCAATTGAAAAATAGGTTGGGTAGCCACTTGTTTCTTTAGCATTTCAAAAGATTTCTCTACTTCTAAGGTCCACTTGAACTTAGACTTGAACCCACCCTTTATGGTATCTAGCAAAGGTGCTCATATGCCACTAAAATTCCTAATGAACTTCCTATAAAACTAAGCTAGACCATGAAAAATTCTTACCTTGGTAGATGTAGTAGGTTGTGACCAGTTGAGAATATCAACAACCTTCTCTTGATCCATCTTCAAGGACCCCTTTGACACTACAAAGCCCAAATACACAAGCTCTTGTTTAAAGGAGTCGTACTTTTCAAGTTTTATAGCAAGCTTCTACTCATGAAGTCTTTGCAATACTACTTCCACGTGTTTAATGTGATCCTCCCTTGTCTTGTTGAAGATGAGTATATAATCTAGATATACAACCAAAAACCTTCTAGTGAACTCTTTAAGCACTTCATTCACGGGCATCATCAATGTGCTAGGAGCATTTGAGAGACCAAATGGCATCACAAGCTATTCATATAGCCCATCTGTTGTCTTAAATATTATCTTCCATTCATCTCCCTCCTTAATCCTAATCTGGTGATATCCACTATTCAAGTCCAACTTTGTGAAGTACATTTCCCCTCTAAGACAATTTATGAGATCCTCAATCCTAGGTATGGGAAATCTATACCTGATTGTGATCCTATTTATAGCAACTTGAGTTTGTACATAGCCTCCATTTTCCTCCATTTTTGGATGATAGCACAATGGGGACTGCAGATGGGCTTATGCTTTTCTTGATCAGACATTGATCCATAAGTTCTTGCACATCTCTTGCTACTTTTGAGTTTTGGTCTGGAGTGAGCTTGTGATGCCTTATTCAGTAGGGATATAGTAGGAACAAAGTCTATTCTATGGCTTATCACCCTTCTTGGATGAAAAGTGGCGGGAGTAACATCACTTATAATGTCTTTGTACTTTTCAAGCAATGCTTGTACTTCTATAGGCAATGGGTCTTTAACTATCTTGTCTTCTCCTTTGGACTTCAGTATAATTGCAAAACTTTGGCTCTCCTCATCCTTGAGATCTTTGGAAAATTCCTTCCCACTACATAACAAAACACTAAGCACCTTGGACTATTGTTCTTCTCCTTCCAACAAAGATTGGATTTTAAAAGTTCTACCTCCTTTCTTGAATGATACGAAGTTTTCTTTCCCATCATATACTGCCAGGGCCTACCTAATAGAAAATGGAAAGAATCCATAGGTAATATGTCATCCAAATATCCTATCCTTGTACCTTGATATGGAGAAGTCAACCCAAGTCTGTGCATTCACTAAAATGCTTTGACCCTTATTGAGCCAAGTCAACTTGTATAAATTCACATGGGGTGTATTATTTAGTTTAATCTTTTCATCTACCTCCTCTAATATTATGTTGTTAGTAGAGCCTTAATCCACAACTACCTTTCATACCTTCCCAAGAATATTACATCTGATTCAAAACAAAGCCCTCTTATTCTTAGGTTCATCAGGAGTTGGTTGCTTGATCAGTGCCCTTCTAAACATAAGGTTCTCTCCTTTTTCTTACTCTATGTGATCCATTTCATTCTCCTTACAACTAGAGTTATCCTCTTGGGTATATGCCACTCTTTTGTCATGGTTTGAAGAAGAGGGCTTCTCAGGGCATCTATATATTGGATGGCCTAGTTGACCATAGGTGTAACACTTCATACTAGAAAAGTATGAGTTACATTTTCATGATCCTCTACCTCTATTAGAACCTCCTTGGTTACCCCTTCCTTTACTATAACATCCTCTAGGAATGCTTTCAATGGCTTTCTCAGTGAGCTTGTTCTCACCTTGGTTCCTCTACTCATTACCTCTACCTTGGTAACCTCCTCTTTTTCCTCTCTAATTTCTGCCCTTGCCTTTATCCTTTCCTCTATCCTTGAAGTTGGAATCTCCTTTCTTCTTATTCTTTTCCTCCACCTTTATGGCTAGTTGATGGCACCTTTGAATAGTAGTAGGTGTCCACAAACTTAGCTCCTCTTGGATATTCCATTTTAGACCACCCAAGTACCTAGCCACCTTTATTGGCTCTTCCTCTTGCTTCTTGGATCTAAGGCATAATCTCTAAAACTCCTCTGTATAAGAGGCCACATCCAAATTTTTTTGTTTGAGTCCTTGTCTCCTTTTGTGAAGTTGAATTTCAAAATCCTCTGGTAGGAAATTCTCCTTCAATTTAGGGACCATCGAATCCCAATTGGTGATAGGTTTCTTTCCCATACTAATCCTCTCATCTTGGACATATTCCCAACATGTCAAGGCTAAACCTCTGAGTCTAGACATAGCCACTTTGACCTTTTGTATCTCTAACACACCCTCACATTCAAAGTGATTCTCCATTCCATCTAACCAATCCATTACTACATCAATGTCCATTTTTCCACTAAATAGTAGCACACCTTTTAAAGCCTTCCCTCCAAGGGTTTTTAAGGCCTTCAAGAAAGGTTCTTCATTCAAGACAAGTTCTAGCTTAGGGACAACATCTTCCTTTGCTACCTGTTTACCCTTGTCAATACTTTCTTCTTCCTTGTTTTTAGTTGCATTAGCAATTGCATCCAACTTTATCTTCACCTCTTCTAAGGATTCTTGAAGGAGTCTATTTTTCTCCTTTTTCTCATCCACTTCTTTAGTTATCTCTTAATTAGTCACCATACTTGACTCACCCACTGACTCTTTGGTTGCTACAAACATACACCAAATTCCCAAGTCTTTAACTTGCTCTGATACCACTCTGATGTGATAAATAGTCTTGATCCTGTCTGAGCTTCCTCGAGGGTCTCCTTAGGTCCTTCTCTTGAGCTAATAGGGTTTCTAGTTACCCTAATCTCCTTAGGATCCTAACTAAGAGGTCCTAGTCCATTCAACTAGTGCACATCAACTAGGTAGAACAATCACTCCTTCATAACTTCCTAAGCTTACTTTGGCCTTATTGGTTCCTCCTCCTTAACTCCTCAAATAACCCAAACAACTCATCTGACACTCCAAAGGAATGAATGGTCATCTAGAAAGGCATTTGGATTCCCTTCAAATTCTACAACCACGACTAAACTTGAAACCCTAATCAAGTTCCAAAAATCATGCAAGATTACACAAAAATGCTTGCAATAGAGCTATAAGCAATTAGCCCTCCTAATGAAGAAAATACAAAGTAACTTGAAAAAATCCTTAACAAGGGGGTAAAATAATCCTTGATCTTGACACCCTTTTTAGATAACTCAAGGATTTTTGTGGTCTTGGGTTCCCAACTAGTCTGTATTGTATGACCACAAAATAAGCCTCAAAATTAGGATTCACAAGACCTTAAACCAGTTTGACAAGAAAAAAGTTTTACCCTCCATAGAACCTTCACCAATTCCTCCCATTGAAGTTGGGGCTTCACCATACATAACTCTATTACACATCACACTCTGATTGAAGGAATCTAAGCATTCAATCCCTTCTATCACCTCTGTTGCATACTATGATCCCTAGCCATGCATCACTGGCTCGACTAGGGCATCACCACAAAAATACTTCCCTTACTTCCTAGGGCCCCTCCTTCACTATGAAGAATTTACAAGGATTAATCTTCCTAATCCCAATAATCCATATAGATCCTACAATGGGAAAAGGAGTTATGACTCCATGTTGCTCAATAGCCTAGTTCAAAACAACAAGCAAGTAGAACACAAATTTTTTTTAAAACCTTACAAAAACACAAAATAATTATCTAAAAAATCTTGAAATGAACTTCCCTAATACTTTAGATCACTTAAAAACCAAAATCAATCCATGAAGATGCCAAGATACTCAAAAACCATAGTTTGTAACTTAAAATTGCTCACAATTCGTACACACCAAAAAGACCCAAACTTCCAACCCTTCTAAAAGGTTGAGGATGGCCTTAAATACACATCCTAATTCCCATCCTAACTATTTTAGATAGTTAATAGGCTCCATTTACACAATTTCTTGAATGCAACAAAAAGTTGTAATGTTGTCAATGACAACATTGACAATTTTTTAGCAACTTTTACATCTTTTAGTGTTTTGCCCTCAAACTTGATCCAGTGTCTACTAAAATCTACCAAAAGCCTTAAATGGACTTAAAACATGTAGAAAGGACCTTATAACACATATTTTTCCATTTTACCCTTCAAAAGAAAAAAATTATCTATGTGACCTAATCATGGAACTAGGAGCAACTAAGGCCTCATATGGCTTCTCATACTTAACATACTTCACCTTAGGACTAGGTTATCCCTATTATTAACCTAGTGATGTGGCTAGAACCACTACATATCATAGAAGCCCTAGGTCTTCTTTGAGCCTACCTAGGTGCCCCTACATCACCACCCCCCCAAGTTATTCTAAACTTTTCTAACACAAGTATGTCGAGAAAGCTAAGTTTTAGGTTCTGAAAGGGAAGTGCAAATTAAGGAATATTGGTGGAAGAAAAAATGTTTCATCCTTTACGCAAAGAGTGAATTATCCATTTTTCTCAATCAGATGCACTGGTGAGGCCTTGAGTGATGATGAAGTTGTAAGAAAAAATCTAAGATCTTTGTTTGCATGTTATAGTGAGAAGGTTCCAATTGTTGAAGAATCAAGAGCTATAAGAGAAATTTCAAGAGAAGCTTTGGCTAGTAAACTCTGTGCTTGTAAGATATACACATTTAAGGTAAGGAACTTATAAAGGTTGAAAATTCATTAAAGTTGATGTGACTAAGAATGATAAGGAAGATATTTCTTTAGGATTTTGAGAGATAGCAACTATGCTAAGAAATGGGAAGAGAAGATGGAAGAAGAAGGAAGATTGATGATCTTGAAGCCTTGATTGAAAATAGACTACCTAAGTGCTCTAGTAAGTATGAAGGAAAGTTTCCTTTGAAATGCTTTAACTATAAGAAGATTGGTCACATTGCATCTAGATGTCCTAATAAATTTTCTAACGAGCCTAAGTTCATAGATATTAAATTATACTCTAAGGGACATAGAAGTTCTTATGTTTATGAAGATGGTGTAAATGATGAAGAGTCTGGTGCTAATGATGAATAAATTGCATTCATTTCTATTAAAGAATGTTGTCCTAATGAAGAGAAATCCTTGATTTTGCATGTTGATAAAAGAAATAAATGTGCCATTGATATTGGATGTTCACATCACATCACTTGTGATAAAAATAAGTTTGTGAAGTTTGAATGTTATGATGATGGTGTTGTTATATATTTGGTAACAAAAATCCCTATTTGATTAAGGGAAAATACTCTATCACTCTTGATGGTAAAAATGGTATTGATGATGTTCTTTGTGTTGAAGGATTAAGACAAAAGTTGTTGAGTGAGACAATTATTGAGATTGCAATTCATGAAAGGAATGTGAAAAAACATTAGAAGAAGTGGATAACTGATTTCATTCATTAAAAAGATGGAAGGTAATCTATTTCATTTGACAACTATTGAAAATACATGCTTGATTGCTAAGATTGATGATAGTTGGATATGGTATAAAATATTTTGTCATGTAAACTTCGATAACACAATGAATATCATAACCAAGTTAATGTTGTAAGAGATACACCTAAGCTAATGAAGCCTAAAAATATGAACATTCAAACAATGTCAATTGTGAAATCTGACTATATCTAATAATAAGAATAGTGCATATAATTAAAATGGATTGCTAGATTTCATGCATGCATTTTTGTGTGATCCTACTAAGACAAGAATCTATTATGTAGGTAGATACATTCTCTTATTCAATGATGGTTATTTAAGAATGATGTGGGTTATATTTCTAGGAAAGAAATCAAAATATTTTTAGAAGTTTCATATATTCAAGGTGATAGTTAAGATACATTCAAGATACATATTGAAATGCTTAAGATCATATAGAAGAGGAGAATTCACATCCGATGAGTTTTATCCTTTTTGTGAAGAACATAGGATAAAAAGGACAAGTTTTGCTCTAAAAATCCAATAGTAGAATGGTTTTGTTGAGAAAAGGAGCACATTTATTCTAGACACAACTAAACCATGATGATTGAAGGAAACCTTTTAGAGATTTACTAGAGAGAAGTAGTGTAGATTGTAGTTGTATATGGTAAAATATGGATGAATAGGGTTTAGAATAACATACATGAAAGAGACCTTAAACCTACATTTTACACATACATATAGATTCTTATGATATGGAAAGTAAATCTAGGAGATTAATATTAAAATGAAGAAATAAAAAGTTACTTACCTCCAAAAAATAATCAATAGAAAACCTTGTCAAATGATCTAAAAAATTGTCAATTTCAACACTCTTCAATTGAAACTGTGAGTTCTATAAAACCCAGAAATAATTTTCTTTTATGAGGGTAGGTCAACCTTGAACTAGTTAGTGGAGCATAATTGTACAATGAGGGACGATTGTGCCCCAAAAATTTGACCTTGACCTGTACTGCTTTGACAAAAATTTTGTATTAGACCCCACAAGTTCGACAAAAAGTGTATCCAAATCTGCACTGATATTCATTGTTCCACACCTGTACCTACAAGAAAAATGGTTTTGTTTGTTGGATGGGGGGTTTGCCTTAGTCAAACTCCATTTTGGAATCAACCTTGAAATCTAATTGAAATTGCAATATGTATAAACAAAGTCAATGGAAATATTCACCTTTCTTATATTGAAATCCTTGTGGAGGATTCGAATCCTTGAATCCATAAGTAGGGATGCTCCAAATGAATGTAGAAATGAATGTAAGATGTAGTAAATCAATGGCATTAGATCTTCAACATCAATCTTGAATGGATCTTGGATTAGGAAGAGGCTTGAATGGAAATGGATGAATCTTCAACAAGAGGTCTCCATAGAGCTTGAATCCTTCAAAGTCTACTAATGGATCCCCTCGATGATTTCTTGAATACTTGGATTCTTGAATGCTTGATAGATAGTAGAACTTCACTTTATAATAGGTGGATGCTCGCATAATAATTAGATAGCTTGTGGTTGTCAAAATGAGGGAAGAAGGCTTCCTTATATAGAGATCTAGGGCACTAACTTCTAGAGAAGGCCGACATAGGAGCATTAAATTCCAATTAACCTTAACCCCTAGAAATGGACCTAAATTAAATGTAATTTATGAGTTTACCATTTTGGAGACCAAAATAGTTAACCCAAAAGCAGGAAAGTAATTCTTTCCAAAACCTAACATCTGAAAATCATGAATCCTTGAAATTTGGACCTAGGGTCAGGGACAAGGTTGACCCTACCCTAGGTCAGGGTTGAGATCATCCTTGACCTAGGTTAGGGTCAAGGTTGACCTTGACCCTGAGGTCATCCTTGACCCAAAAATCAAGAATCTCAGGATTTCAGTCTCGAATGCCAGAAAAGTGCACAGAGAAAGTGGAAAAGGGGGTAGACTAGGGGAAAAAGATAGATCCAAGTCAAAAACCCATTCAAGGTGTTTGAAATGACCCCAAACCACTTACTTGGAGGGCTAAACACTCTTAACATGAAAGTGCTTCCATTTTAAGATGATATAGTAGTATATACATTGAGATGAGTGTAGATAAAGAAAGGAACCGATAAGAATTCTCATGAACTTTGCTTTGATTATATTCTTATACAGTGAAGCATTTTAGAATTTTTGGAATCAATTGCCATATTAAGAAATGTGAGAAAATTGAAAAATTTGATCGAAGAAGTGATGAAGAGATATTTATAGGATATACAAAGAGAAAAACATATAAATTTTATAATTATAGACTGAAGAAGATTTTTGAAAGTGAAAATGTTAGAGTATGTGGAAATATGTAGATACTAGTAAGGATTTTCATAGATGCCATGATTGAAGAGGATAATCATATTTTAGAAGTGCAAAATCAGATTGGTGTAGGAGCACCTAGGCAAACATCTAGGCACACCTTGGATGCAAACAAAAGAAAAGGATCTATGGTATCCTTGAAAGTGGATTTAAATGTATTGAAGGCTATAATGGCTAAATATAATGATCAATTTAATGTTAACTTGAAAAGTCCTAAAGATCCCGATAAAGGATTTAGGCATAAAAATGATGTAAGGGTGGCCAATAGTGCCAACAAGGGATCTAGATTGGTTAGAGGGATCAAATAGGTCCTAGGGGGGTATTTGAATAAGTCCTAAGTGGTAGAAACCAATAAAGTATGAGTTAAAACATTTTAATAAGGTTTCAAATTCAAATTTAAAGTCTTAATGGCTATATTTTGAATTAGGAGGGAAAACTAGTATTTGAGTGTTTTAACCTTTTTTATGGATTCCAACCAATTGAATATGGTTTGGGAAGTTGTATTTAATCCTATATAGCCTGGTAAAGGCATAGGATCATTAGATTGGAGGCATTATACAAATTCCATCAACATTGTATGGATTTGGCAGTTGGAATGCAATAAAAACTCCATTTTTGAGCATTTTACATTTGATATTTTGTTTGGATTGGTTTCTAATTGTTGTTTTGATGTTTTGAACCTATTGGGATGATATCAAAACCATTTATGGTGCATTAAGACAAATAGGTTTTCATTTTACCAAAAGTGTTGATTTCAAGCAACTTTTGCAACAATTTGTGCAAGTTTTGGTCACTTTGGAAGTATTTGGTCATTCCATGGATGTAATAATTTGATTCCCATGGAATGAACCTTTATCCTAATTTAAATAATCATTATAACAATTATTGGGTAGGATTTTGCATGAATTGAGGCTTCTAATGGGTTTTTGGTGGTTGTAGGTGCATGAATTGCATGCCTAGAGTGTAGCAGTTGGAGATCTATCCATTGGAGAGGGGTATTTTATGGTATATATCATCTACATATACCTTTTACATGGTGAATCAACTTCAATTGGTTGATATTGGCTTGGGAGGTCACATATTGAGAACACCCTAGATTTGAGGGTTTGTAAGAGGCCAAATTAGCGGTTTCTTATTTGCAGAGGTTGGGGAGTCAAATTGAAGGACTTTTGAAAGCCCAAAGATTTGGATGTATGGGAAGCATATACTTGATTTGTAAAATCACCCTATTTTATGCCTAAAAAGGGTGCCAAGTTTGGGGATCTGATTGTTGGTCCATAACAACCTATACTAAGTTTTACATATGTTGAAGAAGGCCTAAATGGGTATCTAAAAACATTTTTTTTTTTTAAGAGTCCTTTGGAAAATCTAGGAGAAAACTTCATATCTTTCTTGCTATAGACTTAGTTGGGGGCGATTAGGCCTACTAGGCAATTTTTAAGGATTTGAGTGCTAGGAATTGGTTGGGAGTCTAAAACTACTTGAAACCTCTTGAATCCATCTTATATTAGTGAAATACATCCACCATATCTATTGGAAGGGTGTAGGAGTTGTAGAGTGGATAGTTGTTGTTTGTGGGTTTGGGGAACATAGCCTTTCCCTTGCACATTTCTAAAATTAAATAAATATTATCCATTTATTTATAAAGTGAATGTTAGTATTAATGATTGTTTAAGTCTAGTTAAACTCTTAGTTGCATATAGATAATTTAATATTTATTAATGCAAGAGGGAAGTTAATAAATATATATTTATTATTTTATTATAGTTTAAGAGTTGTGGTAGAGTTCACTTTGTAATTATTTATTTAATAACTTTTAACTTTATGAGAGAAATTATAAATAATTTATAATTTTATCTCTAGTTGCATTGTGAATTAAAGAAAAAGTAAATGTTTTAGCTTAAGGTAAAAACATGTTTTGAAGGGACCCAAAACCCTTAACAGAAAAACAAAAGATATTCAAATAAGCACAACCAAGTTTTACAAGGATCTGAGACTTGCAGTATGAAATGTTAATATTGGACTGTCAAATTAATATTTTAGAAATGAAATTGATATTAGTATTTAATCTAATAATATACATTTATGTTATTAATTAAATTATTTATGATTTAAGATTATCTAAATTAATAACATGATAATATTGCATGGTATTTTATATGCACAAAAAGATTGGATATTTAAATACTTATTATTTTAAATAAGTATATTAGCATAAAAATTTATATTAACATGTACATTCTTACTTTGTTTCTAAACACATCCTTATGACCCAAACTAAACAAGAGATATTGGTGGAATTAAATCATGTGGCTAAAAACTATGTGTTTTCTAATATTCCATTTATAGTCGTGTGATGTTTATTTTCTTGATAGTTTTTCTTTGTGGATTATTTAGTTGGCCAAGTTATGATGTGTGCACTAGAGGCATTTTTGAGATTTCTTTTATGATTATTTGAGTGGATGCCATGATGAACTTTATGATTTGAATTGAGATTTATGTTTTATGAGCTTTATGCTATTGAGCATTTATGAGAACTTGAGTTTTGAGAACCAATGTTATTTTTGGGTTGCATGTTAAAGAACCAAATTTGATCAATATTACTCTTGGAGTATGGGACACTATTGTGGTTTATGATTTTTGGGAAGGTAGTCTAGGTTCATATCTATGGGAGTGGCTTACAATGGTGGTTGAGGCCCAAAGTGGTTGTCAAGGTAACTCATTATAATTTGTATAATAAGTGATAACATAGTAATTAAATATCTTGCCTAGCCCTTTTTCCTTGAGATAAATTAAAAAGATAAGTTAGAGATTTTTCCTCATCCATGCCTTGAGTGCTTGTATAGACTAAGGATGAGATGAAGATGATACCTTGAGAGGTATGACTAGTTTTCTCGTCATCACGAGAGGTTATTCTAGTTCCACATAAAGTCACTAGGGGGTCAAGGTCCTGAGAGACTGCCAGAGTAACTTTAGGGTTGGCTCATGTGATGACACTCCATACTATGTAGCCCGAGTCTTCTTCATGGTTTTTTTTTAATATATATATTTGTCTCTATTGGCATACTTGTTGGATATTACTTTTTATGGTGCATTTATTGTGAGTTTTTACTCATTGATTGGATGTCATTTATTGTTGATAGTTGACTTTTATTAATGAATGATCAGCTATTCATTAGTGGTGTTTTTATTGTTGGAGTTAGTGATTGGTAGTTTACTTTTATTGATGATAGTTGTTATTTGTTGGTCATTGTGCTTGTGACACTTGACATTGATTTTGAGATGGTCATATATTTTTGGTCTTAGTATTTGTATGTTGATTTGGTATGAGATGTTAGTATTGGAATGCATGTCATTTTGATTTTGATTATCTCTTCTTGTTGAGTAGTTTGTTTTACCCTTGAGGTAGTTTTGGCTATCAAGATTCCTTGCCTAGGATTATTTTATGATTTGATTATATGTTTGTGGATCGTACATTATCTCTCCTGCACGGTGGGAGTGGGAGCCTAATTAGATGACCATGTGGTCAAGAGGTAGTGTATTCTTACCATGTGAGTCCCTTTTAGATTGACAGATGTTGGATGTTCCTTGATATAGTGGTACCATTATCATTCTTCATCTTATCTTGAAGACTTCTATTCATTTGATGTATCTATGTATCATGTGTTTTGAGATCCTATACGATATTGTATTGTATATTGATGTATTTGTATCTATTTTCACATAACCTGTGACATGTGTAGTGGATGTTATTCATTAAATTTGCTTTCACATTATTAGTTGTACTTATGCATTTTCTTATATGACTATGTATGTGTTTATTCTTTTTATGATTATGGACATTGTAATTGAGACTTAAACTTATTAATAAAACTTTCTTAAATGTGACTCAACATGAAGGAACCCTTGAGGAATTGAAACTGTATTTGTAATTGATTACATGTTCTTGATGTGTACATATATATTGCTTCTACATTATTGTTACTTTGATATTGTTCAAACTTTTTTTTTAAAAATAGTTCAGTAAACTTTTTAACATATTAGGTTTATTTCTTTTGGGTTCCCGAGCAGGGCATTACAAATAGATTGTGAAGGGAACTTGTGAAGGAAGTTTTTTATCTAAATATATGGGTAATGGTTTTGAGGTCTGTGAGATCATTCAAGAAAGCTAGCCTAGCTCCTTTCATTAATCTAGTCCATCTTATGATTACTAATTTACCCCTTAGACCATCCCACGAAATGAATGAACTACAACAACTAAGCTCCTATATATTTCAAACATATTAAACTCTTTGAAAGTGAAAATAGGTTAGTCTGTTAAGAAGTGATGAAAACAAATAGGAATAAGGAACTTAAAATACTAGAAAAGAAGTCTTAAAATGACTGAACTACAACTCAACTTACTAAATATGAGAGTTGAAAATCGTCATAGACACTCAACATTGTCCTACCATTCTCTTGGTAACTTTAAACCTTTTAGTATTGGTTCATAGGATGGAGTTGTTAAATTTTTGGTTTTCAATTATCTTATCTGTATTAGGTGTTTCTTCCTTAAACATGGAAAAAGTAAAATTTCATTCAAACAATTTTTTAGAAAAGATGTGGAATTTCAATGCAAGTTTTATGGATTGAACTGTATATATATTTATAATCCATATGTTTAAACCAATATCTAGTGACATATCATTAAGATGAGAAAATAATGATTACTAAATAGTGAGGTTCATATCCATAATTCTATACTCATTATTTCCTCATTCTAACAATGAATATTAGATATAATTCAAAGTATAGATTAAAAATATATTTAATGATATGATTGATCTTCTAAGAAAATAGGAATGAGTCATTTTAATTAGAACCATAGTTTTAAGAAGATAAGAAAATGGTATGTGTCTTATACTGAAAGTGTCCAAATTGTGCCTTGTCGATGCCCTGAAAAAACAAAATGACTTTTCAAGAATAAGATTTTGTTAGAAAAGTTGCATGACAACTTTTTGACAATGTTTGCAACTTTTCAATATTTCCAAACAAATGACTTCAAATGCCTACCAAAACTTGATAAATCATGCAAGAACTCTAAAAAACATAAAATTGGAGATTTTTGGTCAACTCATAGTGTTGACAAACATTGACTGACCTACAACTTGTCCATAGGCCTTATTACAACATGCAAGAAATTTGGGTAAAATGCATTCTAGGATGCTTGAGATTGACTTATTTCCAGGTGTCAACTTCAACACTTATTGATCACCTAATCTATCCAAAATTTGATGTTTGATCATCTTGTTTAGGACCTTCGGCCCTTGCACCACTACCTCACTTTGGTTTTTTATACATCAAACATATAAAAATTCCAATATTTTGGAAGATTTAACAATTATGAGTTTATTGGAACCTTGTCCAAATCTCATGCTTCTCCATCTTGCATTTCTACAAATTCTTTCTTTTTGTTTATGTTATTGGATTTTGGGAGGTGATACTTGTAATGAAATCTTTGGCTTCTTCTAAATTTTTTCTTTCCTTCCTTACCAATTTCCTTAATAATCTCTAACCACAAATAATGAAATTTTATGTAAGCGAACTACTTTTCATTGATTATAATATAGGTGAATTTGAGCAAGGTGGCCAAATTTTTCTTTCAAAACCATATGTACAGATATAAACATTAAGTACAACATGTCCAATATTTTTGTAGATATACACATTAATTAGACCAAAAATTTCTTTCAAAACCATATGTGCAGATATAGACATTAAGTAAAACATGTCCACTATTTTTGCAGATATACACATTAATTACACCATATTTTTCTTTCAAAACCATATGTGTAGATATAAACATTAAGCACAACATGTCCAATAATTTTGTAGATTATTTTTCTTATGAAGAAAGACCATGCCTGGCAATATGAACCCAGAACAAAATAATGAGACAATTTCTAGATTGTAGTCTCAGTTTCAAAGAAAAGTCGATAAATGTAATTGTTAGCTTAAAGAATTGAAGAATTCTAATCACAACAGCCTAGAGCCATTGTAGGCAACATGGTCATATTGAAGGGGCCACATTTTTTTTCAATTAGTGAATGTATATTTCCAACTAGAGGAACATGGAGGTGTGAATATCCAAGCTAAGGATAATAGTCTGATTGAAGAAGATGATAATGTGCTAGAGGACATGATTGAAGAAGATGGTATTGGCACAGCTGATGAAAATGCTCACGATGATGGTACTAGTGTATCTAATAATGATGAAGAAGATGGTCTTGATATACTTATACTTTAGAAGGCACACAAGCCCCTATACTAAGGCTCCCAAATAACTTTTCTCTCTACTATAGTGTTGTTGGTGACCTTGAAGGTTATGAATGGTTTATCCAATGTAGCAATGTCATGTATGCTAGGGTATGCCATTTTGTCATCTTTTATGTTAGCATACCATTATTATTCATTTTATTAACTATTCATATTTTTTGTTGTAGGTTGATAGGTGAGTTTTTTTTACCACCACCAAACATTCTACCTCATTCATACCAAAAATTATCTACCATTATGAATCAAATTAGAATGAAGTATCAGACGATATATGCATGTTCCAATGATCACATTCTATATCATAAATAAAATGAATATACAACATAATGCCCTAATTTTCATATTAGTAGATATTGGTCAGATCAAATAACAAAAAAGGTACCTCACAAGGTTCTTTAGTACATTCTCATTATTCCACATCTTGAATGATTATTCAGGTGCACTGGCTTGGCACAATTTATGAATTACCATGCACACAATAAAATTCAAGATGACATTATGTGAATGCCTATGGATGGTTCTGCATTTAAATAGATAGAATAAACATGGCCACATTTTAAAGAAGAACCTTGTAATCTCAGGCTTTCATTGGCAATAAACAATGTCAATCCATTTGGAGATATGAGATTTGTTTACTTAGTGTGGCGTATTTTTGTTATTAACAATAACATTCCTCCTTGGATGTCCATAAAGAGGAAGCACATAATATTGTCAATGATTGTACCAGGTATTTTTTCATTTAATAGTTATCTAAATTAATTTATAAATAGTACATGAAAATGGTCATTATAATTATGTAATTTTTGTATTCATTAAATTACTAGGTAAGTACCAAGTTAAAGATATGAACGTGTACATTGAGTCCCTTATTGATGAGTTTTTGAAGTTATGGAATGAGGTCACTATGTATGACATCTCTAGACCAATAGGACAAAGACAATTTTAATTCCATGCGATGCTTGAATGGATAATACATGATGCCCCTTGGCTAACTCATTTTTGCGGTATGTTATATTGTTAAGGTCACATATTATTGGTCTATTATAATGCTTACACATTATTGTTGTATGCTTAAGTTTTACATGATAATTGTACATGATCTTTTAGGTCTTCAAACAAAGGGAAAAATCACATTTCTACTTTGTGGTCCAAAGATGAAATCTTCTCATTTAAGAAGTATGATGATGGTGATGATGATGATGACATGGATGAAGATAATGATCAATGACATGATCAATGAAATGTCTGTCAATGTATGATCAATGTCAAGTATGATGGGGTCATGATTTATTTATAGAAATTTGTTTGACTTGTATGTTTATATGTTGAACTCTATTTTCATGGAGTATATGCAATGATATTGCATAGCTACCACACATAAAGTAGAGATAAGGAATTTAAAAATATGTAATGATTTCAATGAATGCATCATGTAATTTTTGTCCTATGTAATTTGTAATATATTGATGGAAAGCCAAAAGAAAAAGGGAATATTGTAGGATTTACAAATAGTTCTCAACCTATGTCAACTAATAAGTGGCCAAATTGTATATTCAAGGCACGCTAGGGAAATTTTGTTTTTGTATGTGCAATAAAATCAATAAGTGCAGGGGAAGAGCTTCTGATAGATTATAATTTGAATCATGTAGATACAAAAAAAATTCCCTATCATGGGACTGATAAGTATAACATTTAAACCAATTGCCTCCAATTAATATTAACTCTAATATAAAATCTATTGTTTTATTAATATTTTATTTTGTAAGTCTAGATACCCTCATTTCACTATTGATTGCTAACAATTACTAATCTTTTTCACAGGGTGACATGGATACACCACAACGCATAGGTGGGGATGTACCAACTCACACACCTTCTTCAGCAAAGGTAAACCTTAATTATTGTAACTGTACAAATTATATAGAAACAAATGTCATATTATTTTGTTCTTTTCTTTATGAATTTGGAGTCATTTTGATGGAATTTTATTAATATTGATGTCACAACTTGATACTTATTGATAGGGAAAAGCAAAAATGGCAGCAGATCAAATGTGACCTAAAACACAGGTGTCATTTCTAGATGATGTTGTCTATAATGCAGAACCCATATTCATGGCCCATAAACTCATAAAAAAATACAATGATGAAATTCTTAATATTATCCTTAAGAGAAACATAACCGAGGAGACAAGGGCACTAAAAGAAGAATTGATACTTAGAGTCAATTCTTTGAAGGCAAGTAGTAATTAATCTTAAGCAATAATAAAATTTTAGTAGATGTTTATATTCTATAGTATCTTATGAATCATGATCTAAAATATTGTGTTCTTCTACAACATTTTGTGACACCTTTGAGACCACATGGTCAATATGGTGAGGGTTGTATCACACAACCTTCATGTAAGTAACACTTTCTCTTTACAACATTATAACACTTAACTTTGATCTTTATCCATTACAAATGATAACAAGGAATGTTGCAAATGTTTTTGCTAACAATTTGGCTTACTCCTTTGGATGTCCTTGAAAATCATGGTTTGATTTATGCTCCAAAGTCCATAAAACAACTCCTATGAGAAGAAAGAATGCAACAAATGTACACATTATGAAACAATATGTGCAATAATAGAAGATTGTGGCCCTACTAGTGCAACATTGTTTGTTCTCATCAACATTATAACACTTAACTTTTATTTTCATATGCTTCTAGCTAGTATCCCATTTGATCTTTATCCATTGAAAATGTCTTTGCTAACAATGTATTCTTCCTCTCATGATGAAGTATTGACTAGTGTATTGTCAAAAACAAGGAGCTTGCAAACATCTTCGACTATGCCAAGTACAATTGGTAAAACCTTGTTTTGCTATATTTTGTAATGTGCTAATCATGCATTATTTTTTTTGTTGGGTGGTGTTGGTTCCCAAATTGATGGACTAGGGTTCCTATGGAATGATGATCAAATTTTGGGAATTCCTAGTACCAATTCGCTAACTGACATGCCCCACCCAAATAGGATGCAAATCTCTACAATTGCAGGACCAGGCTAGTAGGCCTATACCTCACACCTTTGAGGCTTTGAGCAAATAACTTATGGGATCACGGGTGTTAATAAAAGAAAAATGAAAAAGGGAAAAGGTTTAAGTAAAAAATTTGTAAATGTATATGAAAATATGTATGTGTTTTGTCTATCTCTATCACTTGGATGTATGTCCTTTCTACAATCAGCATGAAGATTCAAATGAATACATAAGACCAGTGCCTTAACTAATGGATTTTTTATCAGATTTCTATCAATCCTTCATTATGCTTATGTAACCCTCCAAGACAAAACAATAAATCCCTTTAAGAAATTTTTTTGTCACTTTAATGAAGTATGAATTACTTGAAATGCTCAGGAAAACTTCAATATCAGATCTTATTGATTTTAACTCTCCTTGAGAGGCCAATAAGACAACAATGCAGATTAACCAATTAACACAACACTATTATTCTTTGAATATTGAAATTCCTTATTGCATACATTCAATTTGACTATCAATTAAAGAAAACTTTTAAGATTTGATCAAAGGAAACAAAATGAAAGAGACAGAATTGATATCACCAAAAGATCAAATGAGTATATAAGCCTTTATATTAAATTCAAAATGCTTCACCACATTGTTACATATGTTGCTAGTACATACAATTGACAAAATCCAGAGTAAACAAAAAGAATCAACTTCCTCCAATATATAATGTAAAAAAAATTGTCCTATGATATCCTATTCTAAATACAGCCCTTATAATTATAAGCATCAAATTGGTTACATTGTGAAAGGGAATGTCCCTTTGTTTACAAAACTTATAACTAATTGACATACTAACAATAAACTGAATACACTTTTAAGAATAATTATTAAACAAAAGGCTTGATGTCATTGATTCTGATGATGGTGATTCAATAAAATCATTGCATAGCCTGATGTGTTTAGCATACTTGCCATCCTCTGTCAAATCTACATTGTTGATAATCTGTTAGGCTTTGACTTTGATCTTGAACATATGCTCTATCTACATGCTAGCATTTATCATTTCCAAATCATCATTCTCTGTTGCTTCTAGGGCTTCTCTCTGCATTGCATGCCATGTATCCATCCATCTATCTCAGCTAATGATGTCACCATTTTCTTCTTGTCAAGATACAACTATGTGCTTTGTCACTGATTCCTCCATCAGTCTAAAAGAAACCTTGAATTCTTGAGAATACATAGTATGATCTCTTATCAATTTCTCAACCTCCTTTATATCTTCATCCTCTTCAAGGGTATCTCTTTCTTTAAACAATTTCTTATTTATCTTGTTATGTCTCTAGGCTAGAGGTTTATACACATTATAAGCATCTTGAACCTGACCTAATTTAACCAAAAAATTCTTGAAACAATTTATAATCATAGTATTAGCAACCTCCCTTCTGATCTTTGGGATATCTTCCAATTTAGCATTTTCCTCTCACAACCTATTCAATTTAGACTTTAGGGCATCATCAGATGATTGTATCCTTGGTTGCATCTGACGTTGTCCTATTTTCAACAAATCTTCATACATAACTTTCCAATTATCTCTTTCAAAAGTAACCTACTTAAAACTTGATTGAATAATGCAATATCTACTTGCATGCCTGCAACTTTGTTTGGGTCTATATGACACAAACTTTTAATGTTAGTAAATGACCAAATGCTTGATCAACATCGATGATTTGTGGCCTCTTATGTGGTGGATATAAAGCCCAAAGAAACATAGATTTTTCATCCTCAACAAATCGTGATCCAATAAGAACATCTTTAACTCCTTACACATCCAACTTCATATCTTGCTTGTCTAACTTGATCAAATTGTCAAAAATACATGATGCACTTAAGTCCAAACCAGGTAGAACCATTAGCCCTACCTCATTGAGCAATTGTCTCCCTCTTGTCAGAGTCGTGTTCAATCTGTCTCTTAGTATCTTCTTTCAGATTTGACATTAATTCCTACTTATTCTTAGGAGATATATTAGGGATAGTCTGCCTCAACAATTTACCTTTGTGTTTATACAATACAACTATAAATTCTTTGGATTTGATGAAAGCATCATCATTCATATTTTTTTTAAGACTCTAAAAGTATCTCATCCTTCTCAACATCTATCCTCTCTAGGGTTTCCACATCATGTTCCACAAGCTGAAGTACTGGTCTTTCTACGGTTCTAGAAACTTGAACAGGGGAATCTAGAACTCGTTGAATTGCTCCATAGCTTTCTACCTCTGTAATTCCATTTCCCTTTCTTGTTCCTCAATCTTTTTTTATACTTCAACCAATTCCATGTTTTTGAAAATTTCTTCATACTCATTTCCATGGTGAATGTAATCACCCAACTTTTTTGATTTTCTACATACATGAATGTATCCTTCTAGATTGTAGTGACTTCAAGAATCCATAGTATACATATGATACTCATTCAGTAGTTTTTTTTTCCATCTTATCATATGATTTGGTTGAAAAAATAGTAAAATATTCAAATTTTAAGGTCGTAGGAAGGAAGGACTACTTTTCGTTTACCTCCAAAATGTTGCTTGCTAGATTCTAACATCTGCCTAATAATCTCCAAATAAGCAATCCTATCAGGCACTAATGCAGGCAATCTATATGGTCTCACTTCAAATCCAAACACTCTTACAAAAGTGAAATAGTCATAAGCATACTAATCTCCCTAATCATGCTTAATCTTCTCACTTAGCTGATTATCCATAGGTCTTAAAAATCTTTTGATGTCAGGGTTGATTGAAGGGAAAGAGTGGTATCCAAACAGTGTATACAAAGGTTGCACGGAGTGATCTTCAAATGTTAGATAACAAGAAGCACTAAACCTATAATCCCCATTGGACTCTCTTAAATTCAACTTTAGACCCTCACCCCATAATCCTTTCATTTGTTCAAAATACAAAACCATATGCATAAATAATGAATAGTGCTTAAAGGTAGGGTATTCTACATCATTAAAATTAACAAAAGTAGTATGAATATTGTCAACAATATAATTTGCGTAATCATAGGGTCTTGGTTCTAGCATCCACTGATCTGATGCTAACAATAGGGTCAACCTCCATCAAATCAGGTGCTTCCATTCCCCCTACTTTCTCGTATGATTGATAAGTCATATCCAAGTATGTCTTAAACAATTTGACATTGAAAGGAGGCCCATCTACTAATGTCAAAGGCTCCTTTTCTATCTCATGCAACATCAACTTCCACTGCATGTATGAGATATCTGATTGTTTATAGTCATTTTTCAATTTAGTGAAAGACAATTTCTTTGGCAGGCTATCAATGAGTCTAAATGCTTCATTCAAGGATTCAATAGATACTTCCATGAATTTTTCCCCATCTTTGTTGTATATAGATATGTCCTCAGCATTATATTTTCTCATAATGACCTTGAGCAACTCCACATTCAAGAATACATTTGCTATTGTCAATTTCCCCAAATTCATCTCCCAAGGATGACATATGGGTGCCTTATGGTTTCTTCTCACGTAATGATAAAGAAATAGCTCATAGCCTCTAGTTTGAGTCCAAACATCTCCAACCTCATTGTACTTTTATTCCACCTTGTCTGGAGAAGCAAATTTGCCTCTTCTAGATTTGGGGCTTGCAAATTTCATTTGTTCAATGAGATCCTTATTCAATTTTCATGGTGGCACCTCATCATCATCTTTCTGCTTTTTTCAGCCTTCACCTGCTTAACCTTCTCTGCTTTCCTTTTCTAAACAAAACTAGAGCTCTCCATGATTGTTCCTAATATTTTTCTGAATACAAATCTTCTATGAAGACTGAACACAAATGTTAACTTTACTAGCTTGCTTATGAGAATTTGTGACCATAACATTGTAATGATTACCCTTTTATTACAATAAAGGATGCATTCGTGCATTTACTTTCCACATGAATTGAAACATAAAGTTGTTTATGATCATTATAGTAGATGAACTAGTCGTAAGAGGTCATCTTGTGCACTCATTTCCATGCCTGATAAAATATATTCAAACATTCATCATTATAGCCATTAGCAATATGAACATATGAGTCTCTTGATCACCATAATCAAATTCCTCCAATAGAGAACTATTTTCAACTCAGTGCCCATCACTATAATAATAATGATAACACCATCGTTGATCACTACAATGCAAACCCTATTAGAGTAATTAGGTATTTCCTAATTAACTCTAGTTGCTTAAGCTAAACTTTAGGCATCTAATAATTAATTATTTTGATGCAACCTAGGTTAGACCTTTTTAGGGTTTTGATCTCCTTTATAAGGACAATCTCTTATTGTAAGAATTGAGGATTCACTTTTGATAATAGCAATCTCTCTTTTTTCTCATCAAGAATGTATCATCTATGGATCTGGCAATTTTTGCCTCCATAGATTTTTGCTTCTCTCTTTTGTAACAGGTATTTGCATGCAGGTGTTTCTCTAATACCATGTTGAAGTTATATAAAATATGCTCAGTTTGGATGCTATTGAAGAAGCAATTTTTTTTTGCGCCCAGGCCATTTTGACCTAAGCACGCAAATCAAGGCAACTATTTTTTGGTTGTTTGCAAATCACACCTCTTTGTTAAGTTTTTTGGTGTCTTGGTATTTCTTATGGTGCAAGAGATCTATCATTGGTAGACTTGTACCTCCGATTTGCAATTCCAAAAGAGGAGACTTTGGTTTTATAAAGGAGTGCACAGGTGATTGGGAGTTGTGGGAGTTTGAGCTTTTTTGGGCTAACCTTTACTGCTCCTATGGCTTTGTACCCTATGCCTAGCCCTTGCCTTGAAACTTGTGCATTACCATTAACTTCTGGCCCTGCACCCCATTGCATGATCTTTGTCACATACATGCCTTTTGAGCAATATGGAGATCTAGTAGTTTATGAGAGCTTCTTAGCAGATTTTTTGGAGTCATCTATGCCTTGATTAGTGGTTGATTGACCACCTCTATGACATTTTTGGCTAATTTTGTCTTTTGATTGATATAGATCACCTTCCTTGTGTGTGTAAATAACATAGTTTGAGAACAAGTACTAGCATGAAAAGAATGTGAAAATTCTAGACTAGTTGCTTCAATAGAGTCCAAGATTGACAGTAGTCATGGCATTAGTGGAGGGGGATGGCAATCTAGCCACAGATTAGTGAAGTTTGCGTACACATAAGCTAGATGCAATCATTCTTTGACTTTCCTATGAGGGAAAGTTTTCGTGGGATCACCCATGCCTTTCCTTGGTGCTTCTTCCTTCAATTTGGTGAATATTTGTTTGGTGGATCCTTCCTTGGTCTTTGCATTCACGTGTGGAAGTCATTTAATATGTTTATACAATCAACATAGAAGTTGTAGTGGGTGAAGCCGCAAAGGAAGAGTGGGAATTTAATGGAGCTGCTAACCCTCCTATAATCTTTTTAGAGGCTCACAACATTTCTAAGGTGTCTTGCCTTAGTTTGTGGTTTTTCCAGTTCTTTATACAATCCTCTCCTTTGTCTTCACATGGATTTGGTGAAAGTTTCATGCCACTACTTGGCCCTCCTTTTCTAAATACCCTCCAATCATGGGTTGGTATCTCTAGTCTTGTGCTCAGCCAATGACCCTCATCAACAACCTCACTCCTTTATTCATGGCTGCATATTTTGGAGCAAATGTAGATAGTGTGTTGGGTGACAACTGTCATGCACTTTGGGATTTCTAACTATAAATGGGCCCATGTGACCTTTTGTAAATAGGCACCATTGTCTTTGGAAATTGTACCATTTCGTGCCTTGGAATTCTAATCTGAACTTGCCACAAATTTGAAGATGCACTTTGCTCTTCATGGACTTGAGTCTATTTATCACACCTAAGTGCCTATGGTTGTTCATGCCCTTGTTATTGATTGGCAATTTGTCAATCACATCAATGGTATTATAGTTTGGTGGGGAGTTTTTTTTTTAACATCCATCCATTGTGTTCGTCCATGACCGCCACGTGGCTTTTTCCAAGCCACCACTTTGTTTGGCTTTTTTGCATTGGAGGTTTTCATTTTTTTTTGACAAACATTGGTTTGTGTGCCCGTGCATGAGTAGTTTTATTTAACAACCAATCTCATTTTGACATGTGGAAACCATTTTGGCCACTAATTTTTAATTCAGTACCAACCCTTTTCCTTGCTCTATGTTTTTGGCAGTTGGATATTTTTCTGATAGGGGTCATTTTCAGGCTTTTTTTTTGCTTCGATGGTCATTTAACCATCAAATTTGGGCTTGTCACTTACTGACATTAGTGCCACATCAACATTGCATAACCACTTCCTATCACCTCCTCAGCCTCTGTTTGGACCTACCTTCACTTTTTTACTCATATTTTGGGCATATGAACTCTATTTTTTCCAAACAAGATATCACTAGAAAGCTAGTTCCGAGCCCGCCATAGTGGTATAATTAGTTTTTAGTTTTGATGCATTTTTCATACCTTTATCTACTATCAAAGTTAGGAGTTCCTTTTTGCACTCCAGGGGACATATCTTGAGCATCTGATCTCTGATTTGGGAATTATTTATATCATTGGAAAGGTCTTTTTGAACTCTTTCCAATGATGCTAGTTGTTTTTCCAGATTTTGCTCCATGAACACTCTATTTAGTCTTTTTCTCTTTTGCATTTTGGGGGATATCTTGGTTGTTTCAAGTCTAGGGATCAATTTTGTTGCTTCAGATGATTTGTTATGACTTATACTATCCATTGTATTAGTCTTATGTCTCTTCTAGTCTTTTTAAGCATTATTTGTATGCATTCTTGCAAATGCTTTGAGATAAAGTGTCATACCACTATCTGTATTTTTGTTTTAGTTATTTTGCCTTATTTTGCCTTTTGATTTGAGTAGTGTCATCTGAGGACACTCGTGTAGATTATTGTCTTCTTGGGATTCACCATATCTTGTGCCTTATTGTACATGCACTAATCTGATAAAGTGTCATGGGGGGGTTGATTTTTTTCCTTTGTTTTCCATCTTCCTTTTTCCAGTGAGTGTCCCTTCTGTGAAAATAGCCTCATGACATGTCTGAGATTGATCACCTCAGTACACACATATGTACTCTTTTGTGCATCTTGATCATGGTTCCTGACTTGTAGTTTTTTTTGCCCCACTTTTCCAGTTTCATGTTACCTCACCCTTGTCTTCATTAGGGGGGCTCTTCTATTGTTTCTCATGCTTCCTTTGTTCAATTGATCAGCTCTTTTGGCTTTGGTGTTTCATACCATATGTATCTTTGAGTTCGGTTGTTTTCTTTTGTGTGCTTTTTAATTCGATGTAGATTACAGTCTTCTATACCTAGTCAGGTTCTATTTCAGAGGAGGTTTTTCAAATCAACAATTACTTTTGACAGAGCTTTGTAGCTCATACATGCATTAGTGATGTTCTTCATGATCATATTTTGTTCCTATCTTCTAGAGCATTCCCTAGTTTGGAGGCTTCTTTAGTCCTTCATTAGTTCTTTCATCATTATTTTCATCTCTTTTTCGAGTAGGTTTTTTCCCATGTGGTTTTCTCTATTTCTCCTCTTTGTAGAGATTTGGTTGTGCTTGGGTACCTCATCAGGCCTCATTTGTCGGGACCCAAATCTACTTTCAATAGTAGTTTCCAAGTTTGTAGCTACTCTCTAAGTTTATCTTAAGGGGGGTGTTAGAGTAATTAGATATTTTCTAATTATCATTGGTTGCTTAAGCTAAACTTTAGTCATCTAATAATTAATTCTTTTATTAATTATTTTGATGCAACATAGGTTAGACCTTTTTAGGGTTTCAATCTCCTTTATAAAGATGATCTCTCATTGTAAGAATTGTGAATTCAATTTTGATAATAACAATCTCTCTTTTGTTCATCAAGAATGTCTTGTCTATGGATTTGGCTATTTCTGCCTCCATAGATTTTTGCTTCTCTCTTCTGTAACAAGTGTTTGCATGCAGGTGATTCTTGGGAGCTGTGGAGTTGATTGTTCAATTGTGATCCTTGATGCAATTTTTCACTATTAGGCATGGCGATTGTAAATCTCTATTTTTTATTCTGGCAAAAAGAATTGCTAAAACATATGTCGATATTCTGTAGCTCATCGCTAGTCATTATAACTCCATTACACCAAGCGTGATCAATGATCATACTTACTTTATCGACATAGCATACAATGATAATTGCTTAATAATATAGCCTTTCATCACCATATCCTTCAGTGATCACAAAACCCTTATCGTTGATCACTGAAGCCTTTTTTCAATGCCTCAATCAGCAATGATCTCTATAAAAAATAGCGATAACCTTGCTTTATCGCTAGTCACTATGTCTAAAATCTTATGTTCTTGATTAGCGATGATCACCACAAGCAATAACAATGACTTCATCTCATTACTGATCACCTAGGCTACTCATCTATTCTTTGATTACCAATTATCATCATAGGATTTAGTGATATCCTAAGATTTTTTCAGTATTAAAGAAAGAAAATAAGTAAAATATTAATATTTGGTTGCAAAACATGATCTAGTATTTACAAATATAGTTCTAGATAAGTGAGAAAGTTTAATATTTTCATTCATCTCAATATTTTTTAAGGAACATGACTTACCATAAACATTCATTTGATACTCTCTAAAGTAAGTTGTGTACCATCATCTTTCAAATCCAAAATTACATCTTAGATGATTTGTGTATGGGATGAATGCTTTTTCAAATACCATAGTGAGAGGCCTCCTTCTCAATTTTCAAAATGTAAACAACATGGTCTATGAATTTGGCCTTTGTAGGATAGAATTTAGGTATCATGACATTTCTTTCAACTATGGAAGAACCCTTGTTCACCCATCTTGCTAATTCAAACTACAAAAAAATGAAAATCAAACAAATTATAGAAACAAAATAAAGAAAAACCACTTCACTTCTTCTCATTTATATCTCATGTTATTGCTTCTGCATCCAACCCCGCTATAAGAAAAATGAAAATTTTTAAGTAGGCATTGTCCATAGCTCACACTAGAAAGAAAATTTTCATATAAAAGCAAGATGAAGTTTTGTCAACTAGGGTTAAAAACACAAAGACCCAAATAAAGGATTGTACCTAAAATGGAGCTAAAATTGCCAAACCAAGTTGATCACAATTAAAATAACCTCCTAAACAAAATGACAATGAACCAATATAATATACTACCCGTAATGTGGCTCAACATTCAAATTGCAATAGGGATATCTTTGGGATGACATAAGCAAAGATTTATCATGAAATTTTGATGTATGCAAGTTGCAATTTTATTAGAGCAAAAAACATTGTGAATATAGGATAACCGAGTTCAACATTTACAAAAAATTTAGGAAACCACGTCAAAGAAAAATAGAAGAGAGGAACTTGTTAAAATCTAAGAACAAAACATATCATTTGGAAAATACATAAGATCTATTTTACCCATTTTGTGGCTAAACCTTCAAATTGCAATGGGAAAATATTTGCGTGGCTGAAACAAATATTTATCATGAAATTGTTAAGTATGCAAATTGTAATTCTATTAAAGAAAGCAAACACAAAACAAATGGGTAATTGAGTCCAAGATTTACACCTTTTTTTGGAAACCACAAGAAAGAAAAGGAGTTCCTTAAAATCTAAGAAAGAACAAACCACTTAGAAAATCCATAAGATCTATTTTACCCATTTTGTAGCTAAACCTTCAAATTTCATTGGGGAAATATTTACTGTGGTTGAAACAAGATTTATCATGAAGCTACATGAAGTATGAAACATGCAATTTTATTAAAGCAAAAAAGCATGAAACATAAATCAACAATCTCCAACACAATCGGTAAAACTCAAAAACTTGTTGTATTAACATTATAAAAATAAATATGTTCATAATGCCCTAGTAACTAAAACCTAGTTTGATACTTGGCATAAAAGGTCATTTCCTGGGGAGCAAGGTAATGATGGTTGTACCTGTTAAATTTTAGGATTTGCACCCTACTGAACTAGTAATGTTCAGTAACCCTTACTTAACAAGGGAGTCATTTCACCATGTGAGACTTGCTAATGAAATGAAACCTCTGGATTCTAGGCCGGCTCCTTTTGGATTCTTTAGTGAAACACTCTAAAACTCAATAAAAACTTGTAGGGAAAAGGTAAGAAATTACTAAAAACAAACTTAAAACCTAAAGTTTAAACTAAGGAGGTGATACACCAGAAGTTGCTATGAAGACGTAACACACATGTAACAGAGAGAAGATTATATAGCTCTATGAAAGATAGATAAAGCACATCTTCCTGTAAAGGCTTGCATAAGTGATTTATGATAAGGTTTTAATACTGAAACTACAAAAGGAGGATAAATTACTACCTCACTTTGATTAATTTCACTTACAAACACATATCATAACCTGCAAGAAAACTTACTTTTCTACAAAAAGGTGCTAGAATGAGATAGAAAACAAGGAATAATGAAAACATTCACAAGTTAACTTATCAAATCATTCAAAGACACACACAAAATTTCCAGAAAGGAAAAGGGCTTAATAATTAACTCCATAAAGCATGATCACATTGTTGTAACTGGTATTATTTATTCAAAATGTTGAATTAAAGACCCTATAACAAATCTTAGGACCCAAAAAGATGTCTCAAAACTTTTTCATAAAATTAGAACTCTCCTTCAAATGAGTTAAAAAAACTCATTAAGTACAATCCCAGCTCCTTGGGTCAAATCCAGAAACAAAGCCTGGAAATGAGGGCTTAGAAACTTCCAAAAATAAAGTTTCATAACTTGTTTAACTCCACTAATTCATAACTGCCCCCATGACTCATCAAAAGCTCCCTAAAAATGCTCCAACAAGTCATAAAGACCCACAAACTAACTTGGCAAAGTCAAATCCGACCCCCTATATTTTCTCCATATGTTTCCCAACTGCTTTCAAATCTAAAGACCATAATATGGAGAACCTAAAGACTCATCTTTTGCATTAATAATAGAAAGAAAAAATATCCAATGACTCATAATTATGTCATTAAAATATTTATTCTTTATCAATTAACACATATGCAAAAGAAATAAATGGAAATAATACCTTTGTTAATTTTTGCATTTTGAAAAAAATAAGAAAATAATATTAAATGATTATTACTGATCATTTAAATATTATTTCTTTGATATTGTAATGCAAAAACTATACAATTACATAAACCAACATTACAAAAATAAACTTCAAGGCATCGACCTCTTTGAAATAATACACATGGCATTTCATTCCCATGTATATACCCGCTAATTTCAAACATTTGTTCAATTTGGTAAAGGATACAATACGTTGAAGAAAGCCAAAACTATCTCATTTTGCTCATTCTTTAGTTCTTGACTGAGGGTTTCTAAGAGCTTATAGAGATTTCGCTGTGAAGTTGATACTGTCTTGTTGGAGGATTTGTTGAGTTTCTTCATGCACAGAGATTTTGAGAAGATCTGAAGGTATGCTTCCTTCTATACTCTTGAGATTAAAGTACTTTGAAACCCAAGTAGGGTTTACTTGCTATTGTTGGAATAACTTGTCATTTGTATTTGATATTAATGTGAAGTCTTACTTTGCCGCCATGTAGCTGGAACTTGCTAGTTCATGGTTGTTTGCTGTTATGTTTTCTGGGTTTTTTGAGAACTTGTTGTTCCTCAATTCGACCATGCCAACCATATTGTTGTATGCTTTATTTGCCACCATAAAATACCTTTGCTGGAGAAAAAATTATCATTTGAAAATCGGTTGGAGCTTTGAATTTTTCCTTCACCAGTAAAAGATGTGAGTTTTGTTTGCCATCACTGTGACTAGGAACACAAATTTAGTGCTATAATTGGGTATTGTGAAACCCAAATGGGGTTTTCTCACTCTGAGCAAATTTGCAAGTATTTTTAGGAAAAAACCAGAATGGGGTTTTTGTTGTTTGCCTTTATTTTTTAATTTATTAGCATTACTGCTATATTTCCTTTCTCCCGCATACTGTATTGCTGCATATAACATCCATTTATATTCTCATTCCAGTTACATTTTTGAACGGATTCTCTAAGAAACCCAGATGGGTTTATCATTTTCCATCATGTGACCATTTTAAATTACTGCTAATGAAACTATTGTCAGAACACTCTTAGTAAAATAACACTTATACAGAAATGATTGCTTAGAAGTTCATATGGCCAAATGATTATATCATGTTTTCTAATCACAGATGAAGGAAGCGTCTGCATGCCAATCAATACAGTAAAGACTTGGCGTTGTGTAAAACCTTCCTCAACATTTCTCGAGCTTTCATCACTAGCTCATGGTTTGCCACAGGAACACCACATTTAGAAATGATTATTTGAATTGCATTACTCAAAGCTCCATATGCATTATCAAGATTTCCAGTAGGATTTGCATCTGCAGAAGTTTAATCAGACTGGCAGCCACTGATCAAAATCCTTGTGTGAGGCATCCCTTTCTTAGTAGATCCAGCATACACTTCCTAGGTGCTTGACACATCTGCCTGCATTGCTAGCTTTACATACTCAGAATTATCATCTCCATCTAGTTTTTGCTTCAAAAACTACTAAGCCAAATTTCCAATGGTCCCAAGGAACCCACCGTCCTCATTTGACTGTAGTTTGGTCACAAGAACCTTGACAAACTTCTTCACTTTGGGGCTAGAATCCTCTCCAAACATGTCAAAAAGAGTTGGCCTGATTTTCTAGACATCAATATCTTTGTTCATAGTTATGATCTAGTTCTTTTCTTTTCATTGCAATAATTAGTATTTGATTAAGACCATAGACATTTTTGTCATTATGTCTATCTTCTATACTTTCATTTGCATTTGGATGAATTATCTGACATCATTTGTTTGCAGTTCATCCTACATCTACATTTTTTTCTTGTACTAGCATATTTTGTCGATATATTAACTAGTAGCATGTTTTACATTTGCAAATAAAATTCTCAATGTAGCATGAAATATAGCTTGAAGAAGTATTTTCCCTTAATTATCTCTCATGCTTTCTTGCAGTAGTACACATGTTTGCAATTTGTGATTAGCAATCATTATTCATTTGATGTATTCCTGAAGCATCTTATTTTGTGAGATTCAAGCACAGGCTCGTGACACTCAAAATAACTTTTCTTTCTTTCTTTTAGTTTGCATTCTTTCATGATGAAATGCATCAACAAATAGAGCATGTATAGCTATAGAAATAGGCGGTCATTGCTTAGATCCTTTAGGATCTAACATCAGTTGCTTTTATGTTTTTGCAAATGCTAAAGATCATGGAGCTCGTAGTTGGATTCTGTTGCACCAGAGAAGGAGTGCATAACCAGTCAAAGCAACAGGCAATGACTGGTTGTCTCTACTCTTTATTTCTTTCATTCATATGTATTTCTCTGTTTATGTATCTCTTTATGAAAGAAATGTAGTATAGTGAGCTATACTCACGGCTTGTGTGAGATCTTTTTCGTTCAGCATATCATTTCATTTCATTGTTTGAAAACATCAATGTATATTTGAAAGAAAATAAATACAAGGACATTTTTATTGTTAAAATTAAATGAATAGCACTTCTGTATTTTCATTGCATGTATGCTTAAAATTTTACACGTGCAAAATTTTAGCAATAGTACCAAGGCTATATATTTCATTGGCCCTAATGGAGTGTATGTTCAGGGTAGTAACGATGGCAGTAGTTATGAAAAAGTTGACAAGTATGGTGATGACAAACACAAAGGAAGGAAACTTTGTGATATTTGTTGTTTCCTTTAGTTTTTTTTCTAATTTTTGTTAGTAAATTTGAATTTCATCCTTAACTATTTTCCCAATAGCTAGTACAAAAATAGATAGCTAGCATTTTTAGATTATTGTAACAAATTGTAAAATTGTAGAACAATCTACATGTTTGAAAAATCTCTCAAAGACTATTGGTTAAAATAATTACACTTGTAAATCAAATGAATGCAATAATATCTTGCTCTAGACAAGAACTAATAGTTTTAGAAATACATGATATTCTTTTCCAAATAACATGATTTTATTTAGAATTAAAATGTGGTGTATGTAGTTCAAAAAACAAATATTTAATTTAAAAAATCTATTTCTACAGGTTCTAATATACTAATTAAATAAATAATGAATGAAACCATATTTATTTAATAACAATATTGATGAAATTGATAAAAAAAACCTTATTAAAGTGGTTGATTGAAAATAAAGATGAAAGTTGAATATGTATATTGGACATTAATATCTTATATTAGTACTTGTTAGTAGGCTAAGTACTATTACATCATTTAATGTTTTATTCATTTTTTTGATGAAAAGTGATAGAGCACTAATATAATATATTAATAATAAAATAAGTTGAGGAGGCTCTTCAGAGAAAGAACTAGTAAGAAAACTTTGATTCATCACCTAGTTAAATAATGATCAGTCTCAACCACAACATGTGTCAAAAAATAAACATGCTCTGAAACAAAAGTGTGGTAATAATGAGAGATGCCTACATAGACCCACGGAGAATCCCAATGACCATTGAACCAAAGCAGGGGTAATAATGAAAATGGAAGACAAAGATCAAGTACCAATATATCTTATGAATGTAAACTCATCCAAATCAACTTGCAAAAATAAATCTGGGCAAATGATCAAACTGACATCTTGAGCAATGAGGAAAATTTTCATCCCATCACTCATCCATTGTGTCCTTCTTTACCTTCCCTTGCAAGTCCATATCTAAAGTTTCAGTCACATTGGCACTTATCATCAAGAGTCTTTCAAAATACATGCATGTAAATCTAGAAAGTCTTCACTAGTGATTCGTTTATGTAGAATCCAAGTTCAACCCACTAGATCCCCAATTAGCTAATATATCTACTACCACATTTCCTTCCCTATACACATGGGAGATATGGTGTGAATCAAACCAATCTATAAGATGCCATATCTTAAATTTAGGATGTACTTAATCCTCTAGTTAGAAATCCTTTTACTAATAACAACACTGATTATCATAGCGGAATCACCCTCAATGTGAAGTTTGAGAATTTTTCATTTCTTGGATAATTCAAGTCCATAGAGGAGCGAATATGTTTATGCTAGATATTCAATCCTTGAGGGAAGGACACACATTTGTTGGATAACACTACCCCATTGTGATCTCTAAGATAAATACCACAATCTGACTTCCTTGGATTGCCCCAAGATGATCCGTCAAAATTTAATTTTATAAAATTTGAAGTTAGGGGCTTCCACTTAATCCAAGATCTGTCTATTTTAATAATAGAAGTATTTGTAAGAATGAAGGGGAGAATTTGAATACCTTTCCATGATTTTAAAATGTTGTTATCCCATTCAGTAAAATTGTAGTTACTTACCTTGTCTTTAACAAATGCATTCACTGCCTTTGATATAGATTTTTCAAGGCCTTCAATGATCACTTCAAGAGGAGAGGGCTTACTTATGAAAATTCTCCTATCCCACTCCCACCATATGACCCAAACCATCACAATAGGAGAAATGACTGAATACTAGAAAATAATGATGTAGATTAAATAGTGAGCCATGACTAAAATAGATCCCACAAGGGATTGGGCAATGATATTGACATATCTAGTCTCTTCATGACAAGCTCCCAACTTGCCTGTGCAAAGGAACACTGCATAAATAAGTGGTCAACATTTTCCACTTCTTCTTGACACAACACACATTGGAATGGTTGATATATATTTAACCTCTAAAGTTTGTCAAGCCAAGCAAAGGAACCAGCCTTAGGAAGACTTACCTTGTTCCAAAAAAGATGGTTTGCTCTCTATCTAACTAATGTTTGTTTCAATATTGCTAGAACTTTACCACCCATTTTGATAGTATATTCTCCTAAGTTGGATGGAGCCCATATCAATTGATCTTGCTTTGAACATCAAACTAGTTTCCTTTGGGATAAGCATCTGTATAAACATTTTTTCTGATTAAGAGGAATTGATAGCTCAAATAGATTTTTCTAGATTATTTTACCTGGAAATCTTTCAACTGCAAGCACAAATTCAGCCACAAGAGACCCCCAATGAACTTTAACAATTTTAACAACATCTTTGAGATCATCACATAAAAGTAGTAGAGGTAAACTATACCACGAGTCTTCCCAAAACTTTGCTAACAACTCATTATTCACCTCCCAAGATATATAGTTTGAGATTAGGTCTCGAGAGGAGACAATAAAATTCCACATTTTGGAATCCATTGCTAGATTTGAAATTGTGACAATTCTATTTGGATCCATACCATCTAAGTATTTCTCTTGCATAATTCTACACCACTTACTATCTTGATTCTTCATCATTTGCCAAACAAGTTTTGCTCCAAAGGTTGTATTCCTATTTGATAAGTCATGAAACCCCACTCCTCTATTAGCTCTTATTGAGTGACATTTCCTTTAATGATATTAGAGAGATCTTTCTTTCTTCTGATTGTATGATAAATTGAGCTTTCAATATACCTAATGATTCCTCGTGGGGCTTTAAGCACATACATAGAATGATTCATTCATTTTAACTAGTGATTAAAACTCTTCATTTCTATCATTTATAATTAATTTTTTTTTTTTTTTTTATAAAATTCATACATTATATAGTATAGATGCAAGTTTTTTAACTTTATAATTTCTAGAAAATATTTTTATATGATTTGACTGGATAAATGCATTAAACTTTTTATTGGCTGAATTTCATGGATTGTTAAACATGATACTTATTAAGAGTTTTTTATTCATTAATCAAAATATGATTTATTAATGTTTAAGAACTAGTTTATAATATATTAATAAAAATATCAGTGACTTGTCATTTGACCAATTTTTTATTATTTAATTAAAAATGTTTAAAAATAATATATACTTATATTTTATAATCTTTTAAGAAATATTATTATATATTATTATTATAAAAATATTATAATATGAATATTATAATTTATTTCTAATACAATATTACAATATGATATATAAGCAATAAAATTAAAATTAATTTATTTATAATTAATAAATATTTATATAATTATAATAAAAAATCTTCATTACTTCAATTATCATTATAAAAACTATAATTATATAATTTTTTGTTAATTAAAATATTTTATATACTATAATAAATTTATTAAATTAAAATTAGATTTGCACTAGAAACCAAATAAAACAAAAATGAAAATAAGTTTTTAAATTGAAAAATAGATGTAGTTATTTAATTTATTTTTTATTGTAGATATGTAGAAGGTAGAAATGAATAATAGAAAAAAATCAATTAAAGAGATTAATTTTAAAATTGTTTAAATAAGGGTGAGTGAGTAGCCGAGTTGGTGTGAAGGCGAGTCGTGAGGCGTAGTGTTAGGCTAATGATCCTGGTGCTACGTATCAACTCCGGTTCGAGTCACACTAGGTTTACCACAAACCCTTTTGTAGGGTGAGTGAGTAGCCGAGTTGGTGTGAAGGCGAGTCGTGAGGCGTAGTGTTAGGCTAATGATCTCGGTGCTACGCATCAACTCCGGTTCGAGTCACACTAGGTTTACCACAAACCCTAAGGGTGAGTGAGTAGCCGAGTTGGTGTGAAGGCGAGTCATGAGGTGTAGTGTTAGGCTAATGATCTCGGTGCTACGCATCAACTCTGGTTCGAGTCACACTAGGTTTACCACAAACCCTTTTAAGGGTGAGTGAGTAGCCGAGTTGGTGTGAAGGCGAGTCGTGAGGCGTAGTGTTAGGCTAATGATCCCGGTGCTACGCATCAACTCCGATTCGAGTCACACTAGGTTTACCACAAACCTTTTTAAGGGTGAGTGAGTAGCCGAGTTGGTGTGAAGGCGAGTCATGAGGCGTAGTGTTAGGCTAATGATCCCGATGCTACGCATCAACTCTGGTTCGAGTCACACTAGGTTTACCACAAACCCTTTTAAGGGTGAGTGAGTAGCCGAGTTGGTGTGAAGGCGAGTCGTGAGGCGTAGTGTTAGGCTAATGATCCCGGTGCTACGCATCAACTCCGGTTCGAGTCACACTAGGTTTACCACAAACCCTTTTAAGGGTGAGTGAGTAGCCAAGTTGGTGTGAAGGCAAGTCATGAGGCGTAGTGTTAGGCTAATGATCTCGGTGCTACGCATCAACTCCGGTTTGAGTCACACTAGGTTTACCACAAACCCTTTTAAGGGTGAGTGAGTAGCCGAGTTGGTGTGAAGGCGAGTCGTGAGGCGTAGTGTTAGGCTAATGATCCCAGTGCTACGCATCAACTCCGGTTCGAGTCACACTAGGTTTACCACAAACCCTTTTAAGGGTGAGTGAGTAGCCAAGTTGGTGTGAAGGCGAGTCATGAGGCGTAGTGTTAGGCTAATGATCCTGGCGCTATGCATCAACTCTGGTTCAAGTCACACTAGGTTTACCACAAACCCTTTTAAGGGTGAGTGAATAGCCGAGTTAGTGTGAAGGCGAGTCGTGAGGCATAGTGTTAGGCTAATGATCCCGGTGCTATGCATCAACTCCAGTTCGAGTCACACTAGGTTACCACAAACCCTTTTAAGGGTGAGTGAGTAGCCGAGTTGGTGTGAAGGCAAGTCGTGAGGCGTAGTGTTAGGCTAATGATCCCGGTGCTATGCATCAACTCCGGTTCGAGTCACACTAGGTTTACCACAAACCCTTTTAAGGGTGAGTGAGTAGCCGAGTTGGTGTGAAGGCGAGTCGTGAGGCGTAGTGTTAGGCTAATGATCCCAGTGCTACGCATCAACTTCGGTTCGAGTCACACTAGGTTTACCACAAACCCTTTTAAGGGTGAGTGAGTAGCCGAGTTGGTGTGAAGGCGAGTCGTGAGGCGTAGTGTTAGGCTAATGATCCCGGTGCTACGCATCAACTCCGGTTCGAGTCAGACTAGGTTTACCACAAACCCTTTTGCCAATAGTGGCATGTTGTGATGGTTAAGTTGTTGTGTTGTTATCCTTGCCATCAAGGTTCAAATCTCATGGGGATGAGGTCCCCCGTTTGTGACCTCACTGGTTCATAGCTCCAGGTCAAAGCGTTTACCCCTCTTTTTAAAAAAAAAAAAAAATTGTTTAATTGACATTTAGTTTGTTCTACACAATCATTTGACAAATTGAGTTCCTAATATATTTTCATATCTTCTTTACTATTTGTTTTTGAAATATTTCCTACTATGAATACTATGCAAATTAAAAATAAAATATTATATATTTATCTAGAAACTAAAAATAAAATATTCTATCAAATAAACATTATAAGTGACCAATAAGTTACTAATGTGAACTTTTGTACCCAAATTTTTTGCCTCATACCTAGAAACAACTTTTGTAATATTCTAACATAGCAAACCAATAAAATATTATATTATTATTAGATTTTATATTTTATAATATGAAAAAATAATTCACTATATTTATTTTATATAATGTTAATTAAAATATTTAATATTTAATTATATATATATATATAACTTAAATATATAAATACAATTTATTAAATATATATTTTTAAATTATAGTTTATAAGATATTACTTGGAATTCAATGAACATTATTAATTTTAATAATATATACATAATATTAGTTTATATATATATATATATATATATATATATATATATATATATATATATATATATATATATATATATATATATATATATATATATATATATATATATATAAATTTTGATCGGTAAACGATCGAAGCCCTCTATTATATTATATTAATAAAATTGAAATGGTTACAAGAGTTTCTCCATTCTGACGGGCACTGGTAGGAAAGAATGGAGCAAGAAAACCTCCAATCTTGCCCGAGACCGAAGTCTTATATTATACATAAGTAAAAGAGGCATACCCTAGAGTAAAATAATCAGACGAGATGACGTGATAATTACAAAAGGATATGCTTGAAAGATTTGATCGTTTTAATCCATCTAAGCTCTGGATGTTGCGTAATATGAGTTAAGCTATATGTCTTGATATCTATATGACATCACAGATTAAACATCAAGTAATGTTAATGATTAGTAAAAACATGATTTAGCATATATCGTAATGTGTTAGTGCATTAAAGAATCCAAAGGGAGCATAACCTAGCAAAATAACAGTTGAAGATTTGAGCTCGAAACACTCCAAAATACATAAGATTAGAGTGTAAGCTATATCATAAAGAGTAGAATTGTCAAGGAAAAAACATAGTATAGTCTGAAAATAGTTAAAGGAAAATAGTCTACTGAAGATGAAATGTGTTTAATTAAGATAGAAAGGTATCAAATACCATACGTGGCAAATGTCAATCTAAAAAGGAAAGAGTGACACTTGTGATAACAAGGGTAGAATCGAAATAACAAACCAGAAAGAGATCCTCATGCTGAAATCACAGAGGCCATCATAATCAGCTCACAAATATGAGAGAAATGATAATGAGTAACGATCATAATATATTCCAGAAACAATATTTACAGGGCAAAACTATATGAAAGTTTAGCAATAAACAAATGGGAAGACTGCTTATAAAATGTAGCCTTATAACAAACTTATACAAGATTTCAAATCTGCAAAGGGAAAGCAGCTAGCTAAAGTATAAAAACTAAACCTAAATAGATATTCTATACCCTATACTTAACTGGGTCAGATTAATACAACAAAATTGGCCCAAAACTACAACTATAATTATCAATTATGTTTCTTAAAAACTATTATAATCTTTGAAGCTTCATGCAGGTTTTTGGCCTTTGAACCCGGTGGAAACTCGTAAGCAGTCTTGCCTCTACTGGATTTATCATAATTTGGAAGACAGAGTTCCATTTTTTCCAAGTTGGAGAGGTCCACATCCAGATGGATGTATGCATCATAGGCCCACAGATAATTCAGGAGCCAGTCTCTTCCTAGATCCTCAATAATTCCTCTCCATCTCAGCAAGAAGTGGATGCTTGCTTCCATCCTCGGCCACTCTCTAAAAAATTGAATGTTATCTCCAACGACTAGACATAGATGCCTAGGGCTACTGGCAAGTTCTGGGCTTCCCAATTCATGTTCCATGTATGCTTCTGGAAGGGGGATTTGTAGCCTTTCATCAATGTTAGCTACCACTGTCTCTAGCCCTAGTAACCAATAGGGGTCGAAAAGGTTATAGCTAAGCCTAACAATGTCCCATTTCTCAACCCCTGCCTTAGCAAGGTAGCCTACCCATTTCCCTAGAATGTCACTATTTTTTCTCCATGAATAATCATAGTTGAAAACCCCCTCACCCAATGCTCTATTGACTACAATTCAACTCATGCCGAAAGATCTTATTCCATCTTTCTTGTTTAACAAGACCACAGAAAGCCATAGTATGATTTTTGAAAGCATGATATAAACAAATATTGGTATCCTTGGAGAAATAATATCACAAACTAGAGAGCTACAATGAAGATTAAAACTTCAGAGCAAAATCCACTAGTTATAGATTTTAGGAGGAAAAATTTAGAACCCAAAATGATGACATAGTCACCCAAAAGGGTTTGAATGTGTCACTCGATTTCATAATTAGGCGGATTTTTATGCACAGATGAAAGATATGTATCAAAATTTGGTACGAGGCCCGATTTATGATAATTAAAATCATGATATCGTAAGAAGTTGGGAGGGAGAATAACAAACTAATTTAAAAAGTTATCCTAGTTCACTTTGGTTAAATATTAATTGATTTTCTCCATCAGTGCCTTTATTTGCTAGGTTATCTGCTTCCGTGTTTCCTTCTCTGTAGATATGTGAGAATCTTACCTCTTCAACATTTTCTAATAGTTTAAAGGTTGTTTCTAGTCTGGAATTTATGATCCAGTTTGGTGTTCCCCCTTTCTAGAGAGTGTTTAATATAATATGTGAGTCTCCTTCAATTATAATCTTTTTAATGTTAAGGCTACTACATATTTTTAGACCTTCTTCTATCACTTCTAATTTTGCTAAGTTATTGTCATTATTTTCAGTGTCTTAGACCTTTTTGCTAGCCAACTTCCTGATTCTTCCCTAACAATACATCCTATGCTTGCCTTGCTTGGATTGCCTCTAGAAGCTCTGTCGAAATTCAATTTCTTCCATCCTATTTGTGGTCGTTCCCATTTACATGCTTTCCTAGCTAAATTATTTTTCTTCTTGTAAGAGAGAGGAGGATTTATGATAAGAGGACATAATTTTTTAATCTCTACATCCCATTCTGTAAATGATCCTTCTTCTTTTGGTCTTTTCCTTAGGTCGTTATTCATAACTTTCGTAATAATGACTTTAAATTTTGTAAGGAAAGCTTGCAAGTTAATATCTTGACTTTGAAAGATGCGTTGATTTCTTTCTTTCCAGATCTCCCAGGTTAAGATTGTTGGGGTGATATTCCAAAGTTTCCCATATACATTATTAGGAGGGTCTTTTGGCCAACTGATTAGGTGATCTAGCCAATTACTTGCTAGGGGGACTGTCCACTTGAGTTTGTATTTGAGCCACCTCCAACATTCCTAAGTGTATTTTCAAATATATAAGAGATGTTCTGCAGTTTCTTCACTTTCTTTACATAGTATGCATCTTGAAGGACCTTCGAGACCCATTTTTTAATTCTATTTGCTATTAGTATTCTCTTCTGCATTGTCACCCAAAGAAATATACTTACTTTGGGAAGCCAAGCTGAATCCCAACATAGGTTTATTGGGAGGGTACTAACATCCCATCTCTGAGAATTTGTGATTATTTTATACCCTTCTTTGACTTTATAAGTTCCATCCTTAGAAACTGCCCAGATCAATTTGTCCTCCCTATTTTTAATTGAAATAAGACAATTTTTAAGGATGTTTTCTAGAATATCTTGATCCACTTAGTTAAACCCATAGTTAGTGAGGGGTTTCCATTTCCAACTCTTTTCTGACTAAGAGTAGTTTTCCTGTATATAATCTTTCACTTTTGAACCCCATATTGTCTTAAGGTGAGTTATAGCTTCTGGGGTAATTTATGATATATTTATAGGTGGATATCCATTCCATGAGTCCTCCCAGAACAAAGCTTCATCACCTTTCCCAATATCCCATGTAAGGTATTTGGATATTAGATGCCGACAATTAACTAGGAAGTTCCAACCTACAAAGCCTTTAGGGGGCTCTCTAATTCTAAATAAGGAGGTGCTACTCAATGAGTTGAGGTATTTGTTATAAAGGATTCTGGTCCATTTTCTATCTCGTTCTTAATACAGTCTCCAAACTTGTTTAGCTCCTGATGCTTTGTTCTGCCATTCTAGATTTTTGATTCCTAGGCCCCCAACTTCTTTGGGTTTGCAAATTTTGTCCCAGCTGATTAGAGTTGCCTTCTTTTTATCCTCTAATCCATTCCAAAATAAGTCTCGGACTTTCTTTTCAATTTTTAGGTTGATGTTCTTAGGTAATTGTGTGTAGGAGAGCTGATAGGTGGGAATAGCTGATAAAATAGCTTTAATTTTAGTAGTTCTACCAGCCTTGGTCAGCCATCGTCCTTTCCAAGTCTCTATTTGGTTATCAATTTTCCCTAGGATGTGCTCCCATCTTGGATTGGTCTTGCTACCTTTGTCTAGGAAAATTTCTAGATATTTAAATGGTGAAGTGCTCTTTTTGAATCCTAATTTGTTGCATATTTGGTCTTCTCTTTCCTCCGATGTATTTAAGAAGAAGATTTCTAATTTTTTAGCATTAATTCTTTGGCCCAAGGCTTTAGTATATGTTTCTAGAATATTTTGCATGTGTTCAGCCTCATTCAGAGTGTTGATTCCTGCTAGGATTGTGTCGTCAACAAACTATTGATGAGTTGTATTTTCTACATCATCTGTTACTTTGATTCCTTTAATTTTGTTATGTAATTGCGCAGATTTGATTACTCTTCCAAATGATTTTTCCATAATGATAAACAGAAACAAGGATATAGGGTTTCCTTGTCGGATCCCCCTTGAAATATTGAAAAAGCCTTCCAGAGTACGATTGATGAGAAGGGAAATTTTTTGGGTGGATATACATTGATATATGATGTTTATCCACTATTTTGAGAAGCCAAAAGCTTCAAGAGTTTTACATAGGAATCTCCAATCTACTTTGTCGTAAGCTTTTTGAATATCTAGTTTTAATAGCATACATGCTTCGTTATTTTTTATTGCAAAGTGGATAGTTTCTTGGATGATTGAGATACGATCAAGGATGGATCTACTTGGAACAAAACCTATTTGTTCCTCTGATACGAGTTTAGGGAGAAAACTTTTGAGATATTTGGCTAAAACTTTTGAGAATACTTTGTAAATAGTATTATAAAGTGTGATGGGTCTAAAGTCACCTAGTTCTACACGTAAGTTCTTGTTAGGGATAAGGGTTAAGAAGGTGTGATTGATTTCTGATAAGAGAGATCCTCCATTCCTAGAAGCTTCCAGAGTTTTCCATAAGTCTTTGCCTAGTATATCCTAGCATCGTTGGAAGAAGAATGCTTGGAACCCATCTGGACCTAGGGATTTGTTTGGATTAATGTTGAAAAGGGTGACTTTGACCTCTTGAAGAGTAAAGGGTTTATTAAGGATTCTATTATCTTCGTCTATGATCAACTTGGGAATAGATTTTAACATTTCCTCTTGGTCTACCTTGTTTAAAGAGTTAACATTATTGAGGGTATCTTTGAAGTAGTTGACAAAGATTTCTGCTATTTTATTCTAGGTTTTCAGTTTGCTCACCTTGCGGATTCTTTATTTTTGTTATGTTATTATGAGTTCTATTATGTAGTGTGCTGTTATGGAAGAATTTCGTGTTGTGATCTCCTTCTGATAACCACTTCTCTTTGGATTTTTGCTTCCAGAATATTTCTTCTCTTGCTAATATTTTTTCTTGTTTTAAGAGGTACTATTTTTCTAATTGATAAGTTTCATTATTCATTCCATTAATGATGATTTCTTTGTTTAATTTATGTAGTTTTTCTTTGATATCTAGTTTTTCTTTGAAGATGTTTTAAAATTGCATTTTATTTCATTTTAGAATTTTTTCTTTTATGCTTTTTAACTTTGAAACAAAGCAAAACATTTTTGAACCCCGAAATTGTTCTTCCTGCCACCATCCTTTTATTTGATCCATGAAAATTTTGTCCATAAACCACATCTTTTCGCATTTAAAAGGGTTCCTACTTGGTTTAATTTGCTCTTTGATTTCCAATTTTATTGGAAAATGATCTAAACCTACCATTGGTAGTATTTATGCATTGACTTCTTTATCCAATATGCTAAACTCTCCTTTTAGGAAGAATCTATCTAGTCATTCTGCGATATGACAAAAGTCTTTCCTTCTATTATTCCAAGTATATAAGCCATTTTTGGTAGTGATGTCTATAAGGGAATCCTTCTAGATCCAATTTCTAAAGTCTTCCATAGCTTTGGAAACTAAGCTTATTCCACCATATTTTTCCTCTTTTCTTGAAATAACATTAAAATCTCCTCCTATGATAACAACCTCATTTGGTTTTGTATTAATAAATACACTGATTTCATTTCAAACTGCTAATTTCTCTAATGATTGAGTGGGCCCATAGAAATTTATTACCATCAACTATATGTTTGATTTTGTGTTAATAGCTCTGCTTCTCATCCAGTTGGTGTGGGTAGATATATCTTCTATATTGACTTGCTGAGAATTCCATATGATACCAAGTCCACCTGAGGCTCCCTATGACTATTTAAACTTTGATTTCCAATTTCCCAATTTCTAACTTAATTTTATTCCTTCTTCTCTATTTAATTTTGTTTCTTGTATTAATGTAATGTCTAAATCAAATAGTGTGGGATTACACTTTAATAAGCGTTTCTTGCTAGGGGCATTTAGGCCCCTAGCATTCCAAGTGGTGATTTTCATTGATCCTTGGGAAAACTCTTCCCCTTCCCACCTTGTAGATTGTCGAAAATCTTTGTTTGTTGCTTTACCTGTCTTGTAGCCTCCCTTAATTCTTTTAGTGATTTCCTCCCTCGTTTCTGCTTGGTTTTCCCACAATTTGGTGTCTTCATTCCTTCCTGATTTACTCAAAGACCTATCTTTTCCAAATTTTGTTCTTTTAACAAATTTTCTACTATCTCTAAATCTTGTCTTGCCTGATAGTCTTCTGTAAGAATTTCTTTGATTATCATTTTATTTGTTTGATAATATTTTGATTCTGAATTTTGGTCTTTTTCTTTGTATCTTAATTCTTTACTTTCTTTTCCTCTGTTAGGGTTGTCCCCTAAATCATTCCATAATGCTTGCTCTTCATAATGTGAACTTGTAAATCCTGTGGTTAAGGTCCTTGTTTCTGATTCTAGTTCTGTACCTTCTTTGATTGGGGCAAACATGTCCATGCCATTGCTAGGGGTTTTCCAGAATTTGTAACTCTTATTTTTTGCTTTCTTTCTAATAGTAATGTTCCTCCATTAGGTTGCATCTGTCAGTGGAATATCAAATTCTTGTTCTAAAATCTTCGATTGATGGGCTTCTTCTTGAATTCTATCTTTTTCTGATTCTTCTCTTTTATTATTTTCTAGTTCCATCTATTTAAGACCCGGTGTTTCATCTAGGGATTCTAATGATCCTTCTTCTTAGACTTTGATCTGGCTACTTTTGTTTTTTGATGTTTTCTCTATTTCTGATGTTAGTATCCTTTTGCCTTTGTTCTCTTTGTGAGCAACTTCTGCTAGTATGCTTTTATCAATCATATCATTCTATAGTAGAAGGATCTCATGAAATAGCTTGTTTATTTTTTTTAATATTGAGTTCCATTTCTTCTATTCTCTCTCTTTCCATTTGATAGTCCTTGCACTTTTTAGATTTATCTAGTGTGTGTTGGTAATTATTTTTTGTTATCTAATCATTTTCCTCCACCCCTTCTTTTCCCAAACTCTCGTGTTGGTATTCCTCTTTTTTCTCTGAATTTCTTTTATTTTGTTTTTTGATCTTTTCTGATACTCTTTAACTATCTTTGTTGTCCTTTACTATTGCAAGTTCTGCCATAGTTCTTCCTTTTCCCAAACCTACACTTTTTCCTTGTCTTTGGACTATCTTTAAAGTTGTTCTTGATATGCATTTTGGTGAAGTTTGGATCCATAATTTTATCTATTTCTCCTAAGTATTCTCTAAAAGATAAGTTATAGATAGATCTGTTGGTTATAATTTTCCTATGTACTATATTACTTAGATCTATTTTTACCAATACTCTAATTTTTTTGGTTTTAATTTTACTAGCTTCAATTCCTATGAGAGATCCTAGAGATTTGTGTAGTGCCTGCCCTCATTTACATTTTTCTAGTTACATTGTTGCTATCATTGTCGAACTCTGTTAGGCCATTTTTATGTTGATGGTTAGTAGCATTGTTTTGAGACTATCAGATATTATATTACAGATTCGGTTAAGGTAAGATGAGATTACTTAGACTCTACATTTCATGTATGCATGATGATTATTACAGTATTTCCAGTTATTGATGATGACTAGTTAGATGGTTTATTATCACATGTGTGCTCTTATGGATACTTACCCCATACTTGCATGTGTATGGTGTGCGTGTTTGTTTCTTATGTATGGTGTTTCTAATGTGGTTAAGGAAGGGAGTCGTAGTCACCTGCTAGTCGGGATCTACACGATGCACCACTTCTCGCCGTTGCTTGTTTAGCACGTGCACATGCGCGCGCACACACACACATATTGTATGTACATGCATGGATTTTATGCAGGTTGTAGGTACTGGGTATCGACTTCCCTAAATTGCCAGGATGAGCGTACCCTATCGCACTATCTCAATGGTAAGAGAGGGGAGATAAATTCTCAAGTCCAAATCCTAAACCCTTAAACCATTTGTCCTAGAAAGGTAGGACAAGTATCTGAGATGTTTTGCCTTCCGAATGTGTCAGGTGACATAATTCGTGATTTTAATCCTTTAGACTGATTTTGTATGGATTGTTCTATGATGGGTTTTCATATTTTATCTTGGAGGTCTATGGTGAATTTTCTATTAATTAAGTCATTAAATTAAAAGATTTAATTAATGATCTAATTATTTTGAAAGATTAATATAATATCATGAACTTTAGATATTTTGATTTTAATTAATTAAATGGGGAATTAATTGAGAAAAAGAATTAAATAAAAGAAATTAAAATTAATAATAATAAAAGTAATAATAAAATAATAAATAAATAGTAATAATATTAATAATAAAAGAATTAAAATAAAAGTTATAATTCTATCTAGGAGTAAGTGCACCTCTTGATTGCACATATGTCTACAACACAGGAGTTAGTGCACAAATTAAGCACATGGTGTCTACAACCTTGTGACTCATCTAGAAGGTTGGAAAAAGCTCGTGCTTAGTTGTCAATTCTTATCTCATCTTCTAGCTGTTTCTAGAGATATTCTAGGTGCTTCTTGAGAGTTCTTTATATTCAGGCACTCCTAGAAGCTCGAGGAGTGCATTTGGGTGGATCCACGAACGTTGGAGAAGGAAGGAGCTTGCTCTGCAGATTCTGAGGAGAAGTGAATTAACATCAGCGTCCAGGTAGACACTTGTGATTTTGCATATGTTATTTTTGCTTCTTCCACTTCTTGTCTTCTTCGTGTCTTCTGAATGCTTTTTGAGGATTTCATGTGTTGAATATTTTGGTTGTATGCATTCTTGTCATGGATATTTAAATTTTTGTATGAGAAACCCCCACATGTGTAGATCCGAGGAATTTAATGGGCTAGGGTTAAATGATGCGGGTAAATCTTTTCAGAAAGAATAGATAGATTAAGGAAAATACATTGTATTCTTTCATCCAAATAATCTATACACATTCTTCAGAATTACACCTGAAATATATATATATATATATATATATATATATATATATATATATATATATATATATATATATATAGCTTTGAAAATATTATCATTTATTTAACCATCGATGTTAAATCAGATATACTGTAATTGTTATGTTGAAAATGTTTTGAAAAATGTTATATAAATTTTTTTTTAAAAATGGGCATTCTTCTTTATAAAAAAAAAAAATATAAAATTAATTTTAATGGTGAGGGGCAGGCAGTCACACTCCACCCCACCGGCAGTCACTTTCCACGATAGTGGACCTACCGGCAGTCATTTAAGACTGCACGACAGCCACTGTTGTGGCAGCTTCCCATATGGGATCGCTGCGTTCACAGTCTGCGGACTGTACTTCATAGTACCGCGTACCACATGGCGCGAGTATTTATAAAAATATTGCTTTCCAATTTATTTATTAAGTGATCTTAATATTAATTATTATATTTATTAATTATTACATATTAATAATTTATAATTATTAATTGTTGTATAATTTGTTAATGATATTTTATTTGATTATTAAGTTATCAAATAAAGATGTAGTTATAATTAAACATTAAAATAAATTAGAATTAATTTAAGAGATATGGGGATGTTTAATAAATTTTGAGGATGTTTTATAATTGAATAGAGATATTAAAATTCGACAAAATAATGGAGAATCTGCTATCCTAGATTTATTTTAATACAACTTGTTATTAGTTATTAAACTATTATTAATTCAAATGTTAATGAATTGGAATATAGTTGATTATTAACTAGTTTAATCAAATGGGGTTTAATTGAATGATTATCGATAGTCCGGTGTTAGGGAAATTGTAAATTAATTAATTGGAAATTGATAAGTTTTATTCTAATGATTTGAATAATGGAAGTTGCTCTTGGAATTAAGGGAGTTCCATTTAATTGTTAGTAACATCGGTTATTGTAAACTAATGCGGGTGATTTGATTGAAAGTCAAAGGAAATGAGTTCAATGATTTAAATAAGTAAATAATAATCTTCTAATTATTTTAGAAAATTGTTTTAAAATAATGGAGGGATAATTCTATGTTTTAATCAAAGAGATAAATGGGTTGACTTGTAGATTAAACGAAGAATTTTATACACTTGAAATATACTTGAAACGAAAAATAAAACCTCATATTTGGCATAACCTTGTGATTGCAAAAGCAAACTATGACATGTGTTTGTATCTTGTTTTCTTTTTGCTATCCATGTTTTGGAATTTTTTTGGGTTGACTAAATTGTTGACCAGTTATAGGATGTCTACCAAAGGCTTGAGGGTTATGATTGTGATGTCATGATGATGTCTTTTGATCTTGATCTTTTTAAATCCAACCATGGTTATGTGATGGCATGCTCTATGGTGTATGTTGTTTATTGATGGATATTGTTTCCAATCTTCTTGTGTAAGTTGTGACATTTGTAACTATTTATGAGTTATCGATTAGTTGTATTTGGATTACTTTCTAGTCACCTTGATGGGATTAAATTGTTTATCTAATCTTGATGATGTCATGTTGTGACATGTTTTGACTCGATCATTTTGGAGTCTTCGATCAGTATTACTTTGAGATACTTTTTGGTTGCTTGTTGAGAACCAATGGATATAGTGATTATCAGTGATACCTTCAGTTGCCAATAGAGAACTGTTGTGGTCATGATTATCTATGGATGCTTTTCAATTGCTCATGGAGATTTGATGCTCTTATTATGGATTATCTTTTGGTATTTTTCCAGTCGCTTGTATAGTATTGTGATGATTTTTTGATTTATGATTCCATGAGCTTAGGGTAGGTTATCTACTTGTAGTGTCGGGAAGTGGCTTGCAATGGGGGCCAAGGCCCTAAGAGGCTGCTAGGGTAAGTCATTGTAAGTTGTTTTAATCAATAAAAAAATTACACCTAATACTGACTTAAATGAACCTAATAAAATAATTGTTTGTTCTCGCCCATGCCTTGAGTGCTAGTACAGACTAGGATGGGAGTAGAGAGAACGCTTGGTTGCGACCTTGCATTCCGTAGTATGTCTCGTCAATATGAGAGGATACTAGTGGCCGCATAGGGATCACTAGGGTGCCGGGGTCTATTGAGAGACTACCAGGGTAACTCTAGCGTGATTCGTGCGATGACTCTTTCCCGCTTACATAGTAGGTTTCCTACATGTCTTTGTTGTGCCTCTGGGATTAGATGTCGAATTGTGTTGGAACCTTTGAGTTAGTATACTTTTAGGATTCCTAGACTTAGAGAGTATTTGTGTTATGTGATTTGATAACCTATTTGAAACTTGAGATTATCTCCTTCGTGCGGTGGGAGTGGACCATTTAGGTACCACGCGATCAAGTGGTAGTGCTTTTCCACTCTTACCATTTGAGATCCGTCTGAGAGACCATGGCTGATGAGTTCTTTGATTATGATGGTGGACACGTATCCTTATATTGATGATTAGCATATGATAGATGATGTTGTTTACTTATCTTATGCTTAATTTTGCATGATTAGATTTCTTATGCATACATTGTAGTATGTTAGATTTCTTTCTACATATGATGTAGTATGTTTTAGGAGTGACATTCCTTCTATGTTAATACTGGTGATCTCTTCAGTGATTTGGAATGTTACGCATGGAGGGATGGCTAGGGCCCACGATGGTCTAATGATGCTATTTACGGTTGGGAGGAACCATGCACTTAGATAATTATGTGTTTTGTTTATGATTTATGGCTATCTTTTATGATGGATGTTTATATCTTCTATGATGATGTATCATGTATGACATGTGGTTTCATTTACTTACTGCACTTGCATCATGGATTAGATTAGGATGATGTACTTAATTTTCACATATGTATATTCTTTTAAGCCTTTCATACCCTGTGGCATGTACAGCGGATGATTGAGCATTCTGAGATGTAATTTATCAAGGGACATTTGGAACAAAAGTATATTGGTTAAAGAACGTTAGACTTTTCATTATTATTTCATGTGGATGTGGTATGAGATGGAATTAATATTAGTTGATTTAATTGTGATTCAACATTAAGGGATCCTTAAGGAATGTAACCTGTTATGTATGTTTATGTATACTTTCAGTTGAATGATGTTATTGCTTTCACTACTAGGTTATGAGTGGTTTTACTTTCATGTTTCCAAAAAAAAAAAAAAAAAATGCTACCAAACTTAGTGAAACTTTAGGTTAATTCTTTAGATCCCTTGGCGAGGCGTTACAATTCGCCTATTCTTTTAATGATATTAATCTCCATTAGTTCTGATGGTATGTCTGTACATTCCATCCATTTGATTGTTTGAATATTTTTTATGTGGTTTTTGTTGAAATTTGGTTGCCATGCTGTAAAATTAATCTGATGCCCCTTACAGAAATAATTTGTAGAGCTTAAACTTTCAAATTTAACCTTTGTATTCAAACATTGAATGAACCAATGTTTGTCTGCAAAAAGGGTTATATTACTTACCTTGTCACCCCATTTCTTAGATATGTTACATACTAGCTCGCTTCTATATTTTGATGGCCCATTCCAGTATGCATAGATGCCCTTCTCAGTGCATTCCATCCATCTTGCTTCACTATGTGAATTGCTAATGATTATAGTGTCACTGTTACTATTTTTTGTTGAGAGCCCTAGATTAGGGTTTCTTCCCTTTCTTTGATTAATAGCTTTTTGACATTTCTTCTGATGCAAGGGGATGTAAGCCTCCTCTACTGGGGGAATTGCTTCCTTCCCTGGGATATTTTCGAGAGTGTTTGCTTGTGAGTTACGAGCTTCAAATTACTTCCAAAAACATGTTGGATTAGGGCCTAAAGGTGTATTGTTGGCCTCCGAAATTGCTTTAGGCCAATTTGGATGCTTACTTTGAATTTTCTTCCTTGGGCTAGGGTTTAGGTCTACCAGAGTTACATATGTTGTTTTGATGAAAAACTCTTTTTGGATTCATAGTCTTGATGTTGCACCATCTTTGCTTTGTGGTAGCCATCACCGATTTTATTTTTTCTTATTTTGGATGATCTACCATCCTTCCTCAACTTTGTTGTGCTGCCTTTCTAGGATTACTACATTTCATTTTGCATGGCGCTAAACTAGGTTTTCAAAGCTATCTGTTTTGGATTTGCAAATTTGTTGGTCATTCTAAGAGGAGAGTGCTTCAAATTGATTATTGGTAAGAAAAGGGTTGATCTCTTTCTTCTGATGTTGATATGCATGTTGGAATGGTGCGAAAGTTTTGCCTAAATTTTTTTCTGCTGATTTGCCTTTTTTGCCATTTTTTAATATTAATTAAAATATTAAATATGTTATATATTTAGTATTTATTTAAATACATGCAATTTATTTAAAATATAGAGACAAGTCATATTAACTATTATATGTTACATGAAATAATAAAATAATATTACCATTTAACTTGTTCTTAGGAGGAGATGATTGTCACTCATGATTACATATGATTAAGCTAATACATGCTTGACAAGGCAACATCATACTAGAAACAAAGAAATTTCCTTACAAATAGCAACCAACAATTAATAATTACCATATGATAATTTTCAAAAAGAACAAGTAGTATTGTTTGATATATCTAGTGAGAGAATAGTAACACTAACAAAAAAAATTCGAGTGTAGAATCTTCTATATCTCATGTTCACATATATCTATCCCCCTCTTCTCTCCATATCTCCCTTTGCATATATGTTTATATGAATCTCTATAGTTATAACTCTCCATATATTTATCTGTGTATCTTCTCCTTTCCCTCCCTCTTCATCCTTTCTATCCACCTCTCCCCCTTTTGTTATCTTTCTCTCTCCCTTATTACTCTCACTACCTTATTAGGAACTTACACGTTGTTTCTATTATTTATTATTATAAAGAATGCTTAACCAAACATAATTATTAGTACTTTTTTTTTTTGGACAAAATGCTAGTTACAAAGAGTTGCAGCAAAAGACTGCAAAAAGAATTAGTTGGAAGCAAGAAAGACAACTAGCAACAACAATACATACAAGAGGTTGTAAAAAAAGAGCAGAACATGAGCATTACAAATTAGAAAAATAAAAAACAAGATCAATCCTGTAAAAGAACTCTCAAGTGATGTCCAATGTTGACCTTATTTCTGCTAAGTAGTTGAGTAATTTGAGCTTTGATTCATTGAATTTGGAAATCCAATTGTAAGTCCTTTTCAGCATCAACCTATAGTTGAGAAAAAAGAGATGCCAGACAACAAAAAATGTCTAGGTAAAGCCTTACAATTACAAATTCCTGATGAAGATCGTTGTGATTATCAAAGACAACCAAACATCTTGTCCTCCATATATGTCGCAATATAACTTGTCTTACACCATTACCAATAATACTTGTATGCAAACCAACCCCAAGAAGAGCCTCTTTCTAGCTTAATTTATATAAAAAATAGCAAGCAACTCATTGAAAACAAAATTCCATTATTTTCTCGCAAACTAACATCCCCAAAAAGTGTGCCTCACACTTTCTGGTTTACAAAAAAATGGGCCATTGATCGACTTGACCATCATACATTTCAATTATTAGTACTTGTCAATAGGCTAAATACACATTTTAAATTTTAGGCTTTAACTACTGATTAAATTTTTTGGTTCGTACAACTCAAAATTAATTGATTTTAACTTTTGTTATCAAACTAATATGTTGCATACCATAGATGCAAGATTTTTAACTCTACAACTTTTAGAAAATATTTTTCTAAGATTTGATGGGTGAATTCATTTAACTCTTATATTGGCTGGATTAGTTGATTTTTATTCAGGTGAATGTGATTCATTTTTAATATTTTTTAATGTAAGTGGGTTGGTTTATATTTTAATATTTTAATATTACATTTTTTTAAAACATAATTTTTGTCATTCAATTAAAAATACTAAAACAAATATTCCTTATATTATATAATCATTTAACAAATATTATTATTGTAAAGATATTATAATTTATTTATAATATAATAATATCACATGATATATGCAATAAAACACACACACACACACACATATTATAATTAATATCATTATAGAAAAATATAAATATATAATATTTATATTAATTAAAATATTTTATAAACTATAATAAATTTATTAAATTAAAACTATATTTATATAAAAACTAAAAACAAACACTACGTCACTATGTAACATGTTTAGATATCACCCTCTCTCTAAGAACCTAAGACATTAGACATTACATCTCTTATATTTCGTACACAATTATTAGTTCTTGCCTTTGGAGGAAACTAATGGAATCACCTAGTTCCATATTAGTTCTATAATCTAAAAATTTCATTGATATACCAATGTTTGCAAAAGGTTTATTAATTTGCATTTTTTTTTAAAATTGAAAAATACAAATTTTTTAAAACTTTATTGGTTCATGATGAAAAAGGCAATGAAAAAATTCAATTTTCTTCATAAAAAATACAACTTTTTTTTCAACACCTCTATTAATGCAAGCATTAATTGCAACTTTATTTTTTCTTGTGACAAGTGGATAAACTTTTTTTTTAAATAATCATTTTTCTAACACCTCTATTAATGAATGCATTAATTTCAATTTTATCTTTTCCACATTTGTGACAAGTGGATAAACTTTTATAAAAAAAGACAATTAGTTTTAATTGATGTTTATCTTTGTAATTTGTAAAATGTTATTCAAATATAGACATTTTAACTCTTTTAGATTGTCAATTTTCAAAAAAAAAAATTTATATAGTTTAATTTCATATTTATTTTAATTTTGATTTGCATATAAGTTCAAATTAGAATATAATTATTTTTATTTTTACATGTCTAAACCAATGCTTTTAATACATTTTTCTTTTATTTTTTATTTATATATATAATTTTATTAGATTATACATTTATTTAACATATATAATTTTTACTATATTGATATTTTTAATTTATACTTTAAAATACATAATATTAATTTTGTATCAATTTGAATAAAGCTCAAATTATTTAGCTTGGTATATTATCAACTTTATTTATTATATGTGTGTTTGGTTTTTTAAAAGCATAAATGTTATTTTTAAATTAATTTATGTTTATTTTTTTATGCATTATATTTAACCTTAAGAATATTGTCCAGCCTCTATAATTAGAGGAATTTATCACTTGAACAAGATATATCAAACAATTTAATAATTAAAATTAATCAATTTAACTCTTTTTTTTAAATTATACAGTTTTATCTATATCTCATGTATAATTAGTTGATAAATATCTTTGTTATGATAAATGTTCTTTAAGATGTCATCTAATTTTAATTTAACATGATACTATAATGTTTATTTATATATTCTTTTACTATTTTAATTAATATACATCATTGCAGTTATATAATTTAATAATATACTAACTATACTCGTAATTTAATTTAGTTTAGCACTATAATGTTATATTTTCATTACTATTTATTTGTTATTTTATTAAATTAAATACATTATATTTTAACCAAAATCTACTTCAATCAATATAAAATCATGAAGGCAGGAACTTTGGTGCATGCGCCTCTTGTTAGTTCTAGGAAACTAATAGAATCATGTGATTCCATATTAGTTACATATATTTAAAATTTTGAAGATATACTAATGTTTGCAAAACCTATATTAATTTGCATGTTTTTTTGAAATTGAAAAATACAATTTTTTGAAAATTGTATTGGTCCATAATAAAAAAAGCAATGAAAAAATTCAATTCTCTTCAACAAAAATACAAATATTTTCTAACAACTCTATTAATGAATGCTTTAATTACAATTTTATCTTTTCCACATTTGTGACAAGTGGATTAACTTTTTAAAAAAACAATCATTTTTATCTTCCACCTCACAAATGAATGTCTAATCAATATTAATTATCTCTATCTATTTTCCTTACCAAGTTCAAATATAGAGTTAAATGTTTTATATTTATTATTTTAAATATATTTATTATTAATTTTACATTGATGTTTAGTTTTTGTAATTTGTAAAAAATTAATCAAATATAGAGTTAAATGTTTTATATTTCTTATTTTTAATACATTTATTATTTAAGATAGTTTATGAAGAAGAAGTCATATGAATTAACAGAGTTAAATATTTTTAAAGTTGTATAATTTAGACATTTTAATCAATGAATGTCTAATCAATATTAATTATCACAATTTCAAATATAAAGTTAAATATTTATATTTCTTATTTTAAATATATTTATTAGTTTTACATTGATGTTTATTTTTACCAATTGTAAAATGTTATTTCTTTAAGTTTACACTATGTTTTACTAGCTACTATTTTACAATCTTGCTCTAATACTACCCCTCAAACTTATTAGAGATTTTGGTAGTTTGAATAAATTAATCAATAAATTATTTTTTAAAATTAAATATTTCAACTAATATTGGAACAATAGAGAAAAATAGCGAATTAGCTCTGCAAATTTGAGCAAAATTTTGGAGTGAAGGTCTTTAGTCTTTTTGCATCGCCAGAATGCCTGACGGTGATCTGCTGGTGGATCCAGCTGGCATCACACCAAATTCAGTATCTGAAATGAAGGCAAGGTGGCAACTACTGAGGGAAACTTGTTTGACAAGGTGGCAAGCGTTGGAGACTCCCTTAATGGCAATCTGGTAAATAAGGATGGGATCAGGTGCGATCTGTCCTCCCTCCTTAACCCTAAGCTCACTCCTGCATTTAATTTTTCTCAGGTTCTATACTGTGTAATACCAACTCTTCTACAAACATAAACAATGCTTTGGTTAATATTGCTAGCAATGCTACCAGAACCAACATCAGTGCAGGTGGTAAGTCAAGGTCTTTCTTGGAGGTAGTCGCTAATTCAACTCTAGCGATTGTCTCTGGAGCTCGTTTTACTTCACCCTCGTGTGATGAAAACTCAACAAACGGTAAGCAATATGCGGACCTTTTAACATTTCATGTTACCCCAAACCATGAAATTTTAGCTAAGATAATAAGGGAAAAGGAAAGATTAAGGAACACTACCATTTTCTTCTTTGCAGTTGAAATTGACAAGGTTCCTGCAAGAAATTTTTTAGATGACTGGTTCTATAATGACTAGAATTTGAAGTTAGGCTATCAAATTTCCTTTTGTAGGCAAATACAAAAAGGCTTATTTGTGGTTTTCTTTAATAATAATGATTCTCAGATTGCTGTTTAAAAAAAGGAATATTAGACTGTAGGTAACACAAACTTCAGAGCTTTGGCATGGAATGCTGAAGCTAATCTAGATGAGATTGTTGCCCTATCAGCCCCCAAATGGGTTCTTATTAAAAATATACCTCCTTTTTTGTGGTGATTTGTTCCTTGTCTGGTTGAACCCCTTGGTAAATTTCTTTGAATGGATGATTCCGCTTGGCTGGTTCCCCATCTTGATGCTAGGGTTCTTATTGCTCTAAAACCTAGCCATGATTTACCCAAAGAGCTTTTTATCGCTATTGATAAGGAGAAGTTTTTTCACCCTATTGAAAACCTAGGAGGTTTAAATGCATGTTTCTTATGCAAAAAAGAAGGGCATTTGAGAAAAGACTGCCCTATCATAAAAAATAAAGCTCCGAAAAACCTTCCTCAATAAATAGCCCTTCCCCCTCAATCGATTCCTTCTTCCTTTGTTAAACCTAACCCTTTGCCTCCCCCTCTCACTTCCTCACATTCTCTTCTCATCTCTCTACCGACGTCCTCTTTTTAGTAATGCTTTTGTTATTGGCATTGTGGATGCTAATGAATTTCAAGAAGTTACTAAAAAAAGAAAAAATAGGTCTAACAAGAATAATGTAGCTTCAAATGTGATTTCGCCTCCTTCATCTATTAAGTCGATTGTTAAGTTATAGGACTCTACAAAGTCCTCTACCCCTTTGGTCAATAAAGTTGTGCAGGAAACCACTAATGTTTCTACCCCTATGGTTAATGTGACTGTGCAGGAAACCACTAAGGTTTCTCCTCCTGCCTCAAAAGCCCCCAACCTGAAGATCCCTGTTAAAGATTTTCAAGAAATCTTTGATGAATTTATCTTTGAAGTCATACTAGTGACACCTATTTCCAATCATCCCGTGGAGTAGGATATGATTTCTCCTTCTATCTTGGATAATGAGGATATCCTCATGACAAAGAGGAAAGGGAGACCTCTTGGCTCAAAAAATAAAAATAAGAATAATAAAAGGCAGAATCAGACTATCCCTAATGATGCTTCTCCTATGGAGGATGTTGTTGGTCCTAAAGCGTCCATCCCTAAAACTCTATCTCAATGAATTGTATTTCATGGAATATCAGAGGACTTGAATGTCCTGATAGAAAGTTTGTAGTTAAAAATTTCCTTAGTTTTAATAATAATATTGATATTTTAATGTTGCAAGAAATCAAATCCACTAGATTCAACCTTGAATCCAATCTAAACTATATTTGGAAGGATGATGTCAAATTTTTCACTAATCACTCTCAGGGGAGAGGAGGAGTTGTGATTTTAGTTAGCCCTAGATGGGGACCTCAAATTAAGAGCTTTGATTTTTCTCCCTGTAACATAGCTATTTGGTTGATTTTCAATCACAATGACATGGAATTTGGTATTTGTTCTATATATGATGCCAATAATTATAATGAAAGATCTATGTTTTGGTCTTGGCTTTGCTCGCTTCCAGATATCCCTTGGATGTTTGGAGGTGACTTTAATATGATAGAGGATCAGGAGGATAAGATGGGGGGTCTCCCCTTTTCCTGGAAAGATCAGGAAAAATCTTGCTTGGAACAATTTTAAAATTTCTAAATCTCTTTTTGATCCTTTAACGGGGAACAAGAACAATAATCCTAGTGTCTGGTATACTTGGTGCAATTATCAGAAAGGTCAATCTAGGATTTATTCTAGGTTGGATCAGTTTTATCTTAATAATAATTTTGTCTCTGTGATCCCAAATAAACATAACAACCTCGTTCTTGTTTCTCCTACTACCCTTTCGGATCATCATCCTATCTCTATTTCGATCAATCTTGGTTGTTCCCCTACTTTTAGCAAAAATGTTAATAATAAATTCATCCTCAATACTAGCCTGTTGGAAGATGAAGATATTCTTACTGCTATTTCAATTATTAGACTTATTAATGAGTTGCAATATCCCTCATTTTCTTATATTGGTAGGTGAAACTTGGATATTTCTACTTGGCAAAATTTGTTAAGAATAGTTGGCCAAATGAAGGCCAAGGATTATAGATATAAGGAATCCTGGCTTAACAATAATTTGTATAATGCTGAAATGGCCATTTAAAATAATTTTGATGACCCCTATCTCTGTCATCAACTGGCTTATGCTAAGAACACTTTGAGAAAACACCAACACCAGAAAGCTTTAGGGGTTAGAATCCGCTCTAGAGCTCACTGGCTTCAATTTGGTGACAGAGGTAGTAAATTCTTCTTGAATCTTATTAAACAAAAGCAGGCTAAGGAAACTATTGATAAATTGCTCATTAATAATCAAATGATTTCTGATATTGATGTTATTAAAAAAGAGTTTTCTTGGTTTTATGAAGATTTTTTTTTAACTTCCGAGGACTCTTAGGAAGCTAAGACTCTTAGAAATCAGTGCAGGAATCTTATCCCCAAAAGAATTTAGGATAATGATGCCTCTATTCTTGAACAACTCATATCTATGGAGGAAATTGAAAAGTCCATCAATTCTCTTAACAATGATAAAGCTCCTGAACCTGACGGGTTACCTGTGGAGTTTTATAAAGCCAACAACAAATGGATTTGCAAAGAATTACTTAACATCTATAATGAAGCTATTGATACTAGAACTTTGGGTAGGGAGATTAACTCTATAATTATCAAACTCATCCTAAAGAGGGAGATAAATCTCTCTTAAAGAATTGGAGACCTATAACTCTTTTAAATGTTTCTTACAAGATTCTCGCCAAAATCATGTCTCGAAGGTTGGAAACTATTCTTCCTAAATTTGTTTGCCCTACTCAAACTGGTTTTGTTAAGGGAGATATATCCTTGAGAACTTGATTACTAGTTGGGAAGCTCTTAATTGGGCCAAGCACATAGATCAAAATGTTGCTATGTTTCTACAAGATTTTGAAAAGGCTTATGATAGAATAGAATGGGACTTTAGCAGTATGATGCTTGATGCTTTTGGCTTCCCTTCTTTCTTCTGTGATATTGTTAAAATGGTTCTTAAAGATGCGCATGCTCAAATTGATATTAATGGATCTCTTTCAGCCCCTTTCCCTTTGGGTAGATCGATTAGGCAAGCTATCTACTTGCCCCTACCCTTTTTGTTATTGCCTCTGAAGCTCTCTTCTATATTCTTAGAGACAACAATTTATCCCCTGCTGTCAAAGGCATCACCCTTCCTGATAATAAGGATATTATTAATTTCCAATTTGTTGATGACACCTCTCTCTTTCATGAAGTCTTTGAAGCCAACTTTGTTGCTATGATCAATAAGCTCACTTTTTTTTGTAAGATTTCTGGAGCTAGGTTATCTCAATCCAAGTCTATTTGTCTTGGATGGAATGATCAACCTCCTGATTGGTTTAGTAAGTTTGGTTTCTAGTGGGGCGGTCCCTCAAAAATTGTTAGATATCTAGGTATTCCCTTCTCTGTTGATCCTTCTTTAAAAGATACATGGAGTTCGGTTAAGGACAAGATTCATAATAAGTTGAATAAATGACACAAAAGGTCTCTATCTTTTGTTGGTAGATTGCAAGTTTGTCAAAAGATTCTCTCCTCTTATAATATTTACTATGCTTCAGCTTGGATGTTTAATGATTATCAAGTTATGGAAATTCAAAAAGTTACCAGGAAGTATCTCTGGTCGGATGGGAAAGGAAATAACAAGACTCACTCCATTAGGTGAACCTAGTGTCATGTTGATAAGCTCTTTGGGGGCTTGGGGCTTAAAGACCTAAGACTAAGTGGTCTTGCTTTGGCTTCCAAATGGATCTTTCATGCCTTGGAGGGAGATGACCCTTGGAGAGTTCTTATTCATAACAATATCGAAAGGGGTTATCCTAAGAATGCCACATTTTGAAAAAATCTTCCCTTCACTGATCTCATTTGTAGTGAATTTTCTATCATTGTTCAAGGCTTGACTGTATTCAAGTCCATCTGGAAGGCCTGGAACCATGTTAGGCAATTCATCAAGAATAAAGATTTCTTTGATGATAAGACCCTCCATGGTGAGAGGTCCATTTGGTGGAACCTTAAGCTCGGTAATAAGTCCCTTGCTCTCACCCAAGGCTATTCCGCCAAGAGTTGGGCCAATCTTGGGATCAAACAACTTATTGACATCTTTGAAAATGATAGACTTATTCAGTGGGATGAGTTAAAGAGCAAATTTGATCTTCCTGTTTCTCATAAGAAGACGTATAATATGACTGTCAGGACCAACAGGAATATTCCTCTTGTTTGTCATGTTGATTCTAATAGTTATCTGAAAATCAAATGGCCTGGTGGTATTATCATTTCCAAGCTTAAAGCTAAGAACATTTACTCTATTATTAATTGCGATGATGAAATTATTAGCCATATTAATGATACTTGGTATACTAATTTAGATGTTCCTTCTTGGAATAAGCTTTTTGACAATCTTTGAAAAATTTCTATTGATCCTAAAATTAAATGTTTTAAATGGTTACTTATTCTAAACAAGCTTCCTATTAGGAACTCTTTCTCTGATACTAACTTGTGCAGCATTTGCAGAACTCCAAAAATGGGAAGACATATATTCTTTGAGTGCATTTTTGCTAAAGAGGTTTGGTTGATGCTTGACATTTCCATCCCTACTACTTTTAATATTCTTGAAGTCATTAATGGTTTTATTTCTAATGCAAAAAAAAATGTTAACATGTTTTGAGATATTCTCTTAGCTAACATTTTGTGGCAAATTTGGAAGTGCAGAAATGAAGAAAGATTTCAAAATGTCCCCAGATTGCTTATTGAATCTTTTCAAAGTCTCACATATTTCAATTTTTTTTCGCAGATTCAAATAACTATGAAGGTCAACAAGGCTAAGTTCAAAAGATTGCTTAAGGATAGTCATGCTACATTCTTTGCTAACAAAGTGAAAAAAGGTTATTTCTGGAGGCTACACTTGGACAATATCCACACCTTCAACCAAACGGTCAACTGCATCAGCAAGGAGATTAAAAGAAACCCTTAGATCTACATGCTCAAGCAGAGCCAGGATCAGAAGAAATTGGTTTGGATGGAAGGTGCTATGGGTTGGATTGCATGGGTGGACACCTTCGAAGATGTGTTACAATAGTTACTATTTTTTGTTACAATCCTTTCTTTTTTAGTTATGTTTGTATGTAATAGTCAATTGTTTTGCTATGTTAGGCTTGTCCTCTGATACTTTGACTCTTAGTGGTATTTGTTGTTTCCTTGAACTCCTTATACTTAATACAAAAATGTTTCTACTTATAATTAAATTAGTAGAAATTGGTAGTTCATTCATATAATATAATTTCTATTGTTATTTATATCTCTATCTATTTTCCTTACCAAGTTCAACTATAGATTTCAATGTTTTATATTCTTATTTTAAATATATTTATTATTAATTTTACATTGATGTTTATTTTTTTAATTTGTAAAATGTTATTCAAATATAGATATTTTAATCAAATGTAGAGTTAAATGTTTTATATTTCTTATTTTAAATACATTTATTATTTAAGATAGTTTATGGAGAATTAGCCATATGAATTTATATAATTAAATATTTTTTAAATCGTATAATTTAGATATTTTAATCAAATATAGAATTAAAATTTTATATTTATTATTTTAAATATATTTATTATTAGTTATATATATATATATATATATATATATGAGTTTTACATTGATGTTTATTTTTGACAATTGAAAAATGTTATTTGAAAAAAAATTACACTATGTTTTATTAGCTACCATTCATGGGCCATAGGCATCCTTGATATCAACACACTATTCATGGGCCATAGACATCTTTGATATCAACACTAGCTTAGTTGTATATATACCGAAAGATGTTATGAACATTTCCATTTTAAAAGACACTTCAACATTTTTCATTAGTTCCTCACTAAACACAAAAAACTAATCTTGAGCCATAAGTTTCCATCAATAAAACACAAGGCGTTGACAAGATAAAGATCATTGCAAAAGCTACTTTAGTCAATCGTAAAAACATGAAAGTAAGAACTTTGGCACATGCGCCCCTTATTTACATATTATCTATCAACTATCTACTAACAATATAAAATACTTGCACTCATTGATAATAAAAGACATTAGGCTCAGTGAGATCTCAAGAACGCCAAATTCTATGGATACAATTTCCGTGTGTTGGTGTTCATCTAGGGCTGTACCAAGTGAACAAGGAGGCCAATAACTATTTATATTTCCTCCAAAATCTTAATCTTGTGTTTGTATGAAGTTGGGCGCCGCTTTTATATTTTAAGTAGGTCTGTAAACCTTAGATTTTTTGGGCGTCTCGCTTCAATTTTGTATATTTTCCAATTAAATTAATGCGCGGGGATGATTAAAATTTGAGATCCATCATTTAGGTCGTGCTCCAGGGAATAATAAGATGGAGAGCGGATCTCAGAACAAGCATTCAAGCAGTTATTACGACTGTGAGACTGAGATTATAGAATCATCTATAGGGGGTAAGAAACGCCACCATTTTTCATATTTTTGCACCAATTCTGCTTCCATTGCGTTTAACGGTAGCATAACTAAGAACAGGTCTGGTGAAAATCTGATTAGGTCTCGACAAGTTTCCAGACATTTAAGCTTTCACTTTTGTTTTCATTTTTTTCCCGCCTTTAAGTTGGACTTGAGCTGCATGGATGAGGCTGACGAATTTTGATACCCATTAAACTGAATTGTTATAAAGGCTCCATTTAGAATGGCTGTGAACTATACTCTTGGAGTTGGCCCTTGAATTTCTGAGGCAATGGAGCTATATGTGCTCAATTGAGTAGGACAAATCATCTAGCTAGATATGTATAGAGGAACTATTGGCTCTTGCGCTAAGGTGTACACATCGTGTCACTGGGTTAGCCTGGTCTCTGGTGACTCTTGTATGCCGCTTATCATGATAATTTCTCCACTGCAGAACTTTGTCCTCGGGCTCGGGCTTCCAAAAATGCATGGATTTATGTTTGAATTTAAGTCTCAATTGCTAAAAATTAAAATAAAAAAATTGTTGAGGCCCTTTTGGTTTATCTTCTGAATGGTGAACTCTTTGTGATCCTGTTTTGTTTATTCTCTGGATGTGGTGAAACCTATATCCCTTTGTAATTTCGTATTCTTACATAAGGAGTGTTTACTCGCGAATTTTTCCTTCCCTGGACTAGTGCGAAAGCTAGAATCGAAATAACCATCTTCATCGGACAGTTTGGAGAATGTGCTGCAGCTCTGTTAATTCTGTTGGTGATTCATGTTCATCACAAAATTTCTCTTGTCTGCTTTCACAAGTGAGGATCTGATGCAGCGAATTGGTATCTTACTGAAAGGCAACCTAAATAGCTAGCATTAGCATGCATTCTCTTTCTTTGGTAGCCGGTAAACACCTTCTTCCCTGAGCTATAAGAGGTTAGCATACATACCTCATACACAATAACGTTCTTAAGTCCGCATAATTATCATCATGCAACTAGATATCTCACAATCAAACAAAATGAAACGATGAGCTCTGTTTTGAAGCCAGTCAGGGCCTCTATGCTTGCCCGCTAGATTTTCATCCCTTATTTTCTATTAACACGCCTGTGAAACCTCAGAAATAGTGTCTAATTCTGGTTAATAAAAGTTGAACGCTTTACATGATGCAATTTCTCAGATCAGATATTTAGACCACTAACTGTTTCTGGCAATAAACTTGTACCCATCACTTAGCCTTCTTCACCCTAATTTAACAAGCTTACTATAAAAAATGAACTCTGTAAGGGACTATTGAAGACATGAGATTTCCACGGTCCACAATATAATCTCAGCAATTTTTGGATTTGATGTGGATTAAATTCTACAATCCATCATTTTTCTTCCGTAGTTAACTTATCACGACAATGGATCATGGAGGTTAATCTGAAATGTTGATGAGTAAAAACGCTACATAATCAAATCCAGAAATACTGCCAAAATCCTTAAATGACTGTTTTGCCAGCTCTGTCTTTCTTGTGTGTGTTCTGGATATAGTCCAGATATGTATTTGTCTTTGATATGGAAAGAGTACAATTAGCCTCAGGTGATATATGGATATGATCTGTTCAAATTTGAACTATATGTGACAAAACTTCAGAAGAACTGAAAATAACTAATAAGCATAAAAAGAGTGTAACTATTCACTAACCCTAAAGAGAGCCAAAGCACTTTCTTCTCACTCGTATCAGCCGTCTTTGGGGTTCATAGTTGAAGACTGTCTGTAGGATGACTTGTCTTTGCATTTATATATGATATTGCTATTTTGAGTCATATTCCATCTGCAAAGTTTTTTTTTTAAAAGATGGTGTATCCATTTTCATGCATTTTGGATTGTAAGTAACAAAATAACCTTTTTAAAAAATAATTTTTTTATTGAAGAAATGACCAATTTATCCCCTTTCACTACACCTTTGATAGCAATAAGAAGTACTAGATTTTTTTGACTGTTTGCTTGAGTATATTGCCACCTCCTGCAACATCTTTTACATTCTTTCTCCTCAAGCATATCTTCCAAGTCCTTTACTGTTTCCATATTATACTATAAAATTTCCCACAAAAATTCTGTAGATATATATATATATATATATAACTTGAATTCATGTACCCATGCTGTATCACATCAATAGTTTCCAAAATATTGCTGTATCCATGTCCAGGTAACTTAGATAAGAGATCTTGCTATCAGACACACTCTACAAGGATTTGCATATAACCTCGATTCTGGCACAACAGTACCAACTTTAAATTGCAACATAGGAATAATCATTTTGCAGTGACTATTTTACTGCCAATTTATGTAAAAATTCTTTCATCTCACATTCTCTCATTGTTAGTCTAACGGGGACACCGTAATCAGGCACTTGTCTCATTCTTGATTGTGTTGATTTTATATTGGGTTTTTCTTTCAATTCATGATTATATTACATTTTTTAGTTTAATGTTTAGTTATTTTTCAGAACTTTTGCTTTCTCTACCTTAGGGCTTTTTTTATTGTACGAATTGTACTTTCAAGTCCCATTAACTTGCTTTGGTTATATGTGAATGCTAATATGATTCTTTCTTTACATTATGTTTTTTTTGGTTTTGAAACTTATTTGTTGTTTTCTATGTGGCTGAAATAAACTGAAACTTCTATGATTGTTTTGGAAGTGATTCTGCTTGATGCAAGTGGTTTTGTAAAACAGTCCTTATAATTCCTTTTACTCCAAGTAACAGGAGAAGCCGTTGTCTTTAAGATTAGGTTCTGTTTTATTGTTTTTCTAGGGTCAAGCTGCTTTTTAAGCTAGAAGGTTTGGTTTCAAATCACTGTGTGAAGGCCATCACGCAGAGGATTAATTAATATAATTTAAAAAATTTTGTAGGAGAAAATATGGAGGAAAATGAAATCGAGGATACTCTACCAATTGAAGATACAGTGCCACTTAAAGGCGCTGTACCACTTGAAGACACTGTTGTGCTTGAAAATGTAGCTGTGCTTGAAACACAACTGGTAGAGGATGATAAAAATCTAGAAGAAAGACTTCTGCCACTAGGAGAGAGGGATGGAGATGCTGGGGCTGATAATGCAGTTGATGTGGTCAATATACAAGGTGATACAGAGGCAAAGACTCAATTATTGGAAGAATTCCAACCAGATAATGGCATGTCCAGTTTAAGAAACCAGACACATATGTATACAGTAGACGATACTGATGATGAAAGTGGTGGGGAAACTGTACTCTTGACTGAGGATGATGATGCATCTGATGGTAGGTCAAGTCCACAGAGAGTGGATGAACTGAAACTCAATCAGTTTCCAGTTGGAGCTGTTCAATTTCCTACTACACGTCATGTTAAAGAAACATCTCTGACTCATTCCTGTGACATGGAAAAGGGTTTTTCATTCAACACTGTAAATTCACACCATGAACTTGAGCAGAACGCTTTAGTTGATTCAGATGCTTTGACAGAAGATGAATGTGATTTAGGTGAGCTTTAACTTCATAGAGGTTTTTATCCCGAAGGCTTTGAACAAGCCATTGATAACCATTAAAATTCTTCAGAAAGAAGATGCTTTAATCTGGTTCCATATATGTTGGAAGAGCGATTCTAGTATTTCCAGGCAAATGCAATGTTTTTTTTTTTCAAATAGTAAATTTTGAGGGATGAAGTCCTTTTCAAATGCATTTCTTTTATAAATATGCAATTTATTCTTAAACTATTGCTATATTAGGCAACCTCCATTATGTAATTGAAATGGTGTTCCAGGTATTTTTCCTCAAAAAACAAGCCAAGATAATAAGAAGCTGTATGACAGCAAGGCATTGCTTCAGGAGTGTCGACCAGACAGAAAAAATGATAATCATATATCAACTTTGCATTTACTGTCAGATAATTTGAATAATCTAGAAGCAAGCCAGAGTGTTCGTACTGGCATGCAGGTGAAGACGGGCTTTTCTCCTGCTGATATTGCCTGGGAAAATTCTTCTCATATGTCATCAGCTTCTGTACCTAGATGTAGAAACATTGCTTCTATTCGGGCTGCATCCTTGAGAGCTTCTGGATTGCGTGCTTCAGAGATGCTATCTAAAACAAAGGAAATAACTGAAGTGCACGGCACTAAAAAAGAGTCTGATAGAAAGAATGATTCTGGTTCCTCTTCAATTCTTGGAATGTCCAAACCTGATCAAGTTATGGAGAGAAACAAAGGCTTCCCATCAGATGCTAAGTTTAGAACTGAAAGCTTGAGAGCAAGAAGACTTTTCCCTGACACTGACTCTATAGAAGTCATTGAAATGAAAGCAAGGGATGAATTTGAGTTAAATAACAGAAAGGCTAGAAAGGACAACAAAGTTGAATTTGAGTTACAAGATAACACAAGGGCCAGAACTGACAATAAAGAAGATAATGCACCAAAGGTGATACACTCTGACAATGATGAACAAATGACCATGTATGCAAACAAGGAAGATGATAAACCAAGAGCCAAAATTGTTATAAAGGAAGATAATGAGCCAAGTGAAACTTTTGAAAATGGGATAGATGATGTTCTTAGGAAAGGAGCCTCTGATGCTGTAGGTCCACGGCAGCTTAAGTCAAGAGGACTGCAAGAGCTTGGCCATGCTAGAAAATCACCACTTTATTCTATTTCTGCTGGTTTAAGTTATGTTGATTCCCAGGAACCAGGGGAGCAATCTCAAGCTGATGCATTGAATATGGTAGACAAATTGGTGTGGCTTAATACAACTGGGTTTTCACAAGACCAAGCACCCCCAAAATTTCATGCAATGACTTGTTCTGGACCTTCAAGTGCAAAGGGACCTCAAAATCTTGCCCAGTTGGTTGAATCTAAAGGTCCAACTGAAAATATTGGAGTTTTCGACTGGGTTGATAGCCAAAATAATGAAGCTGGCAGACAGTTTTTTGGTAAGAATAGCCAAGGTTATTTGGCATCCGCAAAAAAAGGGAATAAATTGAAATCGGAATCGAAACGGCATGGATGCAGGTATGATAAGAACAAAAATGGTTCTTCAGTTCTGGATGCAAAGGGGGAAAATATTGAAAAGAAAAAAAGCAAAATTCTTTTGCAGGGTCTCCAAAAGGTTGCTAGCTCAGGTGTTTCAGTAGCTAATCTATCAACAGCTTCCAATTCAGCACATAGGATACAAAATAAATTTGATGGGGCAAAAGATCAAGAGGCAGATGATACTGTATCCAATGGAGCAAATAAACCACAATTTGCTTCTGGTACCTTAAGATTTTCTAAGAGATTACAATCAGCTAAGGAACAGAACAATGACAAAAAGAAGGCTCCCGCTGCTGATGAGAAAGAATTCACAGTAGAGAAACTTCCTTTGAATTCAGGAGATGCTTGTGACCAACGGGTGAGAAAAAGTCTCCCTGTCAGGGACTCATTGGATCTACCCAATATTGGCAATGATACCCAGTTGGCTGCTGAAGCAATGCAGATGATGTTCTTGGAGACTCCTGGCAATCAGGCTACCGAGGACACACTTATGGTAGCCAAAAGAGGCTGTGCTGAAGGGGGAGATTCTAGAAAGAGAAACGGTAGAGTTTCTGGTAGAGGAGCACATGAAGCATCTGAAGGTCATAAATCTAGAAAGAGGAAATTGTCACATACCGACCTAGGAAGTGGTGAAAATCATGCAAATCAAAGGAGAACTACAAAGAATTTTGTAGCTCCACTGGAAAAAAGTAGGCGAGCTCATTGGGCAGAAGATGAGGGGAAATTGCCAGAGAAGGACAAGGACAGGAAATCTGAAAGACTAAGAAAGTCCAAACAAGATGGAAAAAAGAAATTGGAATCCAAAACTAATCCTGCTTATTCTGAAGCTTGGAAAGAAAGCAACAATTTGGTGGAGGACTCTATAAAGGTTCCAAAAAGAAAGAGGTCAAACATGGATAAAGCACCAAAAATAGCTGAAGAAATTCAATTGGTTGGAGCAGATAAACGAGAAGGACGCTTTACAAGACAAATGGAGAAGCAGAAAGCTGAAACACAGATACGTAGGACAAAAGAGGATGACCTAGATGTGATAAATAATATTGCAAAGGTTGTCAGGGGCAAAATGAAACATGCCAATGCAGAAGAGATATCATATGACCAAATTCTTTCTTCAGGCAGGCAGTTATCAAAATCACAACCAACCAATGATGAGAAAACTAGTGCAAACACAGGAGTTATGTGCTCGAGGGCAGGGGAAGTAGCAGTGACATCTTCCTCACAAGAAAAGAGTATGCTGCAAGAGGAAAGTCTTAGGCTTGATGAACAATTTTTTTCCAAGAGTTCTGATGCTCATGATGAGAATAGAGAGACATCAGCAGAGTTATCAAAATCTGTGAGGAGAAAGAGAAGTAAGACAAACAAAGAGGAAAGAAAGCTGCATAAATCTATACCCATTGGAGAGGGTTTGCTTGCTGGCACTGTTGACAGAGACTTAGAGCAGAAGTTAGGAGAAAGTACAGCTATGCGTATGACCAGGCAATCTGTGCGCAATTCAGGACTGGAGATTGGTTCACCTATTTCTCCATTTACAGCTATCAATGGAGATAAATCTGATCACACTAACATGGTTCCCGAATCAAGTGCACAGGGCTGCAAATCTAGGGGAAGAAAAAGAGCACATACAACTCCAAGTGATTTGAAGCTTGCAGATCATGGAACTTTAGCTTATCCAAATAAAGATGAAGTACGACTAAATGATACTTCTGTAGATATGAGATCTCCCTTTCCATGCCAGGGTGAGAGTATTACCTTTAAATCACCTTCTACCACTGGATTTGGCCAGAATGCAAAACGATCAACTTGTAAAGATTCTCTGACTAAAGGAACTCCTAAATCAAAGCTTAAGAGAGAACTGGGTCAGTTAATGACAACAGAGAGTGGTCAATCACCGATTTTGAAGGATTCTGCTCGGAAGAGAAGAGAACCAGGCAGCATCCGTGTTTTGTTTAGCCATAGTTTGGATGATGATATTGAAAAACAGCAGATAAAAGTAAGTTGGTATTTTGCTTGGTAGTTTTTATGATTGTTTTAGGTTTTGTCCCTCTTGTTCTTACAAGGCTAGTTGGCAGATTTTGACAAAACTTGGAGGTCAGCTTGCATCATCAGCGGCAGATTGTACTCACTTTGTCACAGATAAGTTTGTTAGGACAAGGAACATGCTAGAAGCAATGGCTGCTGGTAAATCAGTTGTAACACACTTATGGTTGGAGAACTGTGGTCAAGCAAGCTATTTCATAGATGAAAAGAAATACATTATGAGGGATGAAAAGAAGGAGAAAGAGATTGGATTCAGCATGACTGCTTCCTTGGCAGTTGCACAACAAAATCCTCTTTTACAGGTTGGTAGTTACTAAATTACTGAGATTCTCTCATTCATTTTAAGAAAAACGTAAGAACATCTAATGGATCTTTGTGTCTGCTTAACTCCCTTAAATGCTAAATAATTTTGTTAGCATGGGCAAAATTATATTTTCCTGAGGCACCTTCAGAGATAGAATTTTTTGTGATTGTGTTTTAAAGATTTCCTCTTGTTTATTTTAGATATTGGAGCTCATTTTTTGACTGTCTTGCTATTGTATCTGGGTGTATGTTTGGAATGTTCCACAACTCATCTTTATTTACTCTTGCTATTGTAACAGTCTGCCTCTAGATTCTTATTGATCTATTTTTGGTTGTTCATGGATAGTACTTAAATTTCTTTCTTTCTATTCTATTGAATTCTACCTCTTGCTGCAGGGAAAACAAGTATTTGTCACCCCCAGTACAAAGCCTGAGCAAGAATCAATTATATCTATGGTTAAGGCAGCAAATGGGCAGGTGAGGCTTTATATCGCATTTCCTATTTCCTTTTATCCTTGACAAAAACTGAAGAATTGTCTAATTTGTTTGTAGACTGACACAAATAGAGGATGGTAAGTGGCTTTAAATAACTGCAACAGTAGATACAAGTAGGAACTAAAAGAGAGGATAAGTTTATAACAAGATTACATCATGTAACTCTATAAGCTGGAGCTATAATTTTTTAAATGAATGTAGGATGGACAGTTCTTAAGACAGTCTTCAAAACTGAAGATGTTTCTGGTAGGCTACAAGTTTCCATTCAAATTCCAGACATACTTAAACACAAAGTAAGGCAAAAAAGAAGACAGAATGAGAACTAAATTAATATCACACATGATGTATGTAGGTTAGTGGGACTCAAATGTTACTAGTTACACTGGTAAATTGGGAGTGCAAAATTAGCTACAGTCTAGAATATCCAAATACAAAACATCTAGATTCTAAACAACTTAAACCTCATCAGGCAAACATTGGGGATGTGAAATTGATACAATTGTGATTAAAATTGCTCATGAGTCATTGCCTTAACCAAATAATAACGATTCAAAGAAGCTGCTTAAAATTCAGATAAGTTAATGCATGAAAAGCTCTAGTTTAAATTATACATGAGCTGTAAAATTCGGTGAAATGAATGTTTCAGATACATTACTGAAAATAAATAATTTCCTCTAGTTATTTTCAAACATCCCATGAATACATTAAATTTTTTTAAAAAATATGTTGACCCCATGCTAGTGTAACCTGGATGTGAGAATGGACTTGTTATTTGAATATTATTTAGTTAGGTTGTGCTTAGTAGATTAATTTTTAATTTTAATTTTTGATTAATTAATCAGGAAATCCTATGAGGCCCCAGCTTGACAAGAAAAATTTATACATTACAGAAACAGAGATAACTAATTGACCATAACAGACTTGCAAAGTAATGACAACCCCGTACCAGAAAGCTTGTCAGGAAAAAAATTATGAGTAGCCACATTCTTGACTCAGCATTTGACTCCACCTGGCTAGCTGAGAAATGATATCACTAGGGATTGAGCTATGCCACCAAAAGCCATTCCCTTCTAGTTCTCCCCCAAAATTGTTTCAATAAACCCTAACATGGTGGGATGTGCATGAGGGAATATAGCTTCCAACTGCATATTGATACTTTGCGCTTTCAACATGGATCTTGAATAGTCGATATTGTATGCCACACCCTGACAAAAGTGACCTCCCAGCAGCCAGAGACCTCTAGACACAGTGGGTTGCCAGAATGAAATGTCCCTTTTCTGATTTTTTTATGATATTTCCAACCTTTAATCAGATCTTTAAAATCAAACAACTGATATCACAAAGATCCACCAAATTTCTCAAGAAACCCCAAATCGGGTATGTTGAAAATAGTGCTAAAAGCTTCACAACTTCACAAATTATTAATGAATCTAAAAATGGAAATTTTTACAGAACTTTCAGCAGCATAACAGCCTACAAATTTACATTTCCATATCCATATAGCCTTTACACAACAGCTCGAAAATGTAGGACCAAAACTATGCTCATCGGGCTCCCGAAATAGCACAAAATATGCCCGGAAACACCACAAGAACACTAATAATCTATCTCAGAAGTTTAATCACATCCCAATATATATATTCAGCTCTATTTTAACAGCTTAAAGTATAAAATACAGCAGCAACCAAAACTGATATGAAATACTCAACCGGAAACACCAAACTCTTACAAAAATACACCCGAAAACTCACAAATCTGCACTGTTCAGCACAAAGGCAAACTCTGTATGAGCATGCACATGGAATGGCTTCAAACTCCCGTCCTTAGCCTTCCTGGAAACCTGCAAACTCCCGTTCTTGGGTCTCCCTGGAAACCTGCAAACTCCCGTTCTTGGGTCTCCCTGGAAACCTGCAAACTCCCGTTCTTGGGTCTCCTTCTCCACAGGTTTGGCAGCCTCTGAAGAATAACAAAGAATGAGCAAAAATCAAGTTCTGGAATGTGCCCAAAATGCCTCCAAACCCCTTAAAAGAGGGCATAACTGTAACTCACGTCCAAGAGAGGTTAATGAAACTTATTTTAATAATAATTTTCATTTATTAGTCCAACGGTTTCCAAAGATTAACCCCCTTTTTCCGAAACTTCACTTTCTTGGGCCCGCCTGCCTTAGCAAAGATTTTCTTTTTTAATTATTTGAAAAGGGGACATGACACAGAAGTCCACAAAGTCCAGTAGAAGATTAATCATTTATGTTATATGCATTGAATTTATAACTTATGCTGGATGAAATAAAATGTTTGATTATATTGAATTGCATGGAGATTTTGTAAAGGCTATGATAAATAAGACCAATGTTGGGAGAATAATTTTTGTTGTTGCATGTGGAAGTGGAAGAAAGTATTTGTTCTCATGGGAGCAAGCTTGGGGAAAGAGACTGATTTTTCAGTCAATGGTAGAGTTGTTTATTTAGCATTACATGCCAGCCTGAGATTGTGTTTGTAATAAGGAACAGACCTCAGTAATAACAAACCCTAGGTGGCTAAAAAAAATAGAAAGCAAACCCAGATTAGAATAATAACTTTTTATTTATAAAATCTACAGATTCAGAAGTTTAAATAATTAATGGTGATCACTATATGATTGGGGCTGACCTCCTTTGTGGGAAATTAAATTAGATGAAAGTTATTAAGGAGAAGACAAACCTTTGGAGAGTTGCCTTCCTTCAAATAGTCATCCCTTTTGAAAAGGAATGAAGAGGTATTGAAGGAATATAAGATGCACGTAGTAAGCAAGAAGGAAAAAGAAGATCTGATTTAATAAATAAATTACAAGGCAGCAATTACCTGAGAATAAGAAATAATTATAATATAGTATTAAGTTTTAAACTAGCATTTAAGAGGAAGAGTTGTGACTCTTCTAAAATGGTAGAAATATTGAAGAGACGTTACATTCCCTCATATTGGAGGGTATAAATGGAAGAGAATTCATTTGTAGTGGGCATGAAAGAAAGGTTTATAAGGAAGATCTGATAGATCAGACAATCTGATTTGCAAAAAGACATTGAATAAGAGCAGAAGTACTTATACACAGAACCTGCATTTATCATGGAATTGAAGTGGATGAAAAGTTCTGTTACATAAACAATCTGTATCAATTGTTCATCAAACATACTCAGCAATCAATTACATCAACCAATAAAAACCCATTTTGAGATATCTCTTGACTGATAGAAAGCAATCCAATATGTCTTCAGGCATTAGTATCATCAGTAGCAGTTAGCAAACATGTCTTCAGAAGATATAAGCATCAGACAACATCTGCAGAAATATATGTATTGGATCTGGATTAGCAACCCTTAAACATTCATCAACAGCAAGGCAGATCAAACTACAAGCATAGCATTGAGCACCAGTGAATGATATCATGATAGCAGATCAGGCAAGAGTATACTGTCCATCAATAGATAGCAGTTGATGAATTTCAATCTAACCATACATTCAACATCTTGATATAAACAATACTCACATCATATTTGTCAATTATATAGAGAAGTACACACATATATATATATATATATATACATATATACATACACACATACATATATACATACTGCTATATATATATATATACACGTACTGCTTGAAATCCACTGTAATGTTCCTTTTCCGGATTAAGAATTAATATTAAGCTATGAAGTCTGGTTTGCTTGCCTGGGACCCTGGTTTGGCAAGGGTTCGAACCAGTTCTTGGTTTGGGTCTCGCTTGTCAGTGGGTTCGAACACAAACAGGCTGGTTTGTCTGGGCTGAATCAGGGTCAAAGGCAGACCAAGTGCGAACCAGCTACATTTCCACTGAGAAACATTCTATAGTTTAGTGCAGAAAACAATTATTACAGAAATTGAATAAGATCTTTAACATTACGAACAATTTTTTTCTGAAGTTCAAATGTTTATTACGTCAAATTAAACCAGCCCTCAAGATTTCTTCCAGTGAAATTTTAAATTCCAATCGTTGATGATGAGCCCTGTCTGATTAATTGGAAGCTCTCTATGGTGATATAGCATATTTTAAATATAGAAGTTATTGAACAATATCTTCAATAGGTGAAGGGAGTTGCAAGCTACTTTTAAAACAGTTTTTAAGTAGGATGTTAATTACAAACAAACAAGCTCTTTGTACAGTGAAAAAGTAATAAGCATTTGAGGATTTGGAAAGCAAGGATGTTGTTGGTGCAGTTGATCCCATTGGCATTGTCACTATTTATGGATCAACTAACGCCTTTGATGAAGAAGAAGATGAAGATTTTAAATAATCCATTAGATGATTGAAACTTAGTATTAAGTTCCAATTGTTGAAAGTCAAAACAATGATACATGAATTTAATATTATAATATTAATATTTTGATGTTGATATGATGCTATGATTACAAGTTTATAGTGTATTTGTTGTTTTTTTGATACTATGTGATATTCTAATCTTAATTCACACTTCTAGGTTGCATACATATGTGTATGTGTATAATTTTTTTACATGTTTTTGTACTAATGGACCCAAACGAAGCCAAACCCCATTTCAAAATTTTGTTGTACTAGCAGACCGGTTCTTTGAACCTGAAGCTGAACTGGCAACGTATATATTAAATAAATAATGTTAAAACATATAAACAAACAAATAAATAATAATATAATGTAATTACAAGTTAATTAAGTTATTGAAATGTCAAGAGATCATAGTAACAAGATTTGCTACAAGTCACGCGAGTCACCCGGGTCGGCGAGTTAGGTTATCCCTGCCGGGTCAAAATGACCCGCTGCCCTGAATTGCCAAGCCATCAAATATCTTATATTTCTATATGGTATTTCTATTAATATACCCTCGCTCACCGAGTCATAATCAAGTTGGAGTCAGGGCATGAGCCAAATTGCCCTTTTCGAGTTAGAGCCAGGTCCAAGTCTCGTTACTTTGCATGAGATACATAATGAAGAGTTGTGACTGCCTCAACATTAGATATAAAAGGGAGGAGAGTTCATTTGAAAGAGGTTAGAGGAAGGAAAAAAGGAGAGAAGAAGAATTAAAGAAGGTTTAATGGAAGAAGAAAAGAATGCGAAGAAAATAAGGAAGTGACTCTTTTAAAAGGTAGCAATGATGAAAGGTTGTAAATAATAGAGGGTTGTGACTCTTTAAAAGAATTGTAATTATGAAGGGTTGTACCTAAGATACCGATGTGTCTGGGAAATGCCCAGGTGTGGGTGCTGGTGCTTATAGGTGCGTTGGTGATTTTGGGTGCTGCTCTGTTGCACCCAAGAAGCTTTCCCATCCTCTGTGGGTGCGCAGGAGATGCTTCCAAGAGCACCTAGACAACACCCAAATAGCCCTCGAGCGCATCTGGAGAGCACCTGTGAATTTTTTGGATGCCTAGTTCACTTAAGTGACTTAATATGCATGTGTCTAATTGATTTTTCTTAATTCTATTTTTGCTTCTAAACCCTAAAATGACCCTAAAAGAGGTTATTCATTGTTCATTCTTCCAGTTTGTTTGTAGCTGGGCTTTCTTCTCATTTTGTCTTTCATTTCGGCATTTTGAAAGAAAAATTATTATTTCTGAAGAGGATCATTTGTAGGGTGTCAAGTAGCTACTACAAAGGACTTCAAAGCATCTAAGGTAAGCATTTGATCCCATTCTTGAGCTTTTACTGATTCTTTTGAGATGATGGTGAATTTTTAAGTTTTCAAAGAATTTTTGTAAGTATTTTTAAAGAATAAAAGAACAATTTTAGGTATCTTTTAAAATATTTTTGTATCATATTTTCACACTTGTATGTTTAATGTTCATAGTTTATTTAATTATTTTCCTTTTAGATTCATAGTTTGTATTGTGCAAGAATGGCCATTACTAGTAGTCAAGGTTCAACAACAGGGCAAGTTAAATGAAGTGATAACTTCAATATTGATGTAGCATCTCCATTATGGAGACAGTTTTCAGGAGTTGGTTCATACATTTGGAAATGCAATGTATGTCATAGTAAACCATTCAACAACTCATATTATCGGGCCAAAGCTCTATGGGCTCTACTAGTAAAGGAATAGTGATGTGCAAAGAAAACAAAGATGGAAAAAGGATGACCGATGCAATTTTCGCAGGACTTATAAAAGAACAAGAAGCTGCTGATTATTTAGTTAACAAATAAAAAACAAGTTAATATCAACCTTCATCTAGAAAGAGTAAAGTCATTTGCCCATTGATCATGTTGTATCCTCCAAACATCCATTCTTGCAAGTGGGAGAGGAAGAGGAAGAAGTAGAAGTTATTACCCATAAAAGAGGTCCGTTGGATCAAGCATTCAAAATGGAGGCAAGAGAGCTTGTTGATGAAGTAATTGCATGTTGCCTTTATGCCAATGGTCTTCCTTTCAACTTGGTAAGATCACCATATTGGAAGGAAATGATCACAACCACCCTTAAAGCGCTGTTTGACTACACTAGTTCTGGGTTTGAAAAGGTGCGTACTACTCTTTTGCAAATAGAAAAGATTTCTATAGACAAAGCTCCTCAACCAATTAGAACTTCTTGGAAAACATTTGGTATAACTATTGTATTTGATAGATGGAAAGATACAAGGCACTAACCATTGATTAATGTGATTGCAATGTCCCCCAAAGGGGCAACGTTTTTGAGGGCAGTTGATTGTGAAGGAGAAGTTTAGGATTCACCATTCATTTCTAGAATTCTCATTGAGACAATAGAGATGGTGGGTAGTGAGAATGTGGTCTAGGTGGTCATAGATAATACCAAAATGTTTGGGGGTGCAGGTGCTTTATTTGAGTCTTGTTATGACCATATTTTTTGGACACCATGCATCATACACTCTCAACTTGGTCATGAAACAAATTGGCACCCAAATAGATTTGGTGAAGCAAATATACCAAGAGGGAGAGGAGATTTAAATGTTTGTGACAATCCACCCCATGCCACAATCCATATTTTGGTCATTCACCTAGCTGGAGTTATTGAAGGTAAATTAAAAATTGTAATTAGTTGGTTTCATTTATTTATTTAATTTGAATAAATTTTATATTCATGTTCAATTATGAAATCATTAGTTGTATATAATTTTTCTTAATATTTATTGCCATCTTGTTAATTTGCTTAGGTTGTTAACACCTAATTTGCATCTCATTCTGTTGTAGTGAGACGTCTCTTAAAAGTTCAAGGGGCATTGAGCCAAATGGTTATTTCTAGCCAATGGGGTATATGGAAGGCTTTAAATTCAAAGAGAGCCTAAAAGGTCAAGGCTTTGGTCTTGGATGACAATTGGTGGGCTTTTTTGCAATTTGTATTGGATTTCATTGAGTCTATCATGACTATGCTACACTTTGTTGATATGGATTCACCTTGCTTGGAGGATGTGTATGATGGCATGGACACCATGGTAGAAAAGGTAAAGCTTTCCATACAAGCACATGAGAATGACTCCACAAAATATCAAGCCTTATGCCATAAGGTGGAAGCAATCATTCTTCATCGTTGGGAGAAGATGACTACCACATTTCACCTCCTTGTATATGCCTTATCTCCAAGGTACTATAGTCAAGAAATACTTGCTATGTTAGATAGAGTTTCACCATATGCAGATGAAGAAGTTGCTATTGGGTGCTATAATGCATTTGCAAGACTCTTCCCAGATGATGAAATGCACAAAAAGGTGAGGCTAGAATTTGGCTTATTTGCTTCGGAATCAAAACTTACTCCATATGCAATAAAGGACCAAAATGACATGGGAGCTATCACATGGTGGTACATGTATGGTCAACCATTCAAGCATCTACAACCTCTTGCAATCAAGATCGTAAGTGTTTTTATATTTTTCTTTAACAATTGTATTGTACAATTTAGTGTTTAACATTCTTTAATTTGCTTTTCATTTGTATGTTTAATTTTATGAACACGATCTAGGTTGCAAGTTCTTTTGCTGGTGAAAGGAATTAGAGTACATACTCCTATCTCCATTCAGTGAAGCACAACCGATTGGGCTCAAAGAAAGTTAAGGACTTGGTTTATATACATACTAATTTGTGTCTTTTGTCACGTAAGGAGGATGGATACAATGAAGGGTTAACCAAGCTTTGGGGTGTAGCCCCTAAATATGCAAACTTGGACATTTCAGGATCTTACTATAGTTGCAGATGATGTTGATAGCATCTTGGCACGTGCATCAAGCACAAGTGGAAGCATGTTTGGTTCAAATGAACTTGCAAGTCTTGCAGTAGAAGGAGATAAAAAGAATGTGGGTTTTTTGAGAATCCTTATATTTTTGATTGATTGAATTTGATTAGTGAATCTTGAGTACTGACTCTTGATTGATCAACATTGAATCACAAACTATGTTTTAATTTTGTAATTCAAATTGCATTGGAATCTTGAACTTGAGTAATTTACTAATTCGTTAATTGTTATTTGAATTTGTATATTTGTCACTTTGTGTTTGTGAAGTTTGAAGTTGTGCCATCAAGGGTGAAGTATCATGCTAGGGAATGGTTTATTTTTGTATATTTCTTGCATTTCTTTGCATATAAACATTATAGTACACACACACACACACAGAGCCCAAACACACCCAAAATCCAAATTTTTTCTTTTGTGCATCCTCGCATCAAAACCCTACACCCGCTTCAACATCAAGACCAAAATTGGTAACTTAGGTTGTGACTCTTGCAAAGGGGGATGATTATGAAGGGTTGTGACTTTTTTGAAGGGAAGAAATGTTAAAGAGTTGTGACTCTTTCAGAGGTGGTAATTGTGAAAGGTTGAGACCAATGCAAAGGGGTAGACATGCTGAAGAGGTGTACTCTATCCCACATTGGAAGATATAAAGGGAGGAAGGTTTCAATGCATCTTGCTTCCCTGATAAAATCTTTATTTATAATCACAATTGTTGGTAAGAGAACCTCTTGCACATAGACAAATCCTTTGTGCTAGCCGAGTTGTGCCAAATGCCTTTAATGCTTCTTTGGTTAGACCAAGATGAGTACCTTGGGCATATTGTTTTGAAATAGTCAAGGTGAATTTCGCAAATTTTGAAATTGTGTAGAAATTACAAAAACCCACAATCCCTAAGAAACCTTTCATTGATTTTTGGGACTCATAGGATATTAACATATATGTTCCAAGGAATATGGCAAAATTGCTGCCCCTTATGCAGTCATGCTAAAAGGTTGCATTGTGATGGTTATAAGTAGCCTAAGTGATATTTGAGATACTTAACCATGCTATCTACATCCCTCCAGTGTTGCTATGCTTGACTTCTCCAAAACATTTTTCGTTAAAAGTGATACCTTAGGCTTTGGATTGGGTGTTGTTCTAATGCAAAAAGGGTGACTCTATACTTTCACAACCAATGACCTATACAAGAAAATAAAAAAGAACCAATGAAATGCTTGCTATTCTTCATGTTGTCAACAAATATTGTCAATATCTAGCTAGCTGACACTTTTGCATAAAAGCATAACTATCACAGCCTCAATTTTTTCCTAGATCAGCGAGTTCTTCTCCTGAGCAACAGAGGCAGTCACTAAGTTGTGGGTAGCAAATGCCTGATTGGGTCAATTTGAAGGTAATCCCACTTTGAGTGCTTTGTCATTACCAACACCAACTTGGAAATGTCTATCTAGGCAACTAGATAGCAACTCATACAAAGGAGACACTTGAACTTTCGAAAGCTCTCCCTTTGTATGGGTGTTTTAGTTGGTACTTGGCTGGATTGCCAGGGGTTACCAACTTGGCTTAGTGACTTCATCATCGAAAATGTTAGTAGGATAGTTGCATTCAACACTTCATCAGTTGGGTGTCCATTCATTCTTCTTTACACTCGAACTATTCATGGGATTGAGCTTATTTTGACAAAAGGGTTGGCGAGTGTTAATCTCCTAACTGACTTTGTGACAGAGTTTTTTAGCTAAATTCAATACCACCCCCTCTACTGGTCATTCAAGCTTCCAAAAAATACAGGAAAAACTTCACCAAATGTTTTTCCTAGCAAGGTATGAAAAAGAACATCAAAGTTTTCAAAAAATTGTAGCAGAATGTGAGATTTGTCAACTAAGCAAAGGTGAAATTGTCAGCACCGCTGACTAGGTACAACCCTTGCCTATTTTTGTAAGAATGTGGATAGATATATCTATGGATTTCATTGATGGCCATTGGTATGCGAGGAAATTAGTTGTTATGGTAGTGGTTGATCATCTGTCTAAATGTTCTCATTTCTATGCCTTAGCCCGCACTTATTTAATACTTTTCTGCCATTCTTGTCCAAACCTTCATTGACAATTTTTTTGCTTCCATAGTTTTCATGCTTCCATTGTCAGTGATTGTGACCCAATATTCACTAGTCACTTTTGGCAAGAACCTTTCTGATGAAATGGTACCCAACTTAAAATGAGTTCGGCATATCATCCCAAATAGACGGCCAAAACTAAAATTGTCAATAAATGCTTGGAGATCTATTTATGTTGCTTTTCTTTTGATTGGCAACACCATGGGGCCAGTTTGTTATAATTCGCCAAATGAATACATAATATCACTTATTACACAACCAAGATGACTTAATATGAAGCTGGGTATGGTTAATTGCTACCATTTCTCCAGACATACATATATATTCTTTGTGTTAAGTAATGCAGATCAGAGATAGAGAAAGATGATAGTCTTTACTTCCAAAGCAGATTCGATAATTACTTTCAGAATTATTGCAGCATTAGATTATTTGATAATATCTCTTTTGTTGTTACTGATGAAGATCTCAGATTTGATCTGTAGTATGTAATAAGAACTGATCCTATATAATATAATTAGTACAGTCCTCTGTAACTCCTGATCACTAATCTGTTATATAACCTTGAATGTTTTGTAATACCTGTAGTATCAAATGCCTGCTATGGCTATTGCCTTTGTTATTGATTGTCATTCATAGCAGGCACTGATAGACTCTTATATATATGTCTTAAGAGTTACACCCATGTAGGGGCATGACTCCTACGTGGCATAAGCCACATAGAGTCATGACCCTACGTGGGGTAACTTACCATATTTGAAACACACATTACCATGGTTGCTGCCGATAACAAATTCTTAAGAGTATACACTGATATTAATCATCAGACATGACTCCGATACTAGCCATATTTGAAACACACATTATCATGGTTGCTGCTGACAACAAATTCTTAAGAGTATACACCGAAATTAATCATTAGACATGACTCCGATACTAGCCACCGAACATGGCTTTGATTTATGACTTGAATTTAGTATTGGGTAAGTGTTGGATATTATTCTGCCATAAGCAGTCTATAATATATTAGTTTTGTTCATTCAATACACACACACACACACACACACTTTCCATACTAGCACATATATATATATATATATATATATGGATTAAATATATTGTTCACTTCAATTCGAATGAAGCTATATCCTTAACACTCCTTAGCAAGAGAGGATTGAAAAACATCTTGGAAGTATTCTTTTGGCATATGCGACAACTTTGTAATGGTTGCAATTTGAATACATTACACCTTAGTGAGATGTGAGTTATCTGATTTCTGGCACTCTAGGACAACAACTAAATGAATTCTATCAAATAACAACCTTGACCTTAGGATTGCAATGAAGTCTCCAACATCACAGGTATCACAATTCTAGAGATGAATAGTCCATCTTGATACATAAGTTATCATGACCTCCGACACATTTCGGGACATCAATGTAATGTAGTTTGTCATGCATATGGACCAAGAATCAACTATCTCAATATCATGATGTCCGGCACAATCTGAGACAATAACTTAATGGAGTCAATCATGATACATTCATTATCACAATCTCCGACATAATTCAGAACAATAATTAGTGATAACAACTAAACACAACAATTCAATATCAAGATATCTGACTCATTCCAGGACAATAACTTAAGGTAGTCAGTCTTGATAATAGGTCATGCTATTGTTGAGGTCGTCAAATTACTTTGTGACCTTACACATATATTTCATGAAAGATCATCACCTTTCATGACACACCACATAAATGCAATATTGCAATATTAAATATTCATGAATATATTAATTTCATAATATAGAAATTACATCTTAGAGATTTCAATTACAATTTAGTCATACCAAGTTTACTTCTAAAGTACTCCACCTTCAACTTCCCACACATAATGGTCTTTTCTTCTTGTTGGAAATTTCGACATTTTCAAGATTAGATGATGATGAATGTTCATAATTTTCTGAAATTTTCTCCTTTGATTCTTGATTGTATCTAATTTTGTGATTGAATCATCTTCAATTTTTAGAGAGTTTATAAGCTACATCTTCAAATTTAACATCTCTATTGATTTCAACTGATCTTTGTCCTGGAACATAGACTTTGTATCCTTAAGTGATTTCACTATAACCAACAAATATTCCTTTCCTCTCAGAGGGTTTTTAATTTAGTCCTCTTTTCTTTGGGAACATGAACATATACAGGGCAAGCAAAGATTCTTAGATGGCTTAAGTTTGGCTTAATCCTTGTAAAGACTTCTTCAGGTGTTATATTCTCTAAGATTGAATGAGGGCATCTGTTCTAGATGTACACAACTGTATATGAGGCTTCTGCCCAAAATGAAAAATGTATATTTTGATCATGCATCATGGCCTTTACAGCTTCAATGATGGTTCTATTTTTTCTTTTCATGACTCCATTTTGTTGAGGTTACAAGGTTCTGTTAGGATGTTTTCCTAGAATAGTCATTGACAAAAATTACATAATAATCCCCCTAGTGATGGTGTTGAAATTGGACCACATGTTATCAGTGTGGACTAATTCTAGTACATTTTTAGACTTATGTTTACTTGGAGGAAAAGACCCTCTAGTGTTCTTCCCTAGAGCATAACCTTTATAAATTCCAATATCTTCAGATTTTAATTGGGGTAATTTGCACTATACCTAAGATGTTCTAATATTCTATGCCAAATTTCATTATGATTTGATACTTCATGACTTAGTGCATGTTTTTGATTATTACATAGTTTGTATAGGCTACCGTCTTTAGAACCTATAGTAATAGCATTCTTAATGTTGGAATTTTTAGCTCAAAGTAACACTTTTATCTTCAGGAAAGGTGACGCGATAGTATTGATCAGCCATGCTTGAAATAGAAACCAAATTTCTTTTTATGCCTAGTACAAAGAGAACATCTTTTAGTTGTAAATTCACTCCGGTTCTTATTTGAATCGAACAAGTCCCTATTCACTTCACAGGATATGTGGAATTGTCTCCAATGGTGACTTCTTCAGTTGAATGCCCTTCAAAAGTTTCAAATTGGTCTCTAAACCCAATTATGTGTCTAGAAGCTCTGCTATCGATTATCCAAGTATTTCTATTTGAGTTTAATTCACTTGATAATGCTAGGAAGAATACAGGGTTCTCGATTTCCTTAACTTCGGCTATGGTCGCTTGAGCTTTCTTTCTTTCTAGACAGAACTTGTGCGTGTCCAAACTTATCACATTTATAACACTGGACCTTAGAGAAATCTCTTTTTTTATGATTTTGGTAATTATTTCCTCTCTTCCATTTAAATTTCTTTTTCTTCCCTTTGTTGCTTGAATTTGTATTTAGTGTTTGTATTTGTCCCTCTTTATTCGGATTGATCCCTCTTGAGATTAGCCTTGGGTGCATTGATTCTTGAGTTGATCGAATTTAGGTAGAGAGGGTCGACTAATGCATTGGATAAAAGATTCCTATGAGATAGGTAATCCTTTGAGGGCTATTAGCGATAATTCCAAATCGTGAGTATTATTTCCAATTGTAGAGAGTTAAGCTCTTAATTCAGTGATTCTCAAGAAGTAGGATGAAATTGTCTCCCCTTTAATCATTTTGATATTTAGGAGTTGCTGCTTTAATGTAAGAAATCTGCTTGCATTGTTGATTTCAAATGTATTTTCAATGGTTTTAAATACTTCATAAGCAGATGTTAGTTTCGATATGGATGGAAGAATATGATCTTTGACAGCGTCAATGATAATTTTCTAGCCTCCTTGTTACGTCTCTTCCAAGATGTCTTATCTGGTTCATATTCAGGCATCTTAATGTCTCTGTCTATGTAGGAGTCCAATTCAAGTTCTTGAAGTATTGTTATGATTCTGATTTTCCATGAGACAAAATTTGAAGCTCCTTCTAATCTATCTTTAACTCTAATGCCATTCACCATGATTGCCCCTCCTTGTATTGTAAGTTATGTTTGATATTTGATTCAGAATTTCACTATCTTCAGAATTCTCTATCACCTAGGCTCTGATACCATGTTAAGGAATGTAGATCAGAGATAGAGAAAGATAACAGTCTTTCGATCCAAAGTAGATTTGATTATTACTTTCAGAATTATTGCAGCATTAGATTATATGATAATAACTTCCAAATTTTAATTCAGTCTGGAGCAATCTCTATTTTGTTGTTACTGATGAAGATCTCAGATTTGATCTGTAGTATTTAATAAGAACTGATCCTATATAATATAATTAGTACAGTCCTCTGTAACTCTTGATCACCAATCTGTCATATAACCTTGAATGTTTTGTAATACATGTAGTATCAAATGCCTGCTATGGAATGCTATTGCCTTTCTTATTGATTGTCATTCGTAGCAGGCACCGATAGACTCATATATATGTCTTAAGAGTTACACCCACGTAAGCCACGTAGGGTCATGACCCTACGTGGGGTAACTAACCATATTTGAAACACACGTTATCGTAGTTGCTGCCAATAACAAATTCTTAAAAGTATACATCGATATTAATCATCGGACATGACTCCGATACTTTTTATCGAACATGGCTTTGATTTATTACTTGAATTTACTATCGGGTAAGTGTTATAGATATTATTCTGCCGTAAGCAGTCCATAATATATTAGTTTTGTTCATTCAATATATATATATGTGTGTGTGTGTGTGTGTGTGTGTGTGTATGTGTGTGTGTGTGTGTGTGTGTGTGTATGTATGTATGTATGTGTAAATTTATACACATGTATGTACATTGTATACACACACACACATATAAATGTATATGTATATGTATATGTATATAGATATATGTATATATATACTTTCCAAACTAGCACATATATATATATATATATATATATATATATACATATATGTATTGATCAAATATATTGTTCACTTCAATTCGAATGAAGCTATATCCTTAACACTCCCTCTTAGCAAGATAGGATTGAGCGACATCTTGAAAATAATGCTTACAATTAGAATGCATTACACCTTAGTGAGATGTGAATTATCATATTTCTGCCACTCCAGGACAACTACTAAATGAAGTCTATCAAATAACAACCGTGACCTTAGGATGACAATGAAGTCTCCAGTATCACATTTATTACAATTCCTGACATGAATAGTCCATCTTGATACATAAGTTATCATGATCTCTGACACATTTCGGGACAACAATGTAATGTAGTCTGTTGTATATGGACCAAGAGTTAACTATCAATATGGACCAAGAGTTAACTATCTCAATATCATGATATCCAGCACAATCCGGGACAACAACTTAATGGAGTCAATCATGATACATTCGTTACACAAACTCCGACTTAATTCAGAACAATAATTAGTGATAACAACTAAACATAACAAATCAATATCAAGATATCCAGCCTATTCGGGGACAACAACTTAAGGTAGTCAGTCTTGATAATAGGTCATACTATTGTTGAGGTCGCCACCTTACAATAGTGACCTTACACATATATTTCATGAAAGATCGTCACCTTTCATGACACAACCTATAAATTTTTGAAGAGAATTGGTTTGTAAATTACTAGTGGAGCTTCCTCCCTCCATCCTTCATCTAATTTTTCAATTTTCCTATTTGACGTGACTCCTGGGAAACAAATTCAAGTGCAGTTTGCATCACCTTACCTAGATATTGATTGATCTGTTATCCTCAATCCCGAGTCTATCTTGGATAGATGTTTACATCACCTCTGCAACTGTAACATCACTCAGGTCCTCTGTCAATGGATTCAAGAACAATTATTTTTTTGCGTTTTATTTTTGAACTTAATCAATGTTAAATTAAGGCGGTCTTCTCTGAAAGTAAACTATACATGGTGATAGGTCCTCTCATGGGATCTGAAGTACTTCCCAACTGTTGCAATCTATGCATGGGTAGAAATTCCAGTCCAAATGATTACACATCTTTATTCATTCCTCCAAGATCTTTTTCATAGTTTCATCTACAAGAAGGTTAACTAATTTTCAGTAAAGGGTTTTCAATGAATACAATCAATTTTTATTTCTTATTGCATAAGAAATGGATTATGACTTTGTTTTAATGTTTAATATGTTATGTCAGTTCTAATGTTATTGTTTGGACAGGTTTTGAATGGGCCGCAAGGAATCGTTAGCAAGGACAAAATTATGGAAAGCATAATTGTCATATCTTGTGAAGAAGACTACAAAGTTTGCATCCCCCTTCTTGAGAAGGGTATAGTTTTCTGAACCACTAGTAATGATATATATCTAGATAAAATTATGTCTGCTCTGGATTTTGAAAGGAAAAATTGTCTGTATCAAACAGGGTGGAAACTTTGATTGTGGTTTGAAGTATTTAAGTTTTCAATACTCACAATTATTGGGAAATTGGGAACTTGACATCGTTGTTTTTACTTTAGATTTAGCACTTTGATTTAAAATTTCCCACTGAGCTCACCCAGATCAAACTAAGAAGAATGGGTTTCACTGCAGGTGCAAGGATTTATTCCCCCGAGTTTATATTGAATGGAATTGTTGTTCAGAGGCTGGATTTTTCCAGGTATCTATGGTGTCTTTGTGGTGATTTGGGTTCTGGATGGATTGAATAAGTTGCCTAATCATCTTTGTGCATTAAATTTTATCACTCATTTATTTAGCACTGCTGATTTATTCATTTTACCCTGAAATTTGAGTTTAGTTGATAGAATATGTCTTGTCTTGTTGCTGTTTGTATTTGCCACAGAGATCAACTTTTCACAGATTATGTGAAACGACCACATTCTACAAAATCACATTCAAGGCAGAGGACTTGATCATCACAAGCAAAGTCAAAATGTCATATCTTGTAAATTAACATGTTTAATATGGAAAATTAAATCATTGTAAACATATTTAGATTGTTTGTTTTATTGGCATTGAGCATTTTATGAGCATGTCAAATTGCACTTTGCCCTTGTAAACAGTTATGCTGGTTTTATCTGTACAGATAAATTCTTTACCATCACATGCAGAAACAAGCTACTCATTGTGGCATTTACGAACAATTTCACTCTTTTTTTTCTATTCTTTTATACCTTGAGCTTATAACTATATTAGTGAAAAGCTAGAGTAGTGTATTTTTGTGATTTCCCCTTGGGTTTATTTTTTATTCAATGGGAAAATGTTATAGTGACCATGCCATCCTTGGTTGGATGCTTTATGTAATATCCCTTTTCGGATATTTTACTAAAAAGCCATGATATAAACTTGCAGATTTAAATCAGAATAGTAAACCAATATTTGATATAAATTTCAGAACCTTAACCGTTTTGTAACCTGTAGATTTGTATACAAGGAAGCTCGGAAAATTTTGTTTTATTTCTCCAATATTCAGAAAGTACATATATAAACTAGGAACTAATACAAATAACCATCAAATGCGTTACTGTATTATACAACAGCAATACAATAACATGCAACTATCTAAATGATCCAATCTTATAAATAGTAAAAATTGTCAAATTGACAAATATGGATAAAACCTGTAAGAAGGCTAGGTTTGTGTCCAACCTCCAAAAATTTCTTCAAGGGTTCGCATCCTCAAAGAGATAACAAACAATTGTTTTCAGCTCTCAGATTAATATTTGTTTAAAATATTGTATCTTTCATATCCTCCTATGTGGAGTCTGTTGTACATTTATCACTTTTTTCAATGTGATGCACGCTCTTTTAAGCAATGTGGGATCAAACACTTTTTTTGTCCTCTAGTCACTTAAGTGAACATAGTACCTTCTAAAATAAAGTGACACGTTAAATGAACTTTAATAGTCACTTAGTCAATAAACCATATAATCATTAGACATTAAAATAGTTGACCAAATAAACTTAGATAATCATAGCTTGTTGGAAAGCTCTTGGTGAGATGCTTCCAACCCAACATTGAGGTACCAAAAATACCATGCTTTGTTTATTTACTAAAAATAGTAAGCATTTGGATAACTTGCCAAAACTGCTCTGATGGGTTTGAAACTGGAAATCTCTACGTCAAATCTCGAACAAAACCTCGTAAAGACCCTTCTAGCCCTCGAAACCTAGGCTAAGTGAGCCGGCAACACTGAATTATAATGTCTCAGAAAAAGGGGACATTACACTTTATTAGTTTATTTGATCTGGTATGTTTCTGGCTATTAATGCCATGAACTATATTTTGTAAATAGGATAGAAAGTGAGAATATCTTTGGGAGTTTGTGTAAAGGTTTGCCCAAGATGTATGTTTTCGGCTATTAATATATTCCTAAATACAATAGAAATTGAGAATATTTTTGGGACTAAATGTAAAGCTTTGCCCAAGATGTATGTTTCTGGCTATTAATGCCCTGAACTATATATATTCCATAAATATGATAGAAATTGAAAATATTTTAGGGAGTTTTGGTAAAGTTTGCCCAATATCATTTTGGCTGCAAGTGATAACTCATTGTTAGGTCTCTCTTAGACCAAGTTATGATGGTTCCCTTGTGTATTCAGGTAAAGTGCATGCAAAGCTCAAGGGCAATTCTTTTAGTAACTCATTTATCTTTAACATCAATACTTTTTGTACTTTCTACCTTCCAGTGGTAGAACAGATTGAGATATTTTATCGAGATTACTTGCTGAATTAAACCAAGTATAAATGCTAGGATACAATAAAATGTACTCGGTAAAAACTTGTTACCGGGCAACATGGTGACAGTCACTGAGATGCTAATTAAAAATAGTTGACAGATGTGGTTGTACACCATATTTGATGAATGCTCAAAGTAGAATGTGCTATCTGCTTGCATAGTCAGGGTTATTTAAGAAAATCTTTTGACAATCTAAAGAAGTCCTCTTATTCTAGCAATATTGTTTTCACAACTTGAAGTTAGATCTTCAATATCTCATTACTAAATAGAGAGGACCTAGTACTTGAACATGTTCTGGTGGTTTTGATAGGAGTGGTTGATTTGACATTCATATACACCTTAGATATTGCTTTTCCAAGCATAAACTCGATTTGGAGCTAGCTCAAACAATAATAGAATAATAGGGCCAACCTAGCCTGTATATTCAGTAGGGCTTTGTCCTATCAAGAGTAGCTGATTAAACACCTACACTTGTTGATTGAATGTCCAATTTTTTTTCACAATATTGTTCCAATAGTTGCAACTCCAAAGTTGTTATTTCTATGATGACTACCCATAATTGAATGAAATAATACCCTTGTAAAAAACAACAAATGATGTGATGCCACATCAACTATGCAAGCATGGGTGTCTTTTTTACACAATCTTTTGTCTCACCTTTTTTTGGGTTGTTTAGGACACCTTGACTAAAAACATGCTGATGTGGCTTTGAAATCTTAGTTAAAAGTAGGGAACTTGACAAGTAAGCTACTGTAAAAAAATTGCTATTTGATTTGAAATTTCCACATAAGATTTTGAGCAGTGTGAAGTTAGGGTGCTCAACTGCTGGGTCCTCTCCCCTAATTTGTCATAACATTACATATAAATTACCAGTGAAACCTATTTTGGTTGACAAGTCCCTCGATTACTATGCAGTCCCTATGTATTTTTTATGTTTACCTAAATAGGGACAATTTAAAGCAGCACAATCAAATGACAACAAAGATACATCCTAAATCCATCATTTGTAGTAGGTAAAGTGTCATCATTAGGTTGCAATCATTTGTAGTACTAATGATAGACTAAGTTGTATGCAAAAAGTTAAATATCTTTTTGTTAGAAGAGTTGAATAACTGGTATGTTGTGTTAAATGTAACAATTGTTTATGTGCGAAGAGGTTCTACTTCAAACAAACAACCGACATGTTGATGACAAATTTGTTATAAAGAATATGTAATGTATTCTGCTATTCTAATGTATAAGATATTACATTTGAAATGCATTTAATGTTGTGGAGATGGTAGAAAGCAGTTAAATAATTTAAATGTGTACAAACTAGCATTCCAAATATCTACCTAAATTGATGTAAAACTTTTACTAACAATTTAATACATTATACTAATAATCCTTCCTATTACATTGTTCTTATAAACGTTTACCTAGAAACCCTTGCAAAGTCCTGCATAATTAAAAATTGCTGATTACACCATACAAATAGGCACATTTTGTGAAAAACTTCTTGTAAGGAACAAATTATGAATCAAGTTTAGCTCCATCAAGCTATCTTGTAGCCCTCAGAATGGTGTAGTCTCTATTTGATATCCTAAATTATTTAGCAACAATACATATCGAGCCCTGTAGCCACATGACTCTATCAAGTTCCTTGATATCCTTTGGAGGGGCATAATTCTCGATCACGACCTCAAGTACTATTGGACAACTATCCAGATTGAGCATTAACCAAACCTTTTGCTTGTGTCCAAACAACAAACTTCACATTACATGTATCTTCAAATAGGCCAACAACAACAAGGAATAAAAAAGAAACCAAAAATGCTTCTCAAGAAAAACACCATCTCAAAGTGAGAAGCAAGTTTGAGATGATGAAAAACCTCTATCCTCCTGTGCCACCACCTTCCAATAAAGTAAGAGCTTATAGCATTTCTCCAAAATCACTAAGATAATAATAAATAATAACTTGATCATTTGATGAATACCCATTCACAATGCAAGTAATGTTACCTTCATCTTTGAGATTTCCTTTAAGAACATCTCTAGCTCGGGTTTTGGAAGATCAAGCTATATAATTTTTTTTCTTACAATAATAACATTTGATCTCGTCATTCCTTGTGCTTGATGTTTTATCATGGATTTGAACATAAAACACATTTTCTAGTTGAGAAACACCACTTGAATCTTTTGCATTTGCTCATCTCTTGTGCTAAAATAGCTGCAATCATATCTTCTAAGTTTTAAGAGGTTATTTGGCCAAGTGTAAAAATAACATTACTATATTTTGTAGGAAAGCTATTTAATAATATAGCTCTAGCATCATCATCATCTACTGGAGCCTTGACTTTTGCTAGTTGTCTAAGAAGAGACCTCAAATTATTTATGTGATTTGACATTGTGATTTCATCTACCATTTAAAAGTTGAATATTTGAAGTTTTAAAGAAAACTTTGAATTAAGTGCTTTTGCTCCAAGCAAACTTATTCAAATCATACCAAATTTCACTTGATTTCTTGTCTGAATATAAGTGATGTAACTCACAGTCAGAAAGTGGAAGACAAATAATAGCTTGGGCTTTATTATCTTCTCTACTCCAATCTAATAACTTTCTTTTATTTGTAGGTAACTTTTTTTTTCATTTGCTATTTACCCCCCCTTTTCTTCATCAATTGCATTTGCATTTTCATTTTCATTTTTCAAGTATGAAAATCAAAACCATATTATTTATCTAGCTTGTCAACAACAATCTCCATAATGGAATAACCATACTTCACTAAAATTCTAAACTCTTGCATTCAGACTTCTGCACTAACTTTTATACTATCAATTTGATTGAGGACAATTTTAATGTGGAACACATTGAAATTTGACTACATCTAAAGTTTTGAATCTATAGATATGAAGGAAGAAGATAAAAAATATTATACAGTATATATACGATGCCCTTCACCCATGTATTATGATGAAGATTTCATTGACAATGACAAGAAGTTAAACTCCTCTACCAACATTCTTTGTTGCACCAATGAATCTTTCACGCTCTACACCATACTCATCTTTCCATCACACAACGAAATAAATATGGCTCTAATACCAATTGTTATTAAAAACGCATAAATATTCTTTAATTCCAATATATAAGATATTACATTTGATATGCATTTTACTAAGTTATGGAAACAATAGAAAGTAGTTAAATTAATTTAATTGTGCACAACATACCCAAATTACCATCTATTTAAGTTCTTTTGTTGATGGAAAAGCCTCAACTTAAAAATATATTAGAAAACATATCCATTATCACTTATGATAATAGCCTATATATACACCTAAAATGAAGCTACAAAATTATTAAATTTAGAGACTTTTTAAAATCTATTTATTAAGTTTTTCAATTCTATTTATCTATCAATTAATAAAAAAATCATTTACAATTGAAACTAAAATGATATTATTTAATGTAAATAATAAATATTTATAATTGTGAAACTATTGCTCCAACAATTTCAAGATTTATTTCATGTACTAAAAAGTAAAACAATTTTTTCCTTTTACTTTGTTGATGAAAGGAACTAAGCATATAATATATTAGATTAAAGAGTAAATACAAGTAGGACTATTAGAAACAAAGTAATGAGGAGACGAAGCTAATTGAATGAGTTAAAAGGTGGTAGAGGATACAAAATAGGGAGAACATTGTCCACCAATCCTTAGCACACACAACTACATAGAGCACTATAAAGATTAGTTAAGAGAATATGACAAACATGCAACAACAATTTGAGAATGCTTACACTAAAAGAAAGAGGCTATAAAATCCTCATGGAGGACTGCCTCTAAACTCCAACAAATTTAGATATTCAAATATGGTGACAGTTAACACAACTCCAAAGAAGTCCGAAAGCATAAATTTTTTATTAGTTGTAAAGAAACATTTTTTATTCCCATAAAAGATATTCATGGATGCAAAATCATCAGAGGAAACAAATGACTTTAATATATCCTAGGCTAGAGCCATCTTTTCTTCACACCCTTCTTTGTTTAGATCAAATATGCTACCAAGTTTGCTAGATACTCTTTCATATAAATGCCTTCATTTCCCTAAAACACTTAAACCCAATTCCAAGGCACTACAATTTGGTTCCCTACTGTAAACACCCGATCTAGAAGACCAACTACCTATAGTAGTGCGGAAAATAAGAACTTATAAATAACTCCACCATGTAGATGTGATCCAACTATATTATGTTGAACAAGATATATATTTGCTTGCTTGATCATATCATCTACTATAGAGAACAATGTTAGACATTATTCCCCCAGTGCTTCATCCAACCAACCACAAGAAATACCAAATGTGATCACACAACTAAGAGTGGGCCACACCTAACAAATAAAAAGCACAACTAATAGAGGAAATACTAAAGACAAAAAACTCTTAGGTTGAATGAATCAAATGAAGAAATGCAATAGCATTAGTGGAAGAAAAGAGTTGAATGTGTAGCCTGACCTCCAGATCAAGGTAGTCAAGGAGAGAACATGGCATCAAATATTTTGCATGTGGACATAAGAACAATTTTGGCCATGAAATACCTGAAAAGCCACATGCAAGGACTTTGGAACAAGGACATAAAAGGAGACTTAAAAATTTGCTAGAAATTTCAATAAAATAATTGGTTCTTATCACAAACCAACCACACAATCTATTGGGATTCAATGAAGATTAGAATGGATCTTTGGAAGAGAATATTGAAGACCATTCTCAAAGATCAAAATACCTTTTAACTGATTTGGAGCCCTATCTTTGAATTTGTATTTGTTTGAACATGTATAATATTGACCTCTTTGACATTAGATGGCAATGAATACTGTTAGTTTATTTTGCAAAATGTTAATAGCTCTAAGAATAAACCACCAAAAACATACTATGATCTAACATCTTTGTTGTCTTTTGAAACAAATCTAAACATGAAATCTAGACTTGTGCAAACTGTACAACAAACCCACTATTCATGTTAATCAATGAGTGAGTTTAGAGATATATAATCCATTACCACAAGTATCCACATACAAGACCCAATAACTTCTTCAAATATATATCCTCGTAGAACTTTGACACAATATTAGAAAAAATAGACATAAGTTTGAGTGCCATATGATGATGCATTGCAAAAGAAATAAACTACCTTGGACCATCAAAACCTTGGAGCATATTTAGAGGAACAACATTGCAATGCTTGACTAAAGTGTGTGTGAACACAACTCATTGCAAAGTTTAAATTTCATGCACAACGCCTAATAGATAAAGCTTTTCCATTGATCCAACTGTAGGCCAATTTCAACCATGACACAACTTGCCATTGAAACTTAAATTTGGATCTGAATGCCAAACTCTAACGAAAGAATTATAAACCAAAAGTCACTTGGGTAAGATTAGTGTCCTAAGAACTAAAATCATCCATAATTTCCCCACCAATTCATTCATTCAATTCTAGTAGGCAACCTTTATAAGCAAGACCATTTGCTATTGTGTTTTCTTCCCTATACCATTGGAGAGTTTTATATTGGTCAAAAAAATGGAGAATGTAATTGGTTGTCCAATAAGGGTATTCAAATCTCTTTAGAGCTATATTAATAATCTACAAGTCCCCTTCAATGACTATTGTTTCTTCCTTTAGGCATACAAATAATTTTACACTAGCTAGAAGGGATCTGACCTTTGAAAATTTATTCAAACCATATGGTATCTTTGAGAAAGTGTAGCAATGGTACCACTCTTTGAATCCCTCAAAACAAAACTAATGCCTAATATTATCGGGTTGTGTTTGGATGCTTCATCCAAATTTAATTTTATGAAATTTACAATCTAAATATGTTCACCTTATCTCTTTCCTATTGATTTTTTTTTTTGTTTTTTTTTCAAGAGGCTTCCTTTTTAGGGAAGTGCAATGTGCTACTATTTTGTAAAATGTATGAATCATCTAAGGTGAAACGAGAGTCTGTTATGTTGGTCTTTATACAATATGCATTGACAATATTTAATATTGAAACTTCATTTTTTTGAATGATTGTGTCAAGATTGATAATTGCTTTGTGAAATTTACAATGATTGTACTCCCACCAAATATGGCATAACAAAATAGAAGGGGCCACCACCCAAATATGGCATATCAAAATAGTATTAGAAAAATAGAACAAAAACAAAGAAGATAGAACAAAGGAATAATATGCTATTCCAACTTGTTATCCTTGAATAATAGATGCATATTTATACAATAGATTGATTCACCAATATTCCTAGATTATTGCTAAATAGATTGACAACAAACTACTTCATGGTTGAAAACACACACATGAACTTAACACCTAGTTGGATATGGGACACATCTACACCTAGTCATTGTTTACAACTTAAACTCTTTGCTACATATGCAACACACATAATTAAATATGATTTATTTAGTACAATTGGAACACTAGCTCCAACACACCCACTTAATGTGAAAAAAAAAAAAAACATTATGTAGAAATTTCTTCTTTGAAAGATAGTTCATAGACCGGTAAGACTTCCTCAAGTTGCTCCCAATGTTGGTATAGTCATGCAACTATTATCTAGCTTTGACACACCATTAGACACCATTTGCACATGAAATGCCTCAACCATTGTAATAGTATGATGCCAAGCTTCCAAATTTTCAAATCTCCCTGAACTATTGGAGACCAATCCACACATGTATGTCTCATAACCCCAATGAGGTATATTTTCTCTAATCCGTTAGCACCTTAGACTATTTTGCATCTATCTAGCCTTTACTACATCCTTTCCTATCTTCAAAGCATTACATTGGCTTCTTCAAAATATGACAAGATCTTTCATCTTCAATGAAACCATTGTCACCATCAAGATCTGACAGTTCTTCACCATGGCTCATCTCCTTAATATCTTCTTCTCTAACAAACACAATTTAACAGGAAGATAGCTTTGATACCATATTAGGAAAATAGAACATAAAAAACAAAGAAGATAGAACTAAGGAATAATATGCTATTCTAGCTTATTATTTTTGAATAATAAATGCATATTTATATAATAGATTGAATCACCGATATTCTTAAATTACTGCTAAATAGATTGACAACAAACTACTTCATGATTGACAACACACATATGAAATTGACACCTAATTGGATATGAGAGACACATCTACGACATCTATAGCTAGTCATTGTTTACAACTCAAACTCTTCACCGCATATGTAATACACATAATCAAATATGATTTATTTGCTACAGTTGGAACATTAACTCCAACAAATAGAAGTGGCCACCACCCAAGATTCAATTACCTTTTAGAGTTTTGTATTTAATAGGACAACCCAATGGAGCTTGTGTTTGAGCCAAGAACAACACAGGGAAGAAAAAGGGTAGTGAAGCAAAAAATGATTATCTGATTCAAAATGAAGACCACATAAAACACAACTGAAAGAAAGGGCGATTCCAAGTTGAGAAAGTATTCCACTTGTGAGTATTCTATCGCTTAATGCTAACCAGGTGAAGGAAGCCTCTTTAGGGAGGACTACCTCTCACTAGATAAGAGTGAGTTTATTTGATTTCAAGATGTGAATAGAGTTTTTAATGATCTTACTTGACTAAAGGAGGGGTAACAATTTATTAATGAAAGAAGAGATACAAAAGGGAGAGCTTAGTAGGGAGCTCTATCCCGATCAACAAGGTCATCAAATTGATGAGACAATTTGCGATGTAACTGCCCCCTATCCATAACATTCCAATCTTGCACAAGATCAAAAGCCCATTTAGCTAAGAAATTTGCAACTCCATTCCACTCTTGAGGGATGTATGTAAAAAAAATAGACTCCATATATCTATAAAGGAGAAGAATCTGATTAACAACTAAAGCCAGGTGCCAACTAACATCCTCAAGTGCTTGCAAAGTAAGCAAGTTCACAACCACTTGGGAGTCAGACTCACAGATAATCTTGCACCATCACCTCAAACAACATTGTTCCACAACCCATAAAATGGCCAATGTCTCCATAAGATTGTTACTATGACAACTGTTATGCATCGAGAAAAGAAATGGACTTCATTAGAACTGCAAAAAGCCACTCCCCCTATGCCAACAGTGTTAGAGTAATTATTTTGTTTCACTTATTAATTAGATCATCTTGATTTAATTAATTAAGTGGTTTATTACTCTAGTTCTTAAGCTTGCTTTTAGGTGCATATAATTAATATTTTTTATTAATTATAATGTACCAACCTAGTTAGGGTTTCGTGATTCCTTTTATAAGGATTCACCTCTTTGTATTTTTTCATTCACTTATTGGATCATAATAGAAATTTCTCTTTGCATGTCCATAAGATGTCTCTGGCTTTTTGGCCTCCATGATTTTTCCTTGCCTCTATGCTTTGCTTCATCCATGTGACAGGTTTATGCATGCAGGTGTTCTTGGGCGATTAGTTTTTCACCTAATCTAACATGGTATCAGAGCCATCTTGCTGTTCGCTGTTCGTGTTTTGTTGAAGTGTTTCAGAAGCAGGAGTTTTTCAAGGGTTTCAGAAGCTTTTTATGTGGATTTAGGGGGAACCTTTGTTTCTAGTCACTTTGTGCTCAAACACACATCACCGTTGCGCTCAGAGCACCCAAAAACCCCAAAATCCATATAAAATTTGTCCATTTTGGACAACGTTGATCTGGGAGGCAAATTTTTTTGCTCTACTGGACCGTACGGCCCCCTGCACGCAGTTTGAGGTGAAAAAATCAAAAATTGAAAAAAATAAAATAAAAAGTGGGTTTGTTTTATCGCAGCGGTTTAAAAAAATTTGCCAGCAGTCACCAAGACTGCTAGCGGTACTGGCGGTCTCGTTGATCGCAGCGGCTCCTGGTGACCTGCCGGCGGCGGCTCCCGACCGCCCGCCCGCCCTCCACTGTGGCTCTACCACTATGGTAGTGCCACCTACGCTCTCTGCCCACCCTTTGCCCATCCGTCGCTCCGCCGGTGGTGCGGGGATGGGGCATTTCTTTTGGAGATTTTTAATTTTATTATTAAAAAAAATAAAATTTCATGTATTTTCAGAGGCCCTGTTAGTTTTTCTTCTGTAACTTGAGCATACGGACGTATTTTTTCGATCCAAAAAATGTGCCAAAAAGCTGGTTCCAAGACGGAGATGATGGTATAGGATTTTTTTGGTTTTTGGTGTAGTTTGGTTGCCTGTTTTGGTAGTCAAAGCCAGATGTTCTATTTTGCCTTCTGGGAGCCATATCTCACTCATCCGAACTCTTTTTTGGGCTCGCTTTATATCGTTGGAAAGCTGGTTCTGTGAGTTATTCAGTTGCAAGGGTCTTTTATCCATATTCTGCTCTAGGTTCTTTCTTCTCTGAGTTTTGCACTTTTGCACTCTGGCGGATTACTTGGATTCTACAGGTCCTGGGATCTCTTCTTCTATTCTTTTGGCTCACTCTTCTTTCTGTCTTCTGAGCATTGTATGCTTCTCTTTTGTTGCATTCTTTTTTCTATAAACGCACTGAGATAAAGTGCTTGCTTTTGCATATCTGGGATCTTGTACACCTTGTGTTTGTTTGTACTTGCACTCAGTTATAAAGTGACATGGGGGGTCATGATGTTTTTCCATTTTGTGCTCATCCACCTTTGTCAAGTGAGCGTTCCTTCCATGACATTAGCCCATGTAGTGTGTCGGTGACACCGCCCTTTATCCTGTGCCTGTACTTCTATTGCACTGTTGGTGTTCCTAATTGTTCTTCTTGCAGATGTTTTTGGCATTGCATTTTCATGTTCCTGTTACCCCTCTCCTTGTTCAACATTATGGGAGGGTTCTCCTATTGGCTCTATTGCTTCCTTGGTTCGGTTGAGTGATCTACGTATTCAATTTTTGTTCCTATGTACTAGGCGGATGCAGTGGCTAGGCACCTATGCATTTCGGTGAGATGGTTCATCTACTATATAGACACTCATTCATTCCTATTTTTGGAGGTCACCTCTTCGATTGATTAGCTCTTCAAACTTTGTCTTCTCTACCTAGTCATGCTCTATTTCAGTGGGGGTTCCAACAGTTTCTTCTGACAGTGTTTCCAGCTTCATGCTTCAAAGATGCTTCATGCTCTTTCTTGTTCGTTTCTTTGGGACATTTCCTAGATTGGAGGCTTTGTTTCCTTCATCTAGTTCATTTCCTTGTATTGGGTACCTGATCAGGCCTTGTTGCTGGGACCCATTTTTTTTGCTTTCAATGCTTTGCTAGGTTAGCTTCCTCCCGAGCTTCGCTTAAGGGGGGGTGTTAGAGTAATTATTTTGTTTCACTTATTAATTAGATCATCTTGATTTAATTAATTAGGTGGTTTATTACTCTAGTTCTTAAGCTTTCTTTTAGGTGCATATAATTAATATTTTATATTAATTATAATGTACCAACCTAGTTAGGGTTTCGTGATTCCTTTTATAAGGATTCACCTCTTTGTATTTTTTCATTCACTTATTGGATCATAATAGAAATTTCTCTTTGCATGTCCATAAGATGTCTCTGGCTTTTTGGCCTCCATGATTTTTCCTTGCCTCTGTTCTTTGCTTCATCCATGTGACACGTTTATGCATGTAGGTGTTCTTGGGAGATTAGTTTTTCACCTAATCTAACAAATAGGACTTGGATTCCCTCAGAAAGAACCATTAGTGTTGAATTTTAGAACTCCAGGTGGAGGAGGAGTCCAATGCCCCTTACAATTCACTCGTCGCTTCATCTGCCACCTAGCTTTTCTGGGAAAACCCTATAACCATTGAAATGGAGCCATAGGGACCCCTCCCTAAAGATGAAAATGAGGCAATTGCAAATGGTAAGGTCACTAGGATCCATACCCCCATCCAACATACACTTAGCCTAAAATCTTTCAAGCAGAGAATGGGAAATCTTCCACCAGAGTTGCATGGCTCCAACTCGAACATTTTGAAAGATTTTACTATTCCTCTCCAACCAAATATGCCAAAGAATAAATGACGCATCAACAATCCACACAACCTGAAGAGGAAAGGCTTTAGTAGGGGCACTCCCCAAGCGATCCTAGAGAGAAGATAAGGAGGAAGCATGCGTACAAAAGAAACCCCGAGCATTCCACCAAACATGCCAAATCTAGGTAGAATAGGAACAATAGAAGAAAATATGGGATACATACTTCTCTCAATTATCACACAACACACAGAATGAGGGGCCCTGAAATTCATGTTTACAAAGATTATCCCATGTAAGACATTGGTTATGATTCACCAACCACATGAAAAAATTACATTTAGACCAAGAAAAATTATTCCAAACTGGTTTCCACGAAGGCGCCACCACATCTCCAAACAATTGTCTAGCAAGCTTGTGGTACCCAAATAAAGTATTTATTGGATGGAGTACCACCCCAAGCCATTAAAACATCTTGCCCCAACAATGAGAAACACTCCCGAGATGCCAAAATCCCAGAGAGCTCCTAGTGGTCCTCCTTTGAGCCATGAGATGGCTAATCTGAAGAGTTCTTCTTCCATCTATAGCCAACAAAAAGGCCGAAGTAATAAGGGGTCTAATAATGAACCTCCTTATCCCATCCAATAACAAGAAAATAATTATAGAGAGTCTCTAGATGAGGGTACATAGACACGATAGGAGGGTTTCCATTCTTATAACCTTGCTTGAATATATAGTTACTTGAGCTAGAGTGGGACCAAATAAGAATGAGAGTATTTGAAAGATCTTTCTAGGCAACACTTTTTTTTACCACATTACAATTAGAGTTAATCTTTGACTTTTTTTCCCCAAATATTATTGAAAATTTCTTTTTCTTGAGAGAGGGAATCTATAATTTTTAAGGCTGGAAATTCTTTCCAAGAATTATCCTAGAAATAATCTTTACTTACCATCATATATTATCCAAATGAGTGAGAAAGAAACACCTCCATGAAAATAATCATAAAGTTCCACATATGCGATCTTGTAGGTGGATTATGAGTAGCAAATATCCTTTTTCAATCCTCCGAGTCTAGATAGTTACATTTGAATATTGCTGCCCATATTATGATTGTGGTACATTTTATAGATCAATTTTGCACTGATCCCCTAGATTCTTCGTTGTGCAAACTTTTCCCATGCTAGGAGATGGTCTTTTCCGTTAGCCTCTTTGTTCCATTTCCACAATTTATTTTTTATATCTTTGATTCTATACTGGACAATACCCCTTCTAGAATAGGGATAATTGATGTAATATGGAATGTTGGATATACTATCCCAATCTTAAGTATTGTAGCCACAAGGAATAGATGAATTTTTTGAAGATGAATTGTTGTTGTGAATGGAGTTCATTATTGGTTCCCAAAAAGAACATTTATTTCTACCTATAAATATTTATTTAAGGTCTTTTTTGAAACCAAGACAATCTAATACACTTTTTGAAAGTAGAGGGAGCTAGCTATGAAAAGTTGTAATTAATGACCATCTTCATAATTTCGTTTGTGTTTTCTACGTGCAAAAATATAAAGGTTTGTTCTAAAAAGAAAAGGCAATTTAGAGTCACAAATTGAGTCACATCTAATGCCCATCTTTTTCATTTTTTGTTATTTGCTAACTCCATCAATCTAAAGGTCTATTTTATGTAATAAAAAAGAAGAAAATTAGAGCTACATATGTCACAATCAAATGAATATCCTTTTTATTATTTCATTGTTGTGCTTTTAGTAGTTCTTTAACAAATGCAATATATATTTTTATCACTATAAACAAAAGAATAACAATAATATTTCTTAGTTAGTTAATTATAGTTGAAAAATGATACACGAATAAGCATTTTTGATAGTTTAGAAACAAGAAAATAAAATCTAGCTACTTCTCAAGTTAGAAGCCTTTCTAGTGCAACTTGATAAATAGATCTTTTAAATAACATCGAGAAATCATGCACTATTACAAGGTTACTAGAAGATGAAGATGTGAGGGACAACTTTGTAAAGTCAATATTTGTTAGGGAGGGCCTAGATATAAATGTTTAAGAAATGAATACCCATAACAACACACTTATGTATAAACAATTGCCCACCTTAATTTCTTACCATAAGGAAAATAGGAAGATGCAGATGGTTAAGAAGAATACCAAAGGACACATTTTATTTTGATTTAAGCTTGACATTCAAAAATGGGAATGTCAGTAGAAAGAAATAAACTTGAATGAGTCAAGGGATAGGGATATTGGGAGGATTTAGAGTTCCTTAAAATAATTGTGGCTTCAAATTTTATCAAGTTAATTGATTTGTTATTTCTCTTGGGCGGTTTACTCCAAATTTGTATTTCTTTCCATTGTTGGTTATCGTATTAAAAATTTGGTTACACACTGGGTACTATCTTGCAAGTGATGCATTTAATCATGAAAGAAATTCTATAAATGCTTGATATGCGGAAGAAAATAATGATGTGGTAATACTTATAAAGAAACCTTGCACTATGTATTCTATGTCATTTGACATTAGTAGCATACATTTATTTAATTAGAAAATATAAATTCCTTCTTATGTGGTGATTTGAACTACTTTCTTAATTTACATCATATATTATCTTTATTTGAGTGGCCATCATATGTGTGAATAAACTAATATAGGATATATACTGACCTTTTTTGAAAAGTGTGTTTAATGTCAAACCATGTAAGTACATATGGTCAACCAAAAAGTTGTAGATGCAATTATTTTTAGACTTTTTTACAAAGATGTTAAATTTTTTCCATAATAGTTTTCGTAATTTCATATTACATGTTTTTATTAAATTTTAACTTGATTTAAAGTATTTTTAAAAACATCTCATGCATAACCAAAATAATTGTAGCATGATTTTTCTTTTTCTTCTAGACTATTATATCTTAATCGATCAAACAAAATGTATTCTTCAAAAAATAAAATAAAATATAGTAATATATGACATTTTAAGTTTGCAACACTTTTTATTTAAAAATTAATTGATGTTTATAAAAATATCTCAATAATAAAAAGGTAGGTATTCAAAAGGTAGACATTGTCATAAAAATATCTTTTAATTTTGTCCAAAAATAAAACAAATCATTAGCCATACAATTAAAGTTAGTTTGTAGTCCTCTTAGTCCAAAATAATTGTACTTTTAAATCCAAAACTCAAGGTTGGATTTCCAATTCTATTTATATTTTAAAAGAATAGAGGAAGTGTGGGTGTAATTTTTAAAATTTAATGAAACACACACCTGCAAAAAAAAGTAAAATATGTGTATTTTTCTAATCAGTAAAAGGTTGAATTTTTATTTCTAGATCAGAACTTTGATCCTGACCTTAAGCAGGGATGGTTATAGATAGGATCCATCTCCTCAACATAATTCAATAGACTAGGAAAATTAGTGTTAGGAGTGAACATGATAAAATCAAATCACAAAAGCTATAAAACCATGTAAACTATTCCTAAACACATCAACAAGACCATCAAAATAAAATGTATAAACTAGATAAAAGAAAACCAAACATTTCTTTGATGTAACGTCAATGTTTCTTTATAATTCTCTTAAGTGACATTGCTTAAATTCAAAATGTACCAATGAAAAGGCACATGTCAATATAAAAAATGATGGTGAAAATTATTTGAAGGGCATGGTTTGCAAGATTTAGGCTAAAGAGGTCAATTTATAGATTTGAAAGTTTGAATTTGACAACCAAGACCTAAGAGCAATCAAAAGTCATAATCGCATATGAGAACTAAATTTGGAAAATGAAAAATTAATTAGTTAATTTGGAATTGGAGAAATTAGGGGAAATGAATCAGTCAAGAAATTAGGTGGGAGAAATTAGTGGGAACATGCACAAATTTTGATGAAGGTGTGATATGATAAACTAAGAGGATCATGACACATGAGTATAGAATGGGATGAAGGGAACTTAGAGTCTATGACACTAGTTAGAAACAAGGGGGAAATTGAAAGTTTATAATTATCAATCGCCCAACACATGTAGGAAAATTAGGCATCTAATTAAATAATTTAATTGTGGGAAAATGTGATAAAAAGAGGGTAAATATAATTTATTTACCAAAACACAAGACCTTAGGACAAGGGGGAAAATTAATGGTTTTTTTCCCCTAAGGATCAATAAATTGAAATGATCATTTAATTACACAAGTGACTAAAGGAAAACATTACTAATTAATTAAATAGTTTGCAATCATTTTATTAATGAAAGGATGATACAATATCAATGAGTGATAAAAATAAAACATGCAATATAGAAGACACATTAAAAGAGGGGATCCAAAAGTGTTTGCAATTTTTAAGTGTCTATATGTTTCCTTAATTTGAGACAATGCAATTTTGAGTAGTAATTCAAAGAAATGATAAAGGCCATGGCCAAATGGACCAAAGGAGTAGAGGAAGGGTGTACGCTAAAATAGCTATGCAAAAAATTTGATATAAGGATAATATTTAAAAAATGATTGTTAGGAATGACATAAGAAGAGTAAGATAGAAGAAGAAATCAATTAGAAAGTGAAGAAGTGAATAGTTGACATCAATGAAAACACAATAACTGATCATCATGCAATCAAACAATCACTCTTCTTATCATCATCACATCATCAATTATGCCAACAATAACCCCCTTTGGCATGGATGACAACACATATGATACTCTGCTTGTCTTCATGCACAAACCTGTCCAACAATAATGTCTAGATAATATTTCCACTTTTATCTTCACCATAACATATTCAATCTTCTTATAGATTTCCCCATTTCACTACAATTCTCCATACAAATCCATTCATACATGTGTTCTTCATTCTCTCTCATGAAGTCATCTTCTCACTCTCTCCCCCTATAACGATAATGAAAAATGTGTGAGTGCATACCTGTTATCTACTCTATAACATTTTCTTGTTCAATACTCACCTCTTCAATCTATAACTACTCTCCCTAAGAAGTAGAATATGAACATCAATTCAAATCATAAAGTTATTCAATAATTGCATTTGAATTGATAGAACCTATATCTTCTTCTAGTTCAAATCAAGTAAGGGAAATTCCCTTAATGTACCCTTTAGGCACTCAAAAATATCCTTAGGTAGTGGCTTTGTGAATATGTCTGCCACTCATATTCCTTAATTTCCACATACTCTAACTTTACTTCCTTTTCATGAACCTATTCTCTAAGATAATGATACTTGATGAAAATGTGCTTAGTCTTAGAGTGCATTGAAGGATACTTTGAAATGTTTATACCACTTTTGTTATCATAGTAGATGACCACTAGTTCATGTATCTTTCCCTGTATCCTTCTAGAATTTTCTTAATCCATATTAGCTATTTTTTGAGATATACAATTCTTCCTTTTACTTGTCCATGAAACAAGTCTATGTACCAAAAACAAGGTTCCACTACTTGTGCTCTTCCTATCATACTTATTACCTTCTCAATTAGTGTTAGTATATGTATTTAATGTAAAATATTCTTTATGTCCATACCATAATCCATATTCTTTAGTTCCTTGAGATATTTGAAGATTCTCTCAACTACAATAAGGTGGGGGATTCTTTTGGATTAGAGGAAAACCTTGCTACTAATCTAACTTCTTGTGTTATATCTAGTCTATTGTGCACCATATATTATAGCTTACTAATCATAGATATGTATAACATCTCATTTAATGAATTTGAATCGTCTTCTTTGGATAGATTTCATCCTATCATTATTGGAGTACCAACTAGTTTTGAGTCTTTCAACCCAAATGTCTTCAATATATACTTTATGTACTTGGTTTGACTGATATATATGGCATCCTTAAGTTGAAAAATATGCAAAAATATGAAGAATTTTATCTCACTGGTCATAGACATCTCAAATTCTGTCTTCATTTCTTCTTAAAATTCTATACTTGCGACATCATTTCCTCCAATGATAATGTTGTAAAAAAATATTTTTCTAATCAACAACTTATAATCATTTTCTTCCTTTAGGTACACAATTATCTTGTCACTTGTCCTTGTGAATCAAATCTTGATCAAGTATGAATGAAATATTTCATACCATGCTCTTGGAACCTAATTCAATCCATACAAATCCTTCTGTAACTTGCACACCATATTCTTCCCTTTTAAATTGGAAAACCCTTTAGGTTATTCAATGCAAACCTCTTCTTTTAAGATTCTCTTTAGAAATGATGACTTGGCATTCATCTAATAGACTTTAAAGCCTTTATAAGTAGAAATACAAGTAATTTTCTTATCCTTTATGTATAGCCATAGGTGCAAAAGTCTCTCCATAGTATAATCCTTCCTCCTATGCATAACCTTTGCAAACTAGCCTTGCCTTGTTCCTAATCACTTCACGAGTTTCATCCATATTGTTTCTTAAAACCCATTTGTTTCCAATTACATTTTTATCCACTGGTCTAGGTACTAGAGTCCATGTTTGGTTCTTTTTAATATGTTCCAATTCCTCCTTCACAGACTTTACCCTGTCTTCTTCCTTTAAAACATCTTTTATAGTTTTGGTTAAAATTGATGTAACAAAAATGCACTTTCACTTGCCTTCTCCTTGTTAGTACACTAACATTCTTATTACCAATTATTTCATCTAAGGAATGATTTAGCTTGACATACCTTAGTAACACTAATTTTTCTCTAGGAGCTTCTTCAAGCTCTTGGACTAATTCCTATGCAATCTCTTGTTCTACCAAAAATTGTGCTGTAACATTCTATTCAATTGGTTGCATTTAGACAAATCAATTGTAGTCTTCTGGTTTGTTATTTCTAGATTCATCATTTTTTTTTGAGTACTCTTTATTTCTCACATTGACACTTTCAATCATCTTATTTTTCCTTTTGTTAAAGCACTTGTAAGATTTTCTCTTATGTGAATAACCTAAAAATATTCCTTCATCACCTCTAGAATCAAAATTTCCTGAGAGATTATCTCTTTTGATGCAACATCTTCTTCCAAATACTTTTAAGTAACTCACATAGGGTGATCTTCTATACAATATTTTATAGGGTATTTTTTCTATACCTTTCTTCAGTCGTACTCTATTTAGTATGTAGACTACAACACTCACCACTTCTTTCTGAAAGGTTTGAGCAAATTTTTTTTTACAAAATCAAAGTTCTTCATAGTCAATGATTGACTTGCTTCTTCTTTCAAAAATACCATTCTGCTAAGGCATCCCGAGAGTGTTAGAATATTCAAAATAACTAAGGGGTGGGGGGGATGGGTGAATCAATTATCCTTAGATCCAGATGTACCAATTCAACTTTTAACAACTTAAAAAACTTAATCAATCTCATAAAATCACTCAACCAATATAACAACTTATCAACAACTTAACTTACTCATTCATCACTAGCTCTCTATTTAGTATATGCTGACTAACATAAATAAACAACAATAAATAATATGCATCATAAAATAAATTCACATATACATGACACCAGGATTTAACGTGGAAACCAAAATTTGGAAAAAATACCGAGTAACATACTACCAATTTTACTCTTGTAAAATGAGCTCAGTTAAGAACCAAACCTATTAAAGATTACAAAACACACTATTAGGTGTGACACTATTAAAGGATTTAATCACCCTATTAGGACTGGTCTAGTTAGAGGAATTTGGATCATTTAATTATAATGTCACCTTGATTAAAGGATTCATGAATGACTGTTAGGTCAACCTTGATTAAAGGATTTTACTGCCACAATGGTTATAAAGTAACAACCAGGTTTGATTTTTTAAGATACAACTCACTTTGATAATTTAGATCTCCATTTGGCTCAATTTTTGGTTCATTAGCTGAACTTCATTATTCTATCCATCTCTAATCTTCTTAGAAACCCTCCAAGAAATCACACTTCACCAATCTTCTCACTTTTCATTTGCTACTCTATTCTTCATAAGTACTCCACAAATTTTTCAATCAACAACAAACTAACCTTCATAAAAATATGTTGTGCCTCCTTAAATAGCTAACTTTGACCTTTTGCTTCTTAAACATCACCGTAGATCTTAGGGCTTAATTAGATTCATTGAATCTATCCTTCATTTTTCCTCCTTTCTTGAAACTTTTAGAAGCTTCTCCTTGAATCCTAAGATTTGATCTTTTAACAAACTCAATTCATGCATTAAATATGCCAACTCATCAATCCTTGTCTTTTACGCATTCTGACCAATGTGAAAATTCAATCATGTCAGTCTCAAATCTTAATTATTTCACAAAATGTTAAAATGTTAACACTCGGTCATCACTATGTTCTTCTACCCAGTCAAAACTGGGTAGCTTGGTATGTACTATTATGTCTTGCTCAACTTAAAATAGCTCTCTTGGTCTTTGCTACGCTTGGTCACTACTACAGTTTCTTTCTTTATCTTGCTCGACCATAAATATCACTTGACTCATACTGCTTGCTCGACTATCTCTTAACACTAGTACATTTTGGGAAATATGTGACTAACTGACTAAAACTTTTAGTCACACCACTAAAATATTTAGTCACATGACTAAAATTGATCACAGTCTACTATTTCTTTATAATTTACAACAATATGTGATTAAATAACTTAGTCATTAGATACAATCACAAGATCATCCAAATGAAAGTGACTGAATAAACTACCAAATAAATGACTAAGTAGATAATTGAAAGACTAGTCACTAATAATTAGTCACCTAAACAAAAACTACTAACTAAACTACTGAATAAATGACTAAATAGTTAGTCACAAATAATCAATTACTCAAACAAAAATGAATGAATAAAATATTATTACTAATTTATAATAACATTTGATAAAACAATCATAAAAAAAATATAAATTAGAAGTTTCATTTCACTAGAAATGATTGTTCGCTAATAGGATTATTGCATGAGAAATCCATCTACACCTCACTAAAACCAAAATTTTGGAATTCATGTGATTTTAAAATCTAATATTGATAAATACCATTTAGATATAATAAGAACAAAATTGAATTTAAAAAAAAAAAAAAAATACGAGAATTAGTTCTCCATACTTTTTTATTTATTCTACTACTATCACAATTCAATTGTGTAGTTTTTTGAGTCAATCATCTCATTGACCAATGTTTCATGACTATAACTCATCTCTCATGAGAATATATATATATATATATATATATATATATATATATATATATATATATATATATATATATATATATATATATATATATATATATATATATATATATATATATATATATATATATATATATATATATATATATATATATATATGGTATAGTTTGTAATAAATAATATTTAATTAGGATATTCTAATTATTTAATTGACAATTAGATTGAAATTCAAAATTAAAATTTGAAGTGTATTAATCTAAAATTTATCCTAATTGATTAAATTGTATAAAATATACTATTTATTTAATTAAATAATTAATAATTATAATGAAATTGGATGAAATGGTAATACATACAATAGGATTTTCATTTATATTCTAATTTTGATTAAATTTAAATTACAAATTAATAGCAAAAATTACAAATCAATTACCATATAATTTTTAAATTTAATTAATATATTATAAATAGTTCTCATATTAACATTTAGTCAGCTTGATAGGCATTAGAAAATGAAGAAATTGGGTGCAAATAAAATAGAAAAAGAAAAAGAAAAACTATCTCACCAAGCATCAATGCATAAAACCTAAAGTTATTAGCAAAAATTATCCTGCCAGGTATCACCAAGCATTAATGCAGGGTTTGCATCAAGGCACCCAATATTTCACATTGTTTTCATGCAAGGGAATACATCATTTTGCACTCTGTTCACACTGGTTTGATTAGAATGATCGAATTCCAAACCAGGTACATTCAATCTATGTAAATAGCTATTAGTTATATCCCTAACTGATATAATGCTAAATAAAAATTGATGTCCTCTATAATGTCAAAAAACATAGTAGAATACAAATATTCATGGTGGGAATGGGTTCAAACCAAATCACTGGTAGAAATCAGTGATTGAAACTTCTTGTAGACAATAGCAATATGAAATAAATTTAGTCTGATTATTATTATGTTGGATTAAGTTAGATGTGTGTTTGAAGGATCCTCAAGGTAGATCGAAAGATTACCATACAAGTTGTACCACAACATGAGGTTTGCCCCTTGAATTTGAATGAAAGAATAAATAAGATTTAAGTGTAGGTAGCTAGTCTAATGCTAGATATGATTTCTTTGAGTTCAAATTTATAAACTACATTTGTAGATGGAGTAAAGATGAACCTCTGTTGTGATCAAGGTTATGTTGAAACTTTGATGTAGCTTGATGGACATTGTATGGATTATATTGATTGCTTGAAGAGTTTGTATTGTAAAGCTATTTGAAATGAGTTAAATAGTTGAATTCTTGACAAGGAGAGATGATTTGAATAAGAATGCCTCTAATGAATTGTCTTGTTGAATGATGGAAGAGTAAGATGCCTCAAAAAGATGTTTACTATTAAGAAGAGATGTTAAGTGTATGGATTGGTTTAGTGAACTTGTCCAAAAGTATGTTGAGGGGAATTCCACTGTTGAGTACCCTTGAAGCACAATCCCTCGAGTTGAGCTCTAGTATTGTTTGACTCCTCTTTGCATAAGATGTATTTGATGCTAATTAGATGAATTGTGTTGATAGTTATTTTATATATTGTGATACAGATCACATTCAAATTATTACTAAATGTTGTTCATCGATATACGTTGAGACTTCTCCTTGATTGTAGTGGTTGTTTGTATGATATTGACTAATCATGTATCCAATTTTTTTGCCTCCCTAATGATGATATCTTTGTGATTTTGTTCCACATGCCCCTTACTTGGGCTCTCTTGTCCTTGCATGACTTTAACACATTGTAAACTTCTAATCCTATTTAACACAACACTCTTCAACCATTCCTCAACTCTCCAAAGTGAGCAAAGTCCAATGAAACTTCTCTATCACTGGTTTACTATCTCAAGGACAATTATAACTACCATTTCATTGTGCTAAAGCACATGCAACATATTGCATGGTCCTCATGTAGCTATTAGACTCTTTTACCAAGTTCTCTCTTTGTTTTGTATAAGCTAACATAAGTTGTTTATATTCATGATAGGAATTTCAATAACAATATTTCAAATGTGCATATAGATAGGATATAAAATCATTTTTGGGCCTGAAAATCCTTGGTCTTGAACACTCTATGTAATGTGGGTAACTTATATTTGATAGAAAATGCTTGCAAAGGAAAAATCAACATTTGCAAAAATGCAAAATTTCAAATTAGTACAAAAAGGACAAAATCCCATGGTTGCAATTTCCAAAGGATGAAACCTGTTGGTGGAATTTTTCAGTTAGAGAAAAGCCCCATAGCATCTTAGAGGATTTAGGAAAAAATCCTCATAGCTGCAATTCCATTTCAAGGATCATTTATTATTTGTAATCAAATCTAAGTATGATTTGAATTCTTGCATTCGGTGCAATTTTACTGTTGTTACAAGGTTGTTCAACATTTATTCACAAGGCCAATTGATCTTATAGGTTCTGCCTATTTCCTAAACTCTAGAACAAATGAAAAAGGGGCTTATCGTCTATCTTATAGTGTCTACTTCATTCTTAGAATGTCACTGCACTTATTGTAGGCTCTTGTCTAAGTTCCAATAGGACCAATGGTCTTTTGGCTAGGCTAATCATCTGATGTGAGAATTTTATAACTATTAACTTATTATTGAATGGCTAATTCTTGTTGCTAGTTTGCTTCTCTAGTGTTATCATGTTTGAATCCTCTATATTACTTCCATTAATAACTAATTGAACTCTATTAGCTTATATAAAATACATTGCATCCATAACCTACTGGGACAATTTATAGCTATTAGACTCGATAAACTTGAAGATGGAAAAAGGAATCTCTGATGATTCAAATAGGAGCTATTTTGAGCTCCAACCTGAGACTACTACATTTGGACCCAAATTATGATAGTAGGCCATTACAATTGTGATGTCTAATTGACACCCTAGTGACATGACCACGAATTGGCTCCCGTCAGATGGGCATTAGAATTTTTTGTCACAAATTGTGATGGCGAGGTGATCTATCATAATGGTGATGAATGACACTATCAGCACTTGGAAGAAGGAAGGGAAAATAGTTCATGTTCATGATGTCACAATTGTGATAATACAATGCTATAATTATGATAGTTTAAGCTTTCGTTCAATTTTTTCAATTGCGATGTCAATGCAACAACCATGTTGTAGAAGCAACATTCATCTATCAGGACTAGCTATCATAATTATGATGCTATTGTGACAGTTGTGCTGTGTAAGTGATGGCTAGTCATCAGAACGTCAGTTGCAATTGCAAGAACTAGTTGAATTATTAATTTTTTCTTTGTTTGATTTTAATGCATGTCTCAAAAAATTCTTCATATGACACTTATTGTGACCTTTATTTCAACATATATTGTGGCCTTTATTTCAACACATACTGTGGCCATTATTTCATCTGAAATGCCTCATATCTAATTTTTGTTGTAGAACACCAACATGGTTAAAAGAACTGCTACCTATGGGACACATAATTCATAGTTTATGTGAATCACCCAAACAATGATCCCACCTATGCAAAATTTGCACACAAACTACTGACATTGACCGTTTTTAGTTTTCAGTATCTTCTAATTAAAATTACAGGCTCTTCATAGATTTGTATTAGCTATCTTCAATACATATCTTTCTATAAAGTGTCTTCATGTTTTAAAAACATCCACTGATTTACTGAAGTTTTATCATTTCCTTCAATTCTTATTTCTCAAAGCTTTTACCTAAATGCATCTCATGTTGCCAAGATATCTTCTCAAGCCCAGGTATGAACCAAAGCACAAAATCCATGTCAAGGTTCTTTGTCTACCTCATCATTGAGGCCCTTCTTCAACTTAACTACCATCTTTGATTGCATAGGTCTTTCATGGAGCTAAATGATACAAATGAAATGTAGGAAAGACATGTTCTTAAATGTTCTGAGAAATAAGGAAGTGACATAAGTTATTTATTGTAAATAAGAGACTTGCTTGCCATCTGATTGATTGACATATTAAAGAAAAATACCACAAATTTAAATAATATTGGAGAATTATTCTACAAGGGTTTGTAGGGGGTTGTACAAGCTTGTGACTCTGACAAAAAGGTGGGCATCATCTCTGCAACCATTAATATTCACATACATTAGTCTTAAAGCATCTAAAATTGTGAGCTTAAAATGGAAACCATATAGATCTTCTATTGATTATAGTGTCAAACAAGATCATTTGGTGGATGTACTAAGTCTCTAGTCAAGTTTTGGTTAGCATTTGTGGTAGGTGTTCCTTACTATCACTGTTTGAGTGTTATTGGGCACTGTATATGGAATCAAATCTGACTATTCATGTAATCCATATTTTTGGCATTATCACAACATTGATATATAATATATGTGTATTATTCTAAAATCATATTGAGTTCCCCTAAATATGACTATTATTATCATTATTAATCTACTTGATGCAATATAGTATTTGTAATGTTTGGTTTGATTTGATATCCATTTATAACTGCAATACATTTAAAAAAAAATGTGGCACAAAACTTAGTGGACTTGTAAATCATTATAGTTAGAATCAATAACTTGAATGCCATGTCCCCTACCCTTGGCTTAACTTTAGTAAATCAAATGAAGCTATAGATTTTGACAATGCTCTTCGCTCATTCACTTTCATATTCATTACTCAGATTCATTGACCACTACAGGTGGAATATTTTTTGACAGAATTGTCACAAATTCCTTGGAAATAGACTGCAACAAGATTGTATAGAAAGTTCAAGAACATACTAGATGTTTTCCTATTGAGGAGGAAAGCTTGGTTGAGGAGGAGAATATGGACTATCACGCTGCAATGAATACAACTCAAAAAGGATTTAGTACATTGACTAAGAAAAATGTTCTTAGTACCAAGAATATTCTGACAGATTTAGCAAAACATAATTCACCCATAGCTACTCCAACTAAAAGGATCGTCATTAGCTCCATAGAAAAAAAAAAACTAGACCTATTAAAAAAGAAAGCTTTGGCGAGCCCCAAATTCAATTCTACAAATCTTGGAGGGAAGGCTTCTATAAAGGAAACTCTAAGTGAGTTGCAAAAGAGATATGGTTCATCAGTCAAAAAGAAGGATTCAAAAAGACCCAATGTAAGAATTGATAGCATCTTTGTAAGCCAGATTTCACCAAGCAACACATTATGCATTTACTATTTTTAATGTATTGAACAAAACATCTTTTCCATTATTTTTTGATTTCTCTCAATATAATAGAGATTACTTTGAATCACTTACATGCCCTTATTTGAAATCATTTTCTTATTTAGCTTTGAACTTTATGTGATACTACTATCTTGCAACAACAACTTATCACTGTTTTCAGTTTTGTTTACACTATCACTTCATTTTATAACTATGAAAATCACTATTTTTCTTATTATTTGGATGTCCTTCTCCATTGCTTCTCATAGTCTTCCATGACTGATGACTATGATTACTATTGGAAATATAAGAGAAGTAATTGAGAGAGGAGGGGTGAATTAGTTACTATAAAAACTATTTCTCAGATCCCTTAGATGTCAGTAAAAATAAAACTTAACTCTATTAATGATCGGTAAACAAAGAAATGCTGTAACTTGTTAAGCATCAAGAATACTTGGTAATTAATTAACTTGTAGATCTTAAGATGTTATCTATGATTATCATTACTTTAACTTAGTTGCAAACATAGAAAATAAATAACATGAACAAATTTGACACAAAGATTTAACGTGGAAACCCAATTTGGGAAAAACCATTAATTGCAACTAGTTACTATTTTCACTCTTCTAAAGTGAGCCCTATTAGGAGCCAAACTTGTTAAAGGTTACAAAACATACTGTTAGGTGTGACCTTGTTAGATGATTTAATCACCCTATTAGGAGTGGCCTTGTCAGAGGTCTTTAGACAATTCAATAGAGCTGCCACCTTGTTAGAGGATTTACAAATGATTGTTAAACCAACTCTATTAAGAGATTTAGATTACTACTACAATGGTTAGAGAGTAACAATGAAATGACCTAATTTTGATGCAATTGAATTGCTAATTACAAATCTCTATTTTGGCTTGTACTTGATCCTTCTTGATCAAAAGTATCCTTCCAACTCCACATGAACATTATTCTTATCTTCTAATTCACTTCCTCTTAGAATCTATCAAATCTTCAAGGAATTCACATTTCACTTTGCACATTCTATCCATAACTTGACCTTCTACTTATGTCATTCACATTGTCAAGTTAGCTAGAATATAACTTAGAATAAATAATATTAATTTTCTAAGTTGGCTAGAACCAATAGATAAATTAATTAAACTTGATATGCCAAAATAAGAAAATCCTTTAATAGCCAACCCAACTTAGTAGACACTAACTCAGAAGCAATTTTTCTACGTTAACTAAATGAAGCTCGGTCAACATTGCATACTGGAAAATTCCTTTGGTAATCAAGTGAGATCAATTAGCACTAGTTCCATCCAACATTTTGTTCATTAACTGAGTGAGCTTAGTTAACACTCATCATCCACTGACTCCCTTTTGGCACCTGAGTGAATTCAGTAGATATTGCCTTCTGAACTAGGAAAACTCTGGATTGCTTAGTAGTCATAGAAAACCGTCTTCAATGCCCAAATGAGCTCAACATATACTAACTGATAATGGTATGAAATTTGTGTAACACCAAAGACAATACACAATTAATCAATTGTATCCAACAATCTCCCTCTTTAGCATTGATGGAAACACATCATGTCATAACACAATGAAAATTTGGAGCAAGAATAAAGTAAGGAACATATCTTTATTTTCATTCAAATTCTTATTCATGAGAACTCCTTCTGTCAGTGTGAACTATGCCTTCAGTTTTCTCCCTCTGGCTGCTAGAACTTCTATAAAGTTCATTCTCCCTCTTTGATAATTCTTTTCTTCATCTCTTTATCAAACTCTCAATAACAACAAACTTCTCCTTCTTTTCAACAAAATTTTATGAGATATGACAATATACTTCTCCCTCTTTGACATCTTATTCCAAAGACAATGCTTAGTGAATATTAATGTACCTCAAGTATAGATTCATTTGCAATGTGCCTTTGTCAATATTACACGAACTGATTGATTTTCAACATGCTTTGGTTGATGCATCACTAATCTTCATTTAGTGAGCTTTAGATAGGGGAATGACCCCTAGCTTACCTCTTAGATACATAAATGCATCCTTAGGTAATGGCTTGGTGAATATGTTTGTAATTTTTTCTTTTGTATTCACATATTCCAATTTGACTTCTTTATCTTGCACTAGTTCTCTTAAGAAGTGATATTTTATATAAATGTGCTTTGTTTTGGTATGCATTACTAGATTCTTTGATATATTGATTGTACTAGTGTTATCACAATATATGAATACTGGATCATTAATTTCTATCTTAATTCTCATCATCAGTTGTTTGAACCAAATGATGTTCAAACAACTGATTGCTGCTGCCACATATTCTGCCTCTGTTGTGAATTGAGAGATGCAATTTTTTTTAGACACTAGTCTTTTACCAAGAAAGAATGCTCCACCACTAGTGCTCTTCCTATCATCAATACTTCCTACCCAATCAACATCAGTATATAATTTGAAGTCTAAATTACCTCCTTTTTTGTACCATAAACCATATTCTTTAGTACCTTTCAATTTGCTTCTTATCATTGTTCCATCAGATTTGTCTCCAATGATCTATTCAGGTGCATGATGCCTTCTAACATATCTTGCTAACACAGGTTCTTTAGATTTGGAATGAGTTTCACTAATTTCATCAAGCTTGGGTCCCATTGTTTGTGACTTGGGTCCATCAGACTCTATTTTCTCTTGAGGTAGCTTGGTAGCCTCTGACTATGACTCAAGTTCTTTAAACTGTGACTTAGGTTGTGCTATTTGCAACTTAGTAATTATTAGAGATTTTAGGGACTCAAGAGGTGAAGCCTTCTTTCTTTTAGATAGATTTGGAAGGGTATCAGGTTGATAGTAAACAAATCTTCTGTAATCCTCTGACTCTTTGTTTCTTTCTTCTTCACTCTTTTCTACAAACTCATCGATTATCGCATGTGCAATTTCTATGATTTTATGGGTAGACAAATTCAAACATTTGTATGCTTTACTTTTGTAGGAGTATCCTATAAATATTCCTTCATGCCATTTGACATCAAATTTTTCTTTTCTATATTCTTTCAAGATATAAATTTTGTTACCAAATATTTTTAAGTAAGTTACATTAGGTTTGTAGCCATACCATAATTCATAAGGAGTTTTATTGGAGTCTTTAATTCAGTTGTACTCTATTCAAGGTATGAACTATATTTTTGATAGCTTCCTTCCAGTATTTGATTGCAACATTCTTTTCTATCATCAATGTTCTTGCACAATCTATGATGGATATGTTTCTTCTTTTAGCTATACCATTCTACTCTGGTTTACCAGGGGTTGATACTTGTCTTTTAATTCCTCTTTCAATATAGAATTCATTGAATTTATTTGAGATGAATTTACCACCTTTGTCTAATCTTAAGCATTTAAACTTCTTTCTAGTTTCTTTCTCTACTCTTGTGAAGTACTACTTGATTTTTTGAAAATCTTTAGATTTTTCTTTTAGATACATTATAATCATCATTCTAGAATAATCATCAACAAAAGGAATGAAAAACTTTTCTCCACTGTAACTTTTTTATTCCAATAGGTCCACATAAGTTTGTATGAACAAGCTCTAAGACTTCATCAGAATGATAGTTTTTGCTTTTGAAACTAGTTTTTCCCATCTTACCAATTTTTTAATTTTTGCATAGACCCATATTAGGTCTCTTCAAACTAGGAATACCTCTTATCTTTTTGTGTTTTCTTATCTTAACCAGATTATCAAACTTTACATGACATAATCTTTTGTGCCATAGCTAGCTTTCTTCTATATGAGCAATCAAACATGGACTTTCACCAAGATCAAGATAAAATAGGTTACCTTTTGTTTATTTGTTAGATCCAACCATATTTCCTTTTTCATCCAGTAGTTTTTCCTTTCCATCCATGAATTATACCTTGAATCCAATATTATTCAATTGTGCCACACTCAGTAGATTATGCTTTAGTCCTTCAACCCAATAAGCATTATCACATATAAGTTCATTGGTTAATCAGATGTGACTCTTTCCTTTTATACAACAAGGTTCATTGTTTCCAAATCTTACACTACCTCCATCATAATGTTCTAAATATTCAAATTTTGCTTTATCTCAAGTCATATGATGTGAAAATCCACTACCAATAATCCATGTATCATTTTTTCTAACATGAGAGATAAGTGTCATCTTATCTCCATCATCAAATTCATCTTTTACAAAAATATACACCATTTCATCTTCATTGTTATCAGAATCTATAGCCATAAAACAAGATTTATTACCTTTTTCCTTGTAGTTCTTGTAATTTTTGAATTCCTTCTTGCCTTTTTACTTATGACTTTTCTTTTCATCCTTGCTTTCTCTATTTGGACACTTGGCACCAATATGACCAACTTCCTCACAAGAATAGTAGATTAGAGGAATTTTACCTTTGTACTTTCCTCTACCTTTGGAGTATTTCTTTACAAGTAGGGCTTCAACAATTTCAAGATCACTATTAGAACTTTCTTTAGTTTCTTCTTCACTTCCTCGTTAATTGGTCTTTGATTTCTTGCTCTTTTCCTTGAGTGAGAATTTATCTTCAAAAGTAAACTCAATATTTTTGGAATTAGGATCATAGTTATAATAGTTGTCTAATTCAAAAGCTGTCAATCTTCGAACTAGAGCATCCAAGGTTATTTTGTTATTTGGATCACATCTCATTTCTTGAACAATAGACACACTAATTGCATAAATAAGAAGAAGAGTTTTGAGTACCTTTCTTACAATAGTCATGTCATCAATGTCTTTTCTAGATGCTTTGATTGCACTTACACTAGCTTTGATTCTTTCCACATATTTTGCAATGTTTTCATCCTCTCTCATTTTCATTTGATCAAATTGTCCTTTAAGAATTTTTGCTTTGGATCTTCTTACATTGTCATCTCCTCCATAGATGTCTTTTAGTTTGGTCCACATTTCATGAGTAGTTTTATAGTCTTTTACCTCATCAAATTCAACATAACTAAGATTAGATGCAATATCAATCATCATGATGTTATGATAATTATTTTCAGTAATATCTTCAATTGATAATGTTCTAGTGGGAGTTTTGTATTTAGTATCAAGATATTTACAACCTAATCACTGATAGTAGCTAGATATAACCTCATAAGTCCTTGCCATGCTACAAACTTATCTTTGTTTAACTTAGGAATCTCTCTTTTATAAGACATTCTGATCTTTAGCTTAGCTTCTTGAAACCTTCTCTGCAAGCACCAAAAGCTCTAATACCAATTGTTGGAAATATAAGAGGAGGAACTGAGAGGGGAGGTTCAATCAATTACTACAAAAGTTATTTCTCAGATCCCTTAGATGTCAATAAAAATAAAACCTAACTCTGCTGATGTTTGGTAAGCAAAGAAATGCTTTAACTCGATAAGCACTAAGAATACTTGGTAATTAATTAGCATGCAAATCTTAAGATGTTATATGTGATTATCATTACTTTAACTTAGTTGTAAACATCGAAAAGAAATAGCATGAACACATTTGACACCAAGATTTAACGTGGAAATGCAATTTGGGAAAAATAACCAATTGCAACTAGTTACTATTTTCACTCTTATGAAGTAAGACTTGTTAGGAGCCAACCCTTTTAAAGGTTACAAAACACACTATTAGGTGTGACCTTGTTAGAGGATTTAATCACCTTGTTAAGAGTGGCCTTGCCAGAGGTATTTAGACAATTCAATAGAACTACCACCTTTTTAGAGGATTTACAAATGGCTGTTAAACCAACCCTGTTAAGAGATTTAGATCACAACTACAATAGTTAGAGTAAAAATTAAATGACTTGATTTTGATGCAATTGAATTTTTGATTACAGATCTCTATTCTAGCTTGTACTTGATCCTTCTTGATCAAATGTATCATTCCAACTCCACATGAACATTCTTCTTATCTTCTAATTCACTTCCTCTTAGCATTTATTGAATCTTTAACGAATTCACATTTCACTTTGCACATTCTATCCATAGCTTGACTTTCTACTTATATCATTCACATTATCAAGTTAGCTAGAATATAACTTAGAGTAACTAATATTCATTTTTTGAGTCGACTAGAACCAATAGATAAATTAATTAAACTTGATATGCCAAAATAAGAAAATTCTTTGATAGCCGACCCAGCTCAGTAGACACTAACTTAGAAGTGATTTTCCTATGTTAACCAAGTGAAGCTTGTTCAACACTACATACTAGAAAAATTCCTTTGGTAATTGAATGAGCTCAGTTAGCATTGGTTCCATCCAACATTTTCTCTATTAACCAATTGAGCTCAGTTAACACTCATCATCTACTAACTCCCTTTTGGCACCCAAGTGAATTCAGTAGATATTGCTTTCTAAACTATGCAAACTTTGGATTGCTCGGTAGCCACAAAAAACTATCTTCAATGCCCGAATGAGCTTGACATATACTAACTAATAATGGTATGAAATATGTGTAGCATCAAAGACAATACATAATTAATCAATTGTATCCAACAAATAACACCATTATCACTATTCATACATTAAGATTAGATGTTAAAAGGAATAGAAAACCTTCTTTGTAGAAAAATGTTAGTACCTGATCTAGAATGAGAATACCAATTGTAGTCTTACCAATCTTCCATAGCTTTTTCCAATAAAGAAAACATGTATGTATCTTATAAATACACTATTTTTTGTGGAAATTAGTGGCTTATGAGGTGAAGCTAATTAATTATTTTCTAGCATTCTAGTCAAGGACTAGTTGAGGACTTTGACATACTAGAAAAATTGGTCAATAAATATAAATCACATTTAAAGTAACACATATTCACATTATATTAATTTTTGAGAAACATAGAATAAAAGTCCAACAGATCACATCTTATACATGCCTAATGCATGATTGTCTAATGTTTGAGTGGGTGTTATATTTTAAAACCATTTTTATTTTCTAGATGGCCTAGAACAACAAGTAGATAAATAAAAAAGAAAGAGTACACATGCTTTATTTGTTCAAATATAACTATATGGTGGATCAACATATCAAGAAATATAATTCCATTTTAGTGAATCATTATTTTAAATTTGTTAGTTATAGATCGCTTCCAATTTTTTTTTACTTGCAAGGTGAAAACTAGATTTATTACATTGGTGAATTTTAGTTCATCCCATATTTTCATAATGTAGCAAAAACATTTATGCATGAGAAGAACATATTTGGCTACTTGATAAGGCAAAAAAGGAAAAAAGAAAGAAAGAAATAAAGAGTAAATGGAGCAAAAATTTACTTTCAATATAAGGAGAAGTTGAAGAGGACTCTTATGGAGATGCTACTCCATTATCATATACCAAGTAAATGAAAATGAGGTGGAAGCATGCAAAATAACACATAAAGATATACCTATTTCATATGGATATCTCTCAATCTTTTTAATGGAAGATTCTATATTATCAAATAATATAATGTTAGATTGGAAGAAAAAATAATAATTAGTGGCACTTCCATTGCTATTCAATAAACTGTTGAAAAATAAATCTTTGATACAATCTAATATAGGAACAATTGCAATATTCACTTTCATTATTTAATAGAATCATCTCTCTTAATACTTACAACCCAACATAAAAATAACTCTCTATGCATATTAGAAAATAGTTAGCCTCAAATAATATCATTCCAATGGAGGCATTAACAAGAAGCCTTTTATTCTAAACTTTGCTGTTCTTGTTTTTTTGATACTTTGTTAAAGGTTTCGGGTCCTTTAAAACCTATTTTTACATAATCAAAACAAGAAGCCTTTTACCAACCTCACACTAAGTTGATTTTTCCATAGTAGAGCACCTTTAAAGATAGTTTATTAGGTTAATGATCGTTCATACTTCTCACAACAAATGTATCAAACTAGCCCCCATGTAAAGAATTCTCTAATATGTCTAGAAATTCATCCAATCAAAATAAAAAATTGATACTATGATGTCTAAATTTTACAATAATAGATAGTTCCAAGAACACCATTGAGTAAAAAGGTGTATGAAATGAGTTTTACAATACACTGAACATACATAAGAGTGATCATGAAACAAATTACCAAATCAGTGTGACTACTTCTAAAAAATGTGTTGCAGAGATTGAAGTGTCTAAAGACCTCTAGCAAGGCCACTCATAATAGGGTGATTAAATCCTCTAACAGGGTCACACCTAACAATGCATTTTCTAACTTTTAATAGGGTCGGCTACTAATAGGGCTCACTTTAGAAGAGTGAAAATTAGTAATTAGTTATAACTAGTGGGTTTTCCCAAATTGGGTTTCCATATAAAATCTTGGTGTCACTTGTGTTCATGCTATTTCTTTTATGTGTTTGCAACTAAGTTAAGTAAGTTAATCACATATAATATCATAATATTTTCATTTCTAAGTTATAAGTTGTTATTTCAATGTTTTTCGAGTGACAACATTTACTAGTGTAAATTGAGTGCCTATGTGTTTGCCAAGCATTAGTATTTTTAATGAAGTTTATATTTCATGTTAACATCTAAGGGATATAGGATTTATTTTAGTGGTAAATGATTCAACCCTCCCCTCTTAGTTAATCCTCTCATATTCCCAATAGTTGGTATCGAAGCTTGGTGCTTGCCAGGAAGGTTTCAAGGACCTAGGTTAAATATCAAGACATATTATAGAAGAGAGATTCCCAAGTTGAATAGAGATAACTTTGAGGCATGGAAAGAACTCATGAAGTTGCACCTAGCAACCATCGGTGATTCAATTTTGAAATAAATAGAAAATACTTACAAAGCTCCTACTAGAACATTGAATGTGGAACAAATTTTTGAAAAAAAAAATCATAACATCATGATGATTGACATTGTATCTACTTTTAACAATGTTGAATTTGATGAAGTCAAAGGATGTGCTACTACTCATGACATGTGGACCAAACTAAAGTATATCTATGTAGGTGATGATAATGTGAAAAGAGCCAAGGTAGAAAGCTTGAGAGGTTAGTCTGATCAAATGAAGATGAGATAGGATGAAAACATTGGAAAATATGTTGAGAGAATCAAAGCCAATGTCAATGCTATCAAAGCCTTTGGAGGAACAATTAAAGATGTGATAGTGGTAAGCAAGATACTCAGAACACTTCTTCCTATCTATGCAATCAGAGTGTCTGCTATTCAAGAGATGAGATGTGATTCAAATAATAAGATAACTTTGGATACTCTAGTTGGAAGATTGATTGCATTTGAACTAGATAGCTATGATAATTCTACTCCTAGTTCTAGCAATCTTGAGTCTATATTCAAAGCCAAGGTATCACTCAAGAAGAAAACTAAAAGCTCTAAAAGAAACCAATTTGAAAGTGAAGAGGAATATAGTTTTGACAATGATATTGAAGCCATTGAAGCATTTCTTGCAAGAAAGTATCCCAAAGGAAAAGGAAAATATAAAGGTAAAATTCCTTTAATCTCTTTCTCTTGCGAAGAATTTGGACACATTGCTGTAAGATGTCAAAACATAGAAGAAAAAGATGATAAGAAGCACAAAAAGTACAAAGGCAAGAAGAATTTCTAGAACTTCAAGGACTACAAGGAAAAAGTTAAGAAATCTTGTTTTATGGCTAAAGATTCAAATAGTAATGAAGATGATGAAATGGTATATATTGCTGTAAAAAATGAATCTGATGATGAAGGAGATAAAATGACACTTACCTCTCATGTTAGAAAAAATGATGCATGAATTATTGATAGTGGTTGCTCACATCATATGACTGGTGACAAAACAAAGTTTGAACATATGGAACTTTATGATGGTGGAAGTGTGAGATTTGGTAACAATGAACCATGTTTACATAAGGGGAAAAGGTTGTATCTTACTAACCAATGAACTTAGATGTGATAATAGTTATTGGGTTGAAGGACTAAAGCATAATCTACTAAGTGTGTCACAATTGAATAACATTGGATTCAAGGAAGAATTCATGAATGGGAAGGCCAAGCTGCTGGATGGAAAAGGAAATCTAGTTGGGTCTAGTAAACAAGCAAAAGGTAATCTATTCTACCTAGATCTCAATGAAACTTCATGTTTCATTGCTCATGTAGAAGAAATTTGGTTGTGGCATAAAAGGTTATGTCATGTAAACTTTGATAATCTAATCAAGATAAGGAAAAACAAAAGAGTAAGAAGTATTCCTAGTTTGAGGAAACTTGATATGGGCCTATAAAAAAATATTCAAATTGGTAAGATGGGTAAGACAAGTTTTAAAAGAAAGAACTATCATTCTGAAGAAGTCTTGGAGCTAGTTCATACAAAATTATGTGGACTTGTTGGAATAGAGAGCTACAATGGAGATAAGTATTTTATTCTTTTTGTTGATAATTATTGTAGAATGATGACTATAATGTATCTAAAAGAGAAGTCAGAAGCTTTTCAAAAGTTTAAACGGTATCTGGAAAGAGTAGAAAAAGAAACTGGAAAGAAGCTAAAGTGTTTAATTTCAGATAGAGGTAGTTCATTCATCTCTAATGAATTCAATGATTTCTACACTAAAAGAGGAATCAAAAGACAAGTATCAACCTTGATACACCACAAGATAATGGTATAGCTAAGAGAAGGAACAAATCTATCATAGATTGTGCAAGAACTTTGATGATAGAAAAAAATGTTGTAATCAACTACTAGAAGGAAGAAATCAATACTATAGTGCATACCTTGAACAGAGTACAGCTAAAGAAAGACTCAAATCAAATTCCTTATGAACTATGGTATGGCTAAAAAACCTAATGTAAGTTACTTGAAAGTATTTGGTAGAAAATGTTATATTTTGAAAGAGACTAGGAAAGGTAAATTTGATGTAAAAGGTGATGAAGGTATATTCCTAAGATATTGCAATAGAAGTAAAGCATATAAATGTTTGAATTTATCCACTCATAAGATCATAGAAAGTGCACATGTGAGAATTGACAAGTTTGTAGAAAAGAATGAAGAAGAGAGTAGCATAGAACCTGAGGATTATAGAAGGTTTATTTACTATGAACCTGATACATTGCCAAATCTAATTGGAAGTTAGGAGATTTCACCTCCTAAGTCCCCAAAATCTTCAAAAGCACACGAGTTGCAACCAGTACAACCTGAGTCTTAGTTTGAAGGACCTGAGTCACAATCAGAGGCTACTAAGTTACAACTAGAGAAAATTGAGTCTGAAGGACTCAATTCACAGATAGTGGGACCCAATCTTGATATAGAAGATCATGGAAAGGCTAGTGGAACAAGCTATAAATCCAAGATACCTATGTTAGCAAGATATGTCACAAGGTAGGATGCATCTAATCAGATCATTGGAGACAAGTTAGATGGTACAATGACAAGAAAAAAATTGAAAGGTACATGCTTGCATATTGAATTTGAAACTAGATCAGTTAAAGATGCTTTGGATAATAAAATTTGGATTGAAGCTATGAATGAAGAGATAGAATAGATAGAGAGGAATAAGACCTAGACTCTTGTTCCTAGACCCAAGGATAAGAATGTAATTGACACAAAGTGAGTTTTCAGAAATAAGTTGAATGAAAATGGAGAAGTTTATAGAAACAAAGCAAGGTTAGTATGAAAAGGATATTCTCAAGAAGAAGGTATTGATTATGGTGAAAATTTTGATCCTATTTCAAGATTAGAAGGTGTTAGAACTTTAATTTCTTATGTTGCACATAGAGGATTTAAAGTTGATCAAATGGATGTAAAATCTGCATTCTTGAAGATGAAGTTTACATAGAACAACTTGAAGGTTTTTTAGATTATAGAAAAAAGGACATGGTTTGTAAATTGCACAAAGAATTATAGAGTCTCAAGAAAGCTCCTAGAGCTTGGTATGAAAGGCTTCATAACTACTTGACAGCGATTGGTTTTCAAAGAACAAATGATAACAACAACCTGCATATCAAAGAAGCACCAGAAAAGAGTATTGTATTCGCTGAAATATTTGTAGATGACCCATTATTTACTGGAAATGGTGATTTATTCAAAGCCTTTTTAGAAGAGATGAGTAAAGAATTTGAAATGTCCATCTTTGGAGAGATAAAAATCTTTGTCGGATTGCTGATTCAATAGAAGAAAGATAGTATCTACATTACTCAATCTAAATATATCAAGGAGATACTAAAAAAGTTTGGAATGGAGGATTCAATACCAGATGGAGTAACTATGTCTACTAGACATAAGTTTTTCAAAAATGATGATTCTAAGGAAGGTGATTAGACCACATACATATCAATGATTGGAAAAATGCAATATGTAGTGCATATAAGGCCTGATATTACATTAGCAGTTGGTATAGTGGCAAGATTCTCAATAAATTCTAAAGAAAATCATAGGATGATAATCAAGAGAATCATGAGGTATCTAAAAGGTACTAAAGACTATGGATTATGGTACAAGAAAGGAGGCACTTTAGTTTGAATGCCTTCATAGATGCTGATTGGGTAGGAAGCGTTGACGATAAGAAGAGTGCTAGTGGTGGAGTGTTCTTTCTTGGTAAAACACACTGTCTTGGACAAGTAAGAACCAAAATTGTATTTCTCAATCTACAATAGAAGCAGAGTATGTGGCAATAATAATTAATTGCTCCAATGTTGTTTGGTTCAAGAAACTATTGGTAGGTATGAAGTTAGAGATCAAGGATCTAGTGGTTATCTTCTATGATAACACTAGTGCAATTAATATACCAAAGAATCATGTGATGCATACCAAGAATAAGCACATTGCTATAAAATATCATTTTCTGAGAGAATTAGTACAAGATAAAGAGGTAAGATTGGAATATGTGAATACTAAAGAACAAATCACAGACATATTCACTAAGCCATTACCTAAGGATGAATTTTTGTATCTAAGAGGTAAGTTAGGGGTTGTTCCCCTATCTAAAGCTCACTAAATGAAGTTTAGTGATGCATCAACTAGTGCATGTTGAAGATTAGTCAGTTGATGCAATATTGAAAAGGGAAAAATGCATATGAATCAGTACATAAGGTAAATTGATATTCACTGAATATTATCTTTGGCATGATATGTCAAAGAGGGCGAGTTTGCTATCATAATCATAGAAATTTTATAAAGGGAGAGTTATGTGATGAGGGAGAATTAGTTGCAAAGATCTCAAAGAGGAAGAACTTGGTTTAATATCAAAGAGAGAGTTTTCTATCAGAAGAAGATATTGAAGATAGAGTTTGTTGACATAGGGAGAAATTGAAATTAAAGGGAGTTTACACTGATAGAGGGAGTTCTAAAGGATGAGAATTTGAATGAAACTAAGGATATTTTCCTTAATTTATTTTTCTCTAAAAATTTCATTGTATTATGACATGTTGTCATGCCATGAATTTGAGAGAGGGAGATTACTGAATATAATTGGTTAATTGTGTATGGTCTTTGATGTTACACAAAATTTCATATCTTTACTAGTCAATGTATGCCAAGCTCACTTGGGCATTGAAGACAATTTCCTGTGTCTATCAAGAATTCTAGAGTTTTTCAAGTTTAGAACTTAGTGTCAATTGAGTTTACTCGAGAAACAAAGAGAAGTTCACAAAAGTTGAGTGTTAACCAAGCTCACTCAGTTAATAAAGGAAAAGTTGGATGGAACCAATGTTAAACGAGCTCACTTGGTTACCAAAGAAATTTTGTAAAGATGCAGTGTTAAATGAGTTCACTTGGTTAACACAGTAAAATCATTTTTGAGTTAGTGTCTACCAAGTAGGGTCAGCTAACAAAGGGTTTTCTTATTTTGGCATTGAGTTCAATAGATTTGTTTGTTGGTTCTAGCCAATTGAAGAGATGAATATTAATTATTCTAAGTTGTATTCAAGATGGCATGAAAATATAAGATATAAATATAAGGTCAAGATGAGGATTGAATGTGTGAAAGTGAGTGAAAGAATAGAAGATGCTTAGAGGAAGCACATTAGAAGGATAAGAAGAATATCCTTATGGAGTTGCAAAGGTAAATTTGATTAGAAAGGATCAAGTATACAAGCTAGAATTGAGATCTATAATCAACAATTCAATTGCATCAGAAATCAAGTCATCTCATTGTTACTTTCTAACCATTGTAGCAGTAATCTAAATCTCTTATTAAAGTTGGCTTAAAAGCTATTTGTAAATCCTCTAACAAAATGACATTTCTAGATTGAAGTGTCTAAAGACCTCTAATAAGGCCACTCCTAATAGGGTGATTTTTACCTCTAATAGGGTCACACCTAATAATTTTTTTGGTAACCTTTAATAGGGTTGGCTCCTAACAAGACTCACTTCAAAAGAGTGAAAATCAGTAACTAGTTGCAATTGGTGTTTTTTTCCAAAATTTTTCATGTAAAATCTTGTTGTCACTTGTGTTCATGCTATTTATTTTGTGTATGAAACTAAGTTAAGTAAGGTTAATTACAAATAATATCTTAAGATTTTGATTTTCTAAGTTATAAGTTGTTATTTTAGTGTTTGCCGAGTTACAACATTTACTAGTGTAAATCGAGTGCCTGTGTGTTTACTGAGCATCAATATTTTTAGTGAAGTTTATATTCTATGTTGACATATAAGGGATTTATGATTTATTTTAGTGGTAACTGATTCACCCCTCCTCTCTTAGCTACACCTCTCATATTTCTAACAATACATACATAAATACACACATACATACATACATACATCTACATATGCAATTTTATCACCTTGGAAAATTGTATTTGATCCTGCTAGCTGGGAACAAGTGACTATTCATTTTATTGTACCTAATTTGACTATAGTTCTACATGAATTTTTAATCAACCCAACTAATCAACAACTAGACCAATTTAATTGGGTTAGGTCTTGTTTCTTTCTAAAAATATCTACTATGATATGTTTTTGTAAAATTTCTTGCAAACTCTACCCATTTTTCCTTGTCTACATTATTTTTGTGTAGGATCTTGAGGTAAGTCACTTAGCATGGGTTGAGTGAGTATTATTATTTTATTATTTGGATTCTGGAATATGTATCTAGGTGGATCAATTTTGTTGTTGTTCTAAGATGTAATGAGTACCTTAAAAAAGATCTCTTTGTATATATATACATACAAACATACATAGACACAAACATGTTTGTGTATGTATGTATAGATACACATATTTATACATACATACATGCATGCATAGATACATATATATACACATACATAAATACATACATTTCTATCTTCATCTACAACACATGAACACAACTCCTAGTTCATATTGATTACTTATTTGGACTATATTTCTCCCACTGAAAAGTTTGTTTTGATAGTGGCAAAGAACTAATTATCTTAGTTGTTGATGAGAACCAATAGACATTATTTTCTAGCTTAGGGATATAAAGAGAAGACATGGGTGCAATGAAGGAAATGTCATAGTTTGTGTTTCAGTTATGCCTCTTCATTTTGATTTTGTTTAAGGGAAGAATGTCAATGCTAATAGAAAAAAATTGGCCATTCATCTAAATACCTTAGTAACAAAGGACTAGACATCCTTTCACATTGACTCCATGATTAGAGTAAAATCATGTGTTTTCCTAAGAATAACATATTGACTTCATTTTGTTTTGTCAACCCAGGAGCGTAAGCTTGAGAGGGTGGCTATGAATTATATGCTTGATTCCTCTTTAAGTCATTACAACTAAAATAGAAAAGGAATGCTAAAGGAAACTAAGCTAGGAACTGAAATGACATCTTATATTAAAGCTTAGAATAATGATGTAAACAATAAATCTATCTATGCACCTATGCTGCAGGAACAATTTAATGATTCTATTATCAATGGATGCAAAAATAATAGAAGTCTACCTTGCAAAGAAACAAACACGGAAATAAAATTATATATTCTAACAAAGTAGTTCACTCACCAAGTGGGCCCCCTTGGATGAGTGAACATAAAAGACAATCAAGACAAAAGGTGGAAACTTTCATTCATAGTAAGAGATTACATCTGATTAAAAAAAAAAAGATTACACACTGCTGTTATGAAAAATCAATCTATTCTATCTCATTTAGAGGAAAATTAAAACAACTTCCTACTTCTACTATCAATCCATCAACAAGGATCAATTATACATTCATAAAGTTTTCAACAAAAAAATCATTAATAGTAATTTAACTTCTCCAAAGAATATAGGAAGTTGAGTGAGCTATATTTGTGCGATGCCATAGCATAAATCACACAATAATCTACTTTTTATGGTGATTCAACAATTTGGTTGGCTTTGACTAAGCATTGAAATGCTGACTTTGAATATTTGTGGCCAACACCTACAAAATGTTGAATACAACAACTTTCACATACATATATATTTATTTTATCATCAATGTTAGAAAAAACATAATGCTCAAACTATCACTCTTTGCAAATCCTATGGCTATAAGAAGGAATCTACCCTAGCATAGCATGGATGAGGAAACATTTATGAACATGTAATATTCCTTCATTATACCATAGAAGTTCATAGATTCAAGAAAACACAACATATATGAACTATCTATACTTCAACCTTCATGTCTTAACATATAGATAATATATTCACAAAAAAATAAGTTCCTTTTCTTAAACCATAGAGTTATAAAATATTTCTACAAGATAATTATCTAAAAAAAAAAAAAAGGTTCTAAAAATAATGGCCTTTTAGAGGCTCATCAATAATAATGCACTTTCTAAGAGTTTATGATTGTTCAAAAAAAAAATGTTTTACAAGAAAATGCACCTGAAGAACTATTAGCTTAGAAGAAATAATATGGTGTTGAAATAATATAGAAATTTCTTGACATGAGAGGTCCACAAGTGAGGGTGTTGACCAATCTTGAAAAATTGAATGCTAAAATGAAAGATATCGAGGATCAAACACCTATGTTAGAGTTACAACACAATGTGAAGTTGATTTTAGATATGCTACAGGTAGATATTCAAAAGTTTGATCAAAATTTAAGGCACAAGAGAGAGAGAGTCTATGACAATATACCAGAAGGAGAAGGAGTGGCTTTAGAAAGAGACTACATGGTAGAAACAACAACTGGACAACACAGAGGATATTATGGGAGCACTAGATAAAATCCAAGAAAGTATTATGATAGGTACTATAACATTGGAATCACTTGCAATTGTCTTTGTGATGGGGACACAACCAAAGAACAGTATGGACACAAAAGAAAACATAAATTGTATTAACCAAAAAAAATAAGCTAGTACATTCAGTACAGAGAAAATAAACTTCAAAACATGCCCTAAGGCTTACAATAGCATAAATGTGGAGATAATTTCTCCTTTCAGTACCTCCTCTCAAACTCCACTCCGAACTGCCTTTTACAATGCAAGAAATCTCCTTAAATAGACCCCGGAGGGTTAAGGACTAGGAGAACATTCTAGAAAGTGCTAGTAGGCATCCACCGACCAAATAGAAGGTTCCAAAAGCTGCGTTAGAAGTCGACGCAAATCTAGAAGAATCCAGAAATGGTAACCGAACTTCCAGGAGGAATAACTTTTGAACCGTAGCTACGATTGACAAACCGTTAACATTTTCGAAAAGCTCTCGAAGCGCTCTATAGCCCTATGGACCAGCTTTGCTCATTCCCCATTTTTGGCCCTTTTCGAGGTCATTTAATGCCCCTAACCTGACTTTGAAGCATTCTTAGGAGGTCTCCACAACTCAAAAAATTGCAATAACTTTCAAACCGTGGGGCCTTTTGACTTGATTCTTTTTCTGGAATGCTCTAAATTAAAATTACATTCATCTAGCCAATTTACACCTCCTAGTTCACCAAAATGATGGCTCAATTACATACTCCTATTTTTTCAGGATTTACACAAACACTGATAGTGGAACTGTGAGAGTTGGAACCTCTATTTGACCCAAATGGGTATCCAAAAATGAAAACACATGAAATAGAAACTAAGTCTAAGTATATTTTTTTGGGTGACACAGGATTACCCTTATACCTCTAGATGCTCCTACATTAGACACCCAGGGTAGATGGAAAAGTGACACTGTCACTTTATGAATGGTAGAGGAAATCCCAAATGGGAAACCTCAGCTACTGAAATCCAAGTTGAGTCCTCAATCGGTCATCCTTTCCATTTGACCAAATACTGTTCATACTGCCTATTTATGGTACTCCTACCCACACGATGATCTAGAATGTCTTCTATCTCCTCCTTCTTAGAAGCAGGAATTGGACATTTCTCTAACACTAGCTCCTCATCTGCACCATCATCATGATACTCTGTTAAGTCTGCGATGTTGAAAATAGGAGAAATGTGAACACCATCTGGTAGCTCCACCTCGTATGCATTTCCTAAGTCATGTTTCTTCAAAATTTTGTAGGGGCCAAATTTCTTCATTTTCAGCTTGTTATAAGTACCAGCTAGAAATCTTTCTTTTCGTAAGTGCACCATGACTAGATCCCCTACTTGGAATTCCTTATGTCTTCTCCTTTGATCAGCCCTAGCTTTATACTCTTGATTCATCTTGGTAATGTGTGCTTGAACCTCCTCATGTAGACGCTTGATATGTTCAGCAAATTCCTTAGCTTCAAAACCTTTCCTCTCCCCTTGTTCTATCTTCCTCAATTCTGGTGCAATCCTTGGGCTATTCCCATATACAATTTGGAATGGTGATTTTCCAGTACTCCTATTTATAGAGTTATTGTAAGCAAAATCTGCTTGTGGTAGAATCAAATCCCATCCCTTGGGCTTATCCCCAACTAAACATCTCAGCAAATTTCCCAGACTTCTATTTACCACTTCTGTTTGGCCGTCAGTCTGCGGGTGATGCGTGGAATTGAATTTTAGGTATGTTCTCAGCTTCTTCCACAATGTCCTCCAGAAATACCCCACAAATTTAGTATCTTTGTCAGAAACTATACTCCTTGGAAGACCATGTAGTCTTACCACCTCTTTGAAAAATAAGTCTGCAATATGGACAACATCATGAGTTTTGTGGCATTGGATGAAATGTGCCATTTTGGAGAACCTATCAACCAACACGAATACTGAGTCATTACCCCTTTGTGTCCTTGGCAATCCAAGAAGAAAATCCATACTTATGTCCTCCCATGGCCTTGATGGAACAGGCAATGGCTGATATAGGCTAGTATTGTGACTAAACCCCTTGGCAACTTGACAAACCTGGCAACTTTGTACAAACTTCTTCACATCCTGTGAAATTTGAGGCCAAAAATAATGTTTTCTAAGAATGGCAATGGTCTTATCTCAACCAAAATGTCCTACAATCCCTCCACTATATTTCTCCTTAATCAAAATTTCCCTCATGGAACTCCTTGGAATGCACAATTGACTACCCTTGAACAACATGCCATCCTAAATCAAATAGCCTAACCACTTGGTTCTATCTACAACAACAGGTTCTTTACAAGCTTTCCATGCTTTAGCAAAATTAGGATCCTCGGGGTACAATTTCTTGAGTTCATCAAACCCAACTACTTCAACCTGCATTACTGTAAGCAAGAACTGTCTCCTACTTAGTGCATCTGCAACCCTGTTAGGTTTTCCACTTCTATGCTTCAACACAAATGTATAGCTCTGCAAGAACTCTACCCACTTCATATGCCTCTAATTCAATTTACCTTGGCTATTTAGGTACTATAATGCCTAATGATCAGTATACAAAACAAATTCCTTTGGCAATAAATAATGCCTCCATTTCTTTAAGGCCTGAACTATTGCATAGAACTCTTGATCATAAACAAAATACTTCTTCTTTGCATCATTCAATTTTTCAGTAAAATATGCAATAGGCTTACCTTCTTGGCTTAATACAGCCCCAATAGTGCTGCCACTAGCATTACAATCCACCTGGAAAACCTTTATAAAATCTGGAAGTGCCAACACAGGCTGTCCTGTCACCTTCTTCTTCAGCAATTCAAAACTTCTCACAGCTGCTGCAGTCCATTTGAACTCTTTTCTATCCCTTCTTATTGTATCAGTTAGGGGTGCACATATGCCACTGAAATTCTTAATAAACTTCCTGTAAAAACTAACCAGACCATGAAATGATCGTAGCTCAATAGCAGACCTTGGAGTAGGCTATTCCAAGATGGATTTTACCTTCTCTGGATCCATTTTGAGACCTTCAGGTGATATAACAAACCCCAAATAGACTAACTCGCTTTTTGCAAAGATACACTTCTTTAGATTAATTAACAGTTTCTCCACCCTTAGCCTTTCAAGGACACTACGAATATGCAATAAATATTCTTCCAAAGTCTTGCTAAAAATTAAAATATCATCCAAATAAACAATACCAAATTTTCCCAAGAACTTCTTAAGTACCTCATTCATGAGCCCCATGAAGGTGCTTGGGGTGTTTGTCAATCCAAAGGGCATGACTAACCACTCGTAAAGACCCTCCTTGGTCTTGAAGGCTATTTTACACTCATCTCCTTCTCGAATCCATATTTGGAGATAACCACTCTTCAAATCTATCTTTGTGAAGTACTGAGCTCCACTCAAGCAATCCATAAGATCATCCATCTTTGGCAATGGAAATCAGTACTTGATGGTAATCCTATTTATAGCTCAATAATCTGTACACATCCTCCACTCTCCATCCTTCTTTGGTGGGAGTATTGCAGGTACTGCACATGGACTTAGGCTCTCTCGAATCAAGCCCTTCTTCAACAACTCCTGAACCTATCTATTTAGCTCCTCTGTTTTAGTAGGAGTCATCCTATGAGCAGCCTTGTTAGGCAAACTAGCTCCTGGAATCAGATCTATCTGATGATTGATTTTCCTTACTGGTGGCAATCCATCTAGAACATTATCAGAGATAATATCTCCAAATTCCCCTAGTAAATCTGAAACTTCAAGTGGTATTTCACTACTACCTTCTTTAACTTTCCTAGGAATCAAAGCATAACACATATGCTGATGTTTCATGCCATCTAAAAACATCCTTCTATCAACAAGACAAATCCTAGCACTGCTACATACCTTTTCAACTTCTGGCAAACTCCATCCTTTCTCAGAGAGTATGTGTTTGCATGCCCATCATGTACTGCATGTCTATCAAACTTCCATGGTCTACCCAACAATAGATGACAAACATCCATCAGAATAACATCACAGAGAACTTCATTATGGTAACTCCCAATTTTGAATTTCACTAAATATTGTTCACTTACCAGGACCTTATGATCATCTTTTACCCAAGCAATCCAATAGGGATGGGGATGTTTCTCCCTCTTGAGCTTCAACTTAGAGACCATCTCTTCTGATACCAAGTTATCAGTGCTACCACCATCAATGATCACGTCGCAACATTTATCCTCACCCTTGTCCATGTCCTCTACCTCTTCCTCTCTAATTTCCAAAGTCTTTATCATGGGAGCGGTTGAAACCCTCATTCCTCTGGTTCCTGATAGTACCCACATCTTCATTTTTCTTTTGGGTTTCATTGCGGCCTCTAGATGATCTACTGCTTCCCCTTCGTCCTTGACCACGCCCTCATTGTCTTACTTCAAACCTTTTATTCAGCTTCTCTTCAACTCGTAGGGCAAATTGGTATGCCTCTTCAATGCTGGTCATTCTTACCAGACTTAATTCCTCTTGAATGCTAGGTCGCAACCCACTAATATAACGAGCAACCTTCTCCTTATTTGCTTCTACATGCCCCACTCTAATCAAGAGCTGGTAAAATTCCTCTATATATTCTTAGACTAATCTTCCTGCTTTCTTTAACCCATGCATCTTCTTAAACAAATCAAGCTCGTAGTCCACAGGAATGAACTGCTTCTTCAATTTGTCCACCATGCGATCTCATCTTGTGATCTTCTCCTTTCCTCTTCTATTTCTTTCCAATTGAACCTCTTGCCACCAGATTTTGGCATGGCCTTTCAGTTTGGCCTTTGTAAACTTAGCCCTATCTGGGTCCCTGATATCCTCATACTCAAAGTATTCTTCCAGTTCATTGATCCAATCGATCAACTCATCTTGTTTCAGATAACTTGAAAATACACTCACTTCAATTGTAGGTATTTTTCCAAACTTAGTACTGGCCCTAAAAAGCCTTTCCTTCCCATGATTTAGAACTTCCCCATCAAATTCTCCTTTTGGTCCCATTTCTTCTTCTTCATTTTCATCCTCATTGTCGTCACCTGTGGCAACATTTGCTCCTCTATGGAGCTCCTCTTGCAATGCTTGTACCTACCTTTGGAGGGCTCTAACCTCCTTAGGATTAATAGCTCTGGCTCTTTTGCCATGCTCTCTTCATGGAGGCATCTTCTAACTCGAACCCACAACCACACAATCTTGGTACGAATTGCCTCAAAGTCGGCGCTCTGTCTACACACTCAGGAAAACCAGCTCTGATACCACTTGATGGGGACACAACCAAAGAATAGTATGGACACAATAGAAAACAAAAATTGTATTAACCAAAAAAAATAAGCTAGTACATTCAGTATAGAGAAAATAATCTTCAAAACATGCCCTAAGGCTTACAATAGCATAAATGTGGAGATAATTTCTCCTTTCAGTACCTCCTCTCAAAATCCACTCCAAATTGCCTTTTACAATGCCAAAAATCTCTTTAAATAGACCTTGGAGGGTTAAGGACTAGGAGAACATTCTAGAAAGTGCTAGTAGGCATCCACCTACCAAATAGAAGGATTCAGAAGCTGCGTTAGAGGTCAACGTAAATCTAGAAGAATCCAGAAATGGTAACTGAACTTTCGGGAGGCATAACTTTTGAATTGTAGCTCCGATTGACGAACCGTTTACATTTTCGAAAAGCTCTCAAAGCGCTCTATAGCCCTATATACCAGATTCACTTGTCCCCCATTTTTTGATCCTTTTTGAGGTCATTTAATGCCCCTAACCAGCATTCTTAAGAGGTCTCCACAACCTGAAAAACTGCAATAACTTTCAAACCGTGGGGCCTTTTGACTTGATTCTTTTTCTGGAATGCTCTAAATTACAATTACATTCATATAGCCAATTTACACCTCCTAGTTCCCCAAAATGATGGCTCAATTACATACTCCTATTTTTTCAGGATTTACACAAACACAGATAGTGGAACTGTGAGAGTTGGAACCTTTATTTGACCCAAATGGGTATCCAAAAATGAAAACAGATGAAACAGAAACTAAGTCTAGGTATATTTTTTTGGGTGACACAGGATTGCCCTTATACCTCTGGATGCTCCTGCATCAGACACCCAGGGTAGATTGAAAAGTGACCTTGTCACTTTATGAGTGGTAGAGGAAATCCCAAATGAGAAACCTCAGCTGCTGAAATCCAAGTTGAGTCATCGACCGGTCATCCTTTCCATTTGACCAAATACTATTCATACTGCCTGTTTTTGGTACTCCTACCCACACGATGATCTAGAATGTCTTCTATTTCCTCCATCTTAGAAGCAGGAATTAGAAATTGCTCTAACACCAGCTCCTCATCTACACCATCTGGCAGCTCCACCTCGTATGCATTTCTTGAGTCATGTTTCTTCAAAATTTTGCAAGGGCCAAATTTTTTCATTTTCAGCTTGTTGTAAGTACCAGCTAGAAACATTTCTTTTCATAAGTGCACCATGACTAGATCCCCTACTTGGAATTCCTTATGTCTTCTCCTTTGATCAACCCTAGCTTTATACTCTTGATTCATCTTGGTAATGTGTGCTTGAACCTCCTCATGTAGATGCTTGATATGTTGAGCAAATTCCTCAGCTTCAACACTTGTCCTCTCCCCTTGTTCTATCTTCGTCAATTTTGGTGCAATCCTTGGGCTATTCCCATATACAATTTGGAATGGTGATTTTTCAGTACTCCTATTTATAGAGTTATTTTAAGCAAAATTTCCTTGTGGTAGAAACAAATCCCATCCCTTGGGCTTATCCCCAACTAAACATCTCAGCAAATTTCCCAGACTTCTATTTACCTCTTCTGTTTGGCAGTCAGTCTATGGGTGATGTGTGGAACTAAATTTTAGGTTTGTTCTCAACTTCTTCCACAATGTCCTCCAAAAATACCCCACAAATTTAGTATCTCTATCAGAAACTATACTCCTTGGAAGACCATGTAGTCTTACCACCTCTTTGAAAAACAAGTCTGCAATATGGACAACATCATGAGTTTTGTGGAATGGAATGAAATGTGCCATTTTGGAGAACCTATCAACCACCACGAACACTGAGTCATTACCCCTTTGTGTCCTTGGAAATCCAAGAACAAAATCCATACTTATGTCCTCCCATGGCCTTGATGGAACAGGCAATGGCTGATATAGGCCAGTATTGTGACTAAACCCCTTGGCAACTTGACAAACCTGGCAACTCTGTACAAACTTCTTCACATCCTGTGAAATTTGAGGCCAAAAATAATGTTTTCTAAGAATGGCAATAGTCTTATCTCGACCAAAATGTCCTGCCATCCCTCCACTGTGTTTCTCCTTAATCAGATTTTCCCTCATGGAACTCCTTGGAATGCACAATTGACTACCCTTGAACAACATGCCATCCTAAATCAAATAGTCTAACCACTTAGTTCTATCTACACCAACAGGTTCTTTACAAGCTTTCCATGCTTCAGCAAAATTAGGATCCTCGGGGTACAATTTCTTGAGTTCATCAAACCCAACTACTTCAACCTGCATTACTGTAAGCAACAACTGTCTCCTACTTAGTGCATCTGCAATCCTATTAGATTTTCCACTTCTATGCTTCAACAAAAATGTAAAGCTCTGCAAGAACTCTACCCACTTCATATGCCTCTTATTCAATTTAGCTTGGCTATTTAGGTACTATAATGCCTGATGATCAGTATACAAAACAAATTCCTTTGGCAATAAATAATGCCTCCATTTCTTTAAGGCCTGAACTATTGCATAGAACTCTTGATCATAAACATAATACTTCTTCTTTGCATCATTCATTTTTTCACTAAAATATGCAATAGGCTTACCTTCTTGGCTTAATACAACCCCAATAGCGCTGCCACTGGCATCACAATCCACCTGAAAAACTTTTCTAAAATCTGGAAGTGCCAACATAGGCTGTTCTGTCACCTTCTTCTTCAGCAATTGAAAACTTCTCGCAGCTGCTGCAGTCCATTTGAACTCTTTTCTATCCCCTCTTATTGTATCATTTAGGGGTGCACATATGCCACTGAAATTCTTAATAAACTTCCTATAAAAACTAACCAGACCATGAAATGATCTTACCTCAGTAGTAGACCTTGGAGTAGGCCATTCCAAGATGGCTTTTACCTTCTCTGGATCCATTTTGAGACCTTCAGGTGATATAACAAACCCCAAATAGACTAACTCCCTTTTTGCAAAGATACACTTCTTTAGATTAATTAATAGTTTCTCTTCCCTTAGCATTTCAAGGAGACTACGAATATGCAATAAATGTTCTTCCAAAGTCTTATTGAAAATTAAAATATCATCCAAATAAACAATAACAAATTTTCCCAAGAACTTCTTAAGTACCTCATTCATGAGCCCCATGAAGGTGCTTGGGGCGTTTGTCAATCCAAAGGGAATGACTAACCACTCATAAAGACCCTCCTTGGTCTTGAAGGCTATTTTCCACTCATCTCCTTCTCGAATCCGTATTTGGTGATAACCACTCTTTAGATCTATCTTTGTGAATTACTGAGCTCCACTCAAGCAGTCCATAAGATCATCCATCCTTGGCAAAGGAAACTGGTACTTGATGGTAATCCTATTTATAGCTCAAGAATCTATAGACATCCTCCACTCTCCATCCTTCTTTGGTGTGAGTACTGCAGGTACTACATATGGACTCAGGCTCTCTCGAATCAAGCCCTTCCTCAACAACTCCTGAACCTGTCTATTTAGCTCCTCTGTTTTAGTAGGAGTCATCCTATGAGCAGCCTTGTTAGGAAAACTAGCTCTTGAAATTAGATCTATCTGATGACTGATTTCCCTTACTGGTGGCAATCCATCTGGAACATTATCAGAGATAATATCTCCAAATTCCCCTAGTAAATCTAAAACTTCAAGTGGTATTTCACTACTACCTTCTTTATCTTTCCTAGGAATCAAAGCATAGCACATATGCTGATGTTTCATGCCATCTAAAAGCATCCTTCTATCAACAAGACAAATCCTAGCACTACTACATACCTTTTCACCTTCCTTTTTCATGGGCTTCAATTTGTGGCAAACTCCATCCTTTGTTAGAGAGTATGTGTTTGCATGCCCATCATGTACTGCATGTCTATCAAACTTCCATGGTCTACCCAACAATAGATGGCAAACATCCATCAGAATAACATCACAGAGAACCTCATCATGGTAACTCCCACTTTTGAATTTCACTAAACATTGTTCACTTACCAGGACCTTATGATCATCTTTTACCCAAGAAATCTGATAGGGCTGGGGATGTTTCTCTGTCTTGAGCTTCAGCTTAGAGACCATCTCTTCTGATACCAAGTTATCAGTGCTACCACCATCAGTGATCACGTCACAATATTTATCCTCACACTTGCATCTGGTATGGAACAAACTCCTCCATTGTCCTGATTCAATCTCACCACTTAGTAGGACTCTTTCATTTACCAAGGTCTCTCCTCTTTCTACATCCTCTGAATGTGATGATTGTGCATCCTCATCGACATGAGCAACCCTAGCTTGGCCCTCAGCTCTCCTATCTGTCCTTCCTTGTCGTTGAGGGCATTCAAAGGCACGATGACCTTCTTCATTGCAATGGAAATAGGTACCATAGAAGCCTCCTCTTCCTTGTCCATGTCCTCTACCTCTTCCTCTCTGATTTCCAAAGTCTTGATCATGGGAGCGGTTGAAACCCTCATTCCTTTGGTTCCTGCTAGTACCCATATCTTCATTTTTCTTTTTGGTTTCATTGTGGCCTCCAGATGATCTAGTGCTTCCCCTTCCTCCTTGACCACACCCTCTTTGTCTTCTTTCAAACCTTTTATTCAACTTCTCTTCAACTCGTAGGGAAAATTGGTATGCCTCTTCAACGTTGGTCATTCTTACCAAACTTATTCCTCCTGGATGCTAGGTCGCAACCCATTGATATAACGAGCAACCTTCTCCTTATTTGCTTCTGCATGCCCCACTCTAATCAAGAGTTAGTAAAATTCCTCTGTATATTCTTGGACTGATCTTCCTACTTGCTTTAACCCATGCATCTTCTTAAACAAATCAAGCTCGTAGTCCACAGGAATGAACTGCTTCTTCAATTTGTCCACCATGCGATCCCATCTTGTGATCTTCTCCTTTCCTCTTCTGTTTCTTTCCAATTGAACCTCTTGCCACCAGATTTTTGCATGGCCTTTTAGTTTGGCCTTTGCAAACTTAACCCTATCTAGGTCCCTGATATCCTCATACTCAAAGTATTCTTCCAGTTCATTGATCCAATCGATCAACTCATTTGGTTTCAGATTCTTTGAAAATACACCCACTTCAATTGTAGGTCTTTTCCCAAACTTAGTAATGGCCCTAAAAAGCCTTTCCTCTGCATGATTCAGAACTTTCCTGTCAAATTCCCCTTCTGGTCCCATTTTTTCTTCTTCATTGTCATCCTCATTGTCGTCACTTGCGGCAACATTTGCTCCTCTACGGAGCTCCTCTTGCAATACCTGTACCTACCTTTGGAGGGCTCTAACCTCCTCAAGATTAATAGCTCTGGCCCTTTCACCATGCTCTCTTCGTGGAGGCATCTTCTAGATCGAACCCACAACCAAACAATCCTAGTGCAAACTACCTCACAGTCAGCGCTCTGTTTACACACTCAGGAAAACCAGCTCTGATACCACTTGATGGGGATACAACCCAAGAACAGTATGGACACAATAGAAAAAAAAAATTGTATTAACCAAAAAAAAAAAGCTAGTACATTTAGTACAGAGAAAATAAACTTCAAAACATGCCCTAAGGCTTACAATAGCATAAATGTGGAGATAATTTCTCCTTTCAGTACCTCCTCTCAAAATCCACTCCAAACTGCCTTTTACAATGCCAAAAATCTCCTTAAATAGACCCCGAAGGGTTAAGGACTAGGAGAACATTCTAGAAAGTTCTAGTAGGCATCCACTGACCAAATAGAAGGTTCTAAAAGCTGCGTTAGAAGTCGACGCAAATCTAGAAGAATCCAAAAATTGTAACCAAACTTTCGGGAGGCATAACTTTTGAACCGTAGCTCCGATTGACAAACTGTTTACATTTTTGAAAATCTCTCAAAGTGCTCTATAGCCCTATGGACTAGCTTCAATCATCCCCCATTTTTTGGCCCTTTTAGAGGTCATTTAATGCCCCTAACCTGACTTTGAAGCATTCTTAGGAGGTCTCCACAACCCGAAAAACTACAATAACTTTCAAACTGTGGGGCCTTTTGACTTGATTCTTTTTTTGGAATGCTCTAAATTACAATTACATTCATCTAGCCAATTTACACCTCCTTGTTCACCAAAATGATGGCTCAATTACATACTCCTATTTTTTTAGGATTTACACGAACACTGATAGTGGAACTGTGAGAGTTGGAACCTTTATTTGACCCAAATGGGTATCCAAAAATGAAAACACATGAAATAGAAACTAAGTCTAAGTATTTTTTTTGGGTGACACAGGATTGCCCTTATACCTCTAGATGCTCCTGCATCACTTTGAGAATTTATAGTCCAAGTATTTGGAGGACAACAAGTTGTGCAATAAATCATGTATTGCATCTACATTTTCTTTTCTATTGCTTATAAGAGTGTTTCAAGGTTGGGAACCACTTCAACATCCTTTACATGGTTTACAAGTAGTGCCATTATGGTAGAGGATTTTACAAGGGAATAAACCTTGTGATTATGGCATTTACACAAAAGCAAAACTTGCTTCTTCAACTCGTTACACTTAACTCTTCACTAAAGTTATTCTTCCAACAGTGAGAATAATTGCTACAAATTCCTGGGAGTCAAGGGACCCTGAACCTATGCTACATTTTCTAGACACATGGGAGAAGTTACTACCACCTTTAGTACTTCATAACATTCTGGATCATATAGTGATGTTCAAATTAACAACAATAGTAGATGCTTGGATCCTCATAGGGAGACTATGCCAATACATGCATGGTTACATCCTTGGCTTCCATTGTTGGGCCAACATATGTAGCCTTTAAATCCAGCCATTTGTTATACATTGGGGAATGATCTTCATTCTTGGCATGCAAGTGATGCATCTGTATATGAAATTTTATCACCTTGGAAAACTATATTTGATTTTGTTAGCTGAGAAAAATTGATTGTTCATTTTATTCTACCTAATCTGATGACAGTTCTACAGGAATTTGTAATCAACCCAACTAATAAGAAACTAGACCAATTTAGCTATGTTATGGCTTGTTTCTTTCTAAAAATATCTGTTATAATATGTTTTTGTAAAATTTCTTGTGAACTGTGCCCTTTTTTTGGTTTGCATTATTTGTGCGCAATATTTTGGGGTAAGTCACTTACCATAGATTGAGTTAGTTTTATTGTTTTATTATTTGGATTCTGGAATATGTATGTAGCTGGATCAATTTTTCTATTGTGTCAAGATGTAATAATCATCTTAAAAAATATCTCTTTGTATACATACATACATACATAGACACACATATGTGTGTGTATGTATGTATATATACACATACACACACACATATATGTGTACGTATGTGTATATATAAAGAGAAAATTCTCTATACATACATACATACATACATACATACATACATAGACACACACACACACATGTGTGTGTGTGTATACATAAACAAAAGATTCTTTAATCACCCGCTAGGGGAAATATAAAGAGATACATGTTTAGCAGGTAAAGAAAAGAACATTTACATAGGTACCTCTTCTCACCTTGAATAAAATTTTAGAGCAGGGTAAAAGTACAAAGCTGTATCAGCTTTCAAGTTGACTTATCAGAATGACTGAATTTGAGTATTTCTATCAAAAAATCAAATTTTCTCAACTTTATGATCTAGATAAATTCATTCTAGCTAAGTTATATATGGTCTCACACTTTTCCAATTGGAAATGTCTATTAAATGCATGTTTTATACTAGTTTTTATCCAATTACTAAAGAAATAATATTATTTCAAAAAATTGACATTTCAATATCTCTTACTATTTTTTATGATATTTTTTTAGTAAAATAAAAATACCATTTTATAAAGCTCAAAGTCGAGAATATTCTCATATAGAGTTTATAGTGTTTTAATTAGATATAATACATTGCAATTAAAAAGTTCTACAAGCACATATTTTAACACCAAAAAATGTTGATTTTGAGAAAGAAAAAAATATTAAATCATATCAAAAAAATTTAAAAATTATATGAAGTTCTAGAGGAGAGAGTCCTATTTGAGAATGTATAATTTATCTTCTGGTTAGAATAGATCTGTTTTTAAAAATATGGTGGGAGATGAAAACTATCAATTTCGGGTGAGTTGAAATTTGAATCACTATGAAAGAGAAAATATAGGCCTAAAGTGAATTTTTATTGTTGACTATTCTAGCTAGATGTGTTATCTATAACATAGTTTGAGTTCAAATAGAAACACATTTATTTCCATATAGTTTTGTGGTGGGAACTAAACCCCTAATTTTTAGCATTTTTCAATAACTAAAAAATTATCTATAAAAAATATGAAAAAATACGATTTCTTATTCCAAATAATTATTAAAAAATTTAATCCTACACTTCAACCATTTCTACACATTTTTTTAGTTTAGTTCATATTCAAATTCTAAATAATAATACCAATTTCATATCATTAGAGGTGACTAGTTATACTTTTGTTAGCCTCTTCCTTTACAAAAGGGTGAGACAGGTCTGTGCTTTTACCCATCAAAGACATGGAGATCACAAGGGCATGACATGGAAATGAAATCACAGAGCAAAGAAATAGTGGAATGTCCCTTTACTGATTTTATATGATATTTCACGCCTCTAATCAGATTTTCAAGATCAAACAACTAATATCACAAAGATCCACCAAATTTCTCAAGAAACCCCAAATCGGGTATGCCAAAAATAGTGCCAAAAGCTTCACAGCTTCACCTATTATTAATAAATATGAAAGTGGAAATTTTTACAAAAATTTGAGCAGAATAACAGCCTATAAAATCACATTTCTAGATCTATATAACATGCACACAATAGCTCCCAAACGGAGGACAAAAACAATGCTCATCGGGCTCTCGAAAATAACACAAAATAGCCCAAAATCACCACAAAAACTTAATAATCTATCATAGAAGTATAATCATATCCAAATATAAATTTTCAGCTCTATTTTAACATTTAAAAGTCTGATATACAGCAGCAACCCAAACTGATATGAAATACTCAACTGGAAACACCAAACTCTTACAAAATATACACCCGAAAATCCACAAATCTGCACTGTTCAGCACAAAGGCAAACTCTGCATGAGCATGCACATGGAATGGCTTCAAACTCTCATCCTTAGCCTTCCTAAAAATCTACAAACTTCCATTCTTGGGTCTCCCTGAAAACCTGCAAACTCCCGTTCTTCGGTCTCCTTCTCTACAGGTTTGGCAGCCTCTGAAGAATAACAAACAAATGAGTTAAAATCAAGTTCTGGAATGAGCCCAAAATGCCTCCAAAATCCTTAAAAGAGGGAATAACCCTAACTCACGTCCAAGAGGTGTTAACAAAACATATTTTAATAATAATTTTCATTTATTAGTCCATTAGCTTTCAAAGATTATCCCCTTTTTCTGAAACTTCACCTTTTTGGGCCTGCCTGCCTTAGAATAGATTATTATTTTTAATTATTTGAAAAGGGGACATGACAAGTCCTACCCTTCCAAATATTGCTTGTTCTCAAGCAATGGCTAAACAATAAACCAATCAATCCACCTGGATCCCAAATGTAGTCATGAACTATACTATTGTCAATTAACATAGGCTCCTGCAATATCCTCTGCAATATAACCAAGAGGAATCCATAATCAAACTGATAATTACTGCTCAACCAAACTCCAAAGTCACAAATTCCATAGTCAGAAACCCACGAGACACAAATTCTTAGAACATCAAAACTCAAGTAAAGTGGACAAATCAAACTACCAACACAGTAAAAACCATCAACACATTCCACTAGCCTATACAGAATGTACAATCCAACTCTGCAACAATGGTGAATGCTCCCGAATGAAACTGTACCAAGTATGGAGAATCCACACACTATACAACTCCTGCAGTCAACAAAATTCTATAGATCACCGACCACTATCTCATAACCATAACTCCCATTCACCCCTGATGGTGAAAAGCCATCACAAGATAAACAACAAGAATTGGAACCCAAACCAAATTTTCCTGCCATCAACTCCTCAACACAAGGATCAAATGCTAACTAATGTACATACCCTGCAATATAATGTTGATTAAAAAAACAAACCTTAGTCAATAGCTCACCATGAACAAGTGATACAAGCCACTGTGACTAATCACTAGCTAAGTTAGGAGATGTCATAGCCAAAGGAGTAGAATCAATAACAACACCCACTGAAGTATCACTCCCAAACTCCTGCTCTAAGTCACATATTATCAAGCTGTCAACTACAGAACCTATCACCATGTCATGCTCATCACAACTCTCATCTTGAGGCATCAAACTGTCCCATAACTGATGATAAGCACTAGGAACCAAAGTACATCTCTGTATCATCATCTCATCAACATGGTCATCAAAGGTAGATTGATGAGCATACCTCATAGTGTAATGCCAATAGAATGCACCAATCTCAGTCAATGGCTCAGACTGCAATCCAGATGTAACTAACTGCAATCAATCACTAACCAAGTTGGAACTGACTACTACCTCTGAAGACATCACCAAGGGAGTAGTATTACTAGTAGGAACCATGCCAACTGTCGGCTCACCAATATCACACATGATCTTTGATACAACCTCTCTAGTCTTCGTGCCATTAGTACTAGAGGTCACCACCATGTCAGGCATACCACAACAATTTGTTGCAGCACCCAACTCAACTGAACCTGACTGTAGTGGGAATGAACCCGATATGCCAATGTTAGCATCAAGGATGGATGCATCCTCATCTCCATTGTCTCTAACAATCTCGACCATGGACATCCTCAGATCACTAGACACCACAGCTTGCGACTGTACAGAATCTGGTAAAGATTGCAGTCACTCCAACTCCATGGTCACCTTAGTCAAATGAAACTGTGACTCCTCGAAAGCCAATTGTGTACTCTCAAGAATCTTAGAAGTCACCTCGAGTTGCTGAGTAAGCTCACTCACCTCATCTTCCTTAGCCAATAATGCATCATATGTTGTACTCCCCCACTCCATAAGATAATCTCTGTCGGCTACCAACTGCATATAATTCTGTCTCAAAATCCAAATAGCCTCCCATAAAGAGTGGATCTCTATCAAGGAAAGATAACTTCCTTCCTGCTCATCACTAGTAGGAGAACCCCATCCATAAACTGCTAACAACTGACGAGCAACATCAAAATGCTGGCAAGTGATAGCAATGTCTTGCTCACTAACTCTCAACTGATTAGACACGTGATGGCACTAGCTAGACTGTCTCCTACAAACCTCCTCTGATGCACTGTCTAAAGGAGTATCCTCAAAGTTACTAGTCTCTAGAGTATTACCATCCATATCCTGTGAATCAACTCGAAAGCTCATATCAACATATGGACTATCAAAAATTGTAGCACTGCTGTCCAACTCCTCTATACCAAAAGAAACTCCAAAGGAAACTAAGTCTTCAAAACTGCCCACTACATCCTCTTGGATGTCATCAATGCCAATATGATCCTGGGACTCATCTGTACGGGTGAAAGCACAAACCTGTGTCACCATTTGTGATATTTGGAGGGGTTACGGCTGAAATAGTTTCAGCCGTAACGGTTATGGCCAAAAAAGTTTTGGCAGTACATATGTGACAAATTTTTTCGTTGACGTGGTACGCACAGTTACGGCCGAAACACTTCTGGCTGAAACAGTTTCGACCGTAACCCCCATGTTTCAAATGACTCAAAATATCATGAAAATAGCCAAAAAGTGACTGACGATAATTTTATACACTAGGGGGTTACGGCCGAAACCCTTTCGGCCGAAACTGTTATGGCCGAAACAGTTTCGGCTGGAACTACCTATGTGGCATCCTAGGTGGCAGCCACACAAGCAAAAATAAGAACTACTGCAAAATTCTAACTTTGAAGGCCAATTTGACTTACTAAATTGAAGTTTTTTTTAAAACTAAAAATATAGTTTTGTAGGTCTCAAAATCAAGATTATGATTATATAATTTTTTTAAAATTTTGATAAAGGATAATATGTTATAATTTGAAAATAGTACAAGTAGGTATTTTAAGATTCAAGAAGATGTCTATACAAAAATAAGAAAAAAATAGTAAATCATGTTCAAAAATTATTATTTTTTAATTTTGCACTAGAGGAGAGAGTCTTCTTCAAGAATATGTAATTTTAATAAAAAAATATGTAGATTTGATGGAAAAAGTTTGACGGGAGAAAAAAATTGTCAATTTCTAATAACTTTGACTTTGACCAGTTATAACTTAAAAAATATTAGCTGAATTTCAATTTTTCTTTTTTGGTGCACTAGGTATACATGTTGACTCTAACATATTCCAAAATCAGACCAAAATATGAACATTTTCATATATTTGTTTGACGAGAACAAAACTCTATATTTTCAGCATTTAAAAAAAATTAAAAAATAGACTTTAAAAATTAAAAAAATAGATAAAATTTTCACTCAATTTTTTTCAAAAAAATTACAAACATAAACTTCATCTAATTTTACACATTTCATTAGTTTACATCATCTCCAAATTCTAAGCACAAATGCCACTTTTATGTCATTAAAGTTGAAGACTTTAAATTCTGATATCACTTCTCCTTTAGAAAAGGTGACACAGGTTTGTGCTTTTACCCGTACACACTGCCAACTATGAAAGATCATCAACACATTCCAGCAAGTATGGTCGATTGGATATATGAACAAAGCCCAACACCAGTTTATAAAAACTAATACCAACATTGGACAAGTTGCTAGCACAAGAAAAGACAACACCATGCAATCTACTAATCAAATCCATGATAGCACCCAAACAAACACTGCTACCAAAAAGTGTTAAAGATCTCCAGTTAGCTAAATCCCAAATACCAATATAACAATCTTGAGTCCATATCTGTAAATTATAATTAGCTGGTAACTCAAGTAAAATCCTCACTTGAGTAATATGACCAATACCAACTAACTCCACATACCTGTCATGATGAGATAATGTAGTCACAATACTGTCTTCACTCACCTTCAACTGGCGGGATAAATCATGTGAAGTACTACTCGCCTCAACCTCATGTGATGAAGCATCTAACTATGCATTGTACTCTCTCTCAACAAAGTCATGAATGCTCAATGTCTGCTCATCTCTACTAGGTATCTCACCATCATGCACAACAACATCCTCATAATCATCATCCTTGAGGTCAAATCTATCTATCACTCTTTGACTAAAATCATCACATGTAGTTACCTGATCATGACCTTGAGTAGTCATTCCATGATACCACCAATCATAGGCTGCATCTTCCAAGTGTAGACTTGCAATTTGAACATCATCACTCTCCTTCATGGGGTTAAGTGTGAAGAAGGTCTATAATTTTTGTAGCCATGCTCTAGCTGAAATTTTATGTATTCCATCAAAAGTAGGTGCTATAAACTTGCTTATTTTATTTTTGAGCTCTCTTCCACTTATGTCATGCTCCCTTCTGCACTCTTTCTTGGGCATCAAAGTGTTCATCATATCCACATATTCTCTAAAAGGAACTAAATTGCGAAAGTCATCATCTAAACCATTGTAAGTAGCTCTTAATGCAATCAAGTTACCTGTAACCTCTTCCATGGGATTAAGGGCTGGATTTGGCACTGGTGGCTCATCTGCATGCAGAAAAATATTTTTTGTTGACTCCTTTGAAGTGTTCCCTTTCTCATTAATAGATGCAACTCCTTGCAATTTTTCTGTCAATATTCACAAAGCCTCTCTAGTTTCTGCCAAACTATCCACTGTTTGCTTCTGAGTTTTTTGGATGTCTTGGAAGAATTTATTTGCCATCTCATCTAGATTAGCCATAATTTTTCCTTCCTTGGATTTTATACGTCTACTTTCAACTGGAGGTTTAATCAAAATTTCTTTATTCTTTTCTCGCTGTAAATATCTCTTTTCTCTTTCACTTAGTTGCAGGCAACCATAAATTTTGATATGCAGCTGATTAGAAGCAACATGCAACCACCAAATTCACCAAGAACTAACATGAAAATGATTAGAAGTAGCATGGAACCATAGATTTTGACATGCAGTTGATCAGAAGCAACATGCAACCATAAATTATGACATGCAAGATCTGGGTAGTTGTCAAAACTGACATGCAAGATCTGGGTAGTTGTCAAAACTGACATGCGAACTTCTACAAACCCTTAGGCTGGCAAGATCATAGCTCTGATACCACTGAAATTTCCCTTTACTGATTTTATATGATATTTCATGACTCTAATTATATTTTCAAGATCAAACAACTAATATCACAAAGATCCACCAAATTTCTCAAGAAACCCCAAATCGGGTATGCCAAAAATAGTGCCAAAAGCTTCACAGCTTCACCTATTATTAATAAATCTGAAAGTGGAAATTTTTACAAAAAATTGAGCAGCATAACAGCCTATAAAATGAAATTTCTAGATTTTTATAACATGCACACAATAGCTCCCAAACGGAGGACAAAAACAATGCTCACCAGGCTCCCGAAAATAGCACAAAATAGCCCGAAATCACCACAAAAACTTAATAATCTATCACAGAAGTATAATCATATCCAAATAAAAATTTTCAGCTCTATTTTAACATTTAAAAGTCTGATATACAGCAGCAACCCAAACTGATAAGAAATACTCAACTGGAAACACCAAACTCTTACAAAATATACACCCGAAAACCCACAAATTTGCACTGTTTAGCACAACGGCAAACTCTGCATGAGCATGCACATGGAATGGCTTCAAAATCTTGTCCTTAGCCTTCTTTAAAACTTTCAAACTCCCATTTTTGGGTCTCCCTGGAAACTTGAAAACTCCCGTTCTTGGGTCTCCTTCTCCACAGGTTTGGCAGCCTCTGAAGAATAACAAAGAAATGAGCAAAAATCAAGTTCTGGAATGAGCCCAAAATGCCTCCAAACTCCTTAAAAGAGGGAATAACCCTAACTCACGTCCAAGATGGGTTAATAAAAAATATTTTAATAATAATTTTCATTTATTAGTCCATTAGCTTCCAAAGATTATCCCCTTTTTCTGAAACTTCACCTTTTTGGGCCTGCCTGCCTTAGAAAAGATTATTATTTTTAATTATTTGAAAAGGGGACATGAAAAATAGCATGGAAATAAAATCATATATTAGGAGCATGGAGATCAAAAGGGCATGATAAAAAAATGGAGAGATCAAAAGGGCACGATAATGAAATGCAACAATCAAAAGGGAATGACAACCAAATCCTAGATCTCCACTCATCTCCAGCAAGGGAATGACAATGAAATGCAGAGATCATAAGGGAACAAAAATGAAATGTAGTGATCACAAGAGCATGGTAATGAAATCTCCACCCTCTTTCGTGCGCAACTCTCCACAATCAATAAAAATAAATGGGAAATGATTAATGTCATGTTTTCTTTTTGTTTTGTTTATAATCATGCTAATGTTGTAATTATGACACCAATGTCAGTATTGTGATGACTTCAAGAAAATTGCAAAAAAAAAAAATGAAAATCACCCACAAATTACACTACCATCACAAATTGCCATTGCAATTTGACCACAAATGTTGTAGTGTGAGGCAATGAAATATGTTGGGCTTGACAAGAATGGTTTAAAATGACCCTACAAATTTGTAGCTATGATGGCTTTAGAAAAAATTACCGCTACAAATTCCCTTGTGGTACATTTCAAGTGTTCCAAACTAGTATTAGCATATTGAAAATTCAATGCTATGTTTGAATCAATCATCTTTTGTTAGCACTCTTCCCAGAGGTTGAATAGTCTTTATACTTCCCTCTAAAGCTATAACTCTTAAGGGAGTTGCTTGAGGTCTATCTTTTGTGTAATAATAATCTTTCTCTTCTCTCTTATGAGAATGGTACCCAGGGGCTGAATTATGATTTCTAATCTAACCATTGATTTCTTTACACTATTTGATACAAATCAATGAAATTGATTCATTACACAAAAAGTTGGCAATGACTATCCTCACTTTAACCTACATAATCATCTCATAGTCAATCACCAAGTTTGAATAAGATGTACATAGGGAACCTTTTGTCATGCTCATGTCCAACACGGTTCACCCTGGCTCTGGATGGTTTAGATTGTATGGCGCATATCGAAGAGAAGATAATGCTATTACCATCCCATTTTCCATGCTTAAAAATCTAAACAATCTCCTTATTTTACATGATCAAAATACAAAAGGAGTTCATCAAGCATAAGTTGAATTTCTTCTTATTCCTTTATTTGTTGTGTTTCTACTTTGACTTCCAATATCACAATATTATCTAGTTGATTGGATAGAGGATCAATTATGACCAATGCTTTTGCAAGAAATATGAATCCACATTAGATGGAAGTATTCTAGGACATTGTGCCATCGTAACTCCACATGACCAAAATGGTGGTGAAGAATGATCTAGCGGTGAGATTTACATAAGTGATGAGTAGCGGTATCTTTACACTTATCCGTCTCAATTTTCTTTGTGACCATTGAATCTTCCATACCTGTAATGATAGTGCATTACAAAGAGTTGAAATAGATGAAAATAATTCTACACTTGCTTCTCCTTTCTTAATAAATATATATGTAAAAGATTGGAATATATTTATAGACTTCATGAAATCAATAAGATTCTTCCTAAGTATTAAAAATATAAACATAAGGAGAAAATAATGAAAACATGTTAATTTTGGGTATGGTCCAATTTGCTAAAACTAAATAATATTACTTGGGTTTCAAAATTTTGCTAATGGATTATAGAAAGATTCTTGACTATGTGTAGAAGGAGAAAACATTGTTTGATGTCCCATGTATGTGTTGATCTCACACTTTCATTTTCGATTAATAATATTGATATTTAACATTTTCCAATTGATTATTGTCACCTATCTATATATTTTTGACCACCTTTGATGACTATTTTGTTATAGGTTTTGATAATATTATAATAAATTTGTTTCTAGTATCCTTGCTATAGGAGAACCTTGAACACTAATAGAAACATGAGATGTTATATATTTATCCAATATATATGAATACTAAAATGACCTATAAGGTCCTAAATTGATGTAATTGAGGCCATTAGAATCATTTTAATGTGTTTTGAGTCAAACTATGTTCATTATTTCAAATTGCCAATATTGGGCAATAGGGCCTAAAAGGGTCACTTTGTAAGGGTTATGGGATAAATCAAGGGGTTTAAGGTGAAAATATATATTTTAGGTCATTAATAGGCATTTTTAATTTAGAGGGAAAGCATGTAAAATTAAAGGTTAATAAGTTGTTGAGTTGGCTACTTAGTTGTCAACTTCAACAACATAAAAATTAGTATATTAAGCCTACAAAGAAGTTAGTTTTTGGTGGGTTTAGGAGTTGTTAGGATTCTTTCCAATAAGAATAAATTATATTATCTATAATCCCAAAATAAAAATGGGTAAATCATTGTATTGAAGGAGTTTTAATGAATAAAGAGTAAACTTGTTGCAAATTCCACATTCAAATTTCCTATTACAACCATCTTCCAATGTGTTTAAAGCTTTCCAAACATTGTCAAATTGAATTATATTTAGTGAGTGATGTTATTAAATTTATTTTAAATTTTTTTGGCTTTTGTGGCACTTAATTCCACTGAGTATTAAGAGACAAATCATTGTATATTTGAAGATTGTCTTATTTATGGTTTTATTTATAAATATCTAATTGCGAGCACAACGGGTTTAGAAATTGGAAGCTAATCTAGAGATAGAGGTAGTTGGGCAGGAGAGATATAGGGGTGCCAAATCTCAACTTTACTAGAGATAGATGGATGGATAATTAGCTAGAGATAGATAATTGGCTTGCCACGACACCGACGGGCTCAAGGACAAGCACTCAATATAAAGCAAGCCCCTCGAAGCCCACTACCCACTACACTAATCCTCTCCCCTCATGCCCTAATGTTGACATAATAGTCAAGTTTGTTATTAGTGAAAAACACTTATTCAAATTATAAGTATCTACCAAGCTTATTGTATAGTTAACAATGCTAATCAAGCATTTTAGTTGTTACCGAGTTCTATAGTTGCTACCAAGTTCTTTGGATAGATTTTAGTTTGTGCTGAGTAGTTACTTCTATGATAAAGATCAGTAGTATAGACTAAGCATTGTAGTGTATGCTGAGTTTACCAATGCAAATCAAGTTGTGTAGTGCTCACCAATTTCGTAGTTGATGTGATTTGAATCCAGTGTTAACTGAGCTACTCAATGTTAATCAAGTGATTCAGTTTATACTGAGCTCATAGTGAGAGAATTGACCAAGCCATGCAGTGTGAATCAAGTGATTCAATTTATATGCTGAGTTTCACAATATTCACTGAGTCACTAGTGCAGACTGAGTTTAATACTACTTGGAAGTGATCAATATGGACCAAGCTTCTACATCTACCAAGTGCATGATGATGTTGAGCATGACAGTGGATGTCGAGTATTAGAACCTCATCGATTCAATCTTCGGACCTAAGTTTCTACATTTGAGCCAACTCTTTAATTCTATAATTGGATTGATATATGTAATGCATTATATCACATCCAAAGTGTGCCAGTGCAATCATGTGAAATTTAATTGAATGGAAGGAATGTAATCAGAGAAAATGAAAAGAGTGAATTACAAAGGCTACAATGGTATAAGAAGTAGCAAAGATTCATCTTTCACAGTAAGGTGATTTGTACACTTAGTGGAATCTCACTTAGTAGACCTAGTTGTAGATTATAGACTAGCTATTGCTTCATCTTGATAGGTGGATCAGTCAAATCCTTAAATAAGGAAAACCTAAAAGTCTTGTGTAAATCTCTTTATCAAGTGCATACTTCATTGTATGTTTATAAATCCTTTAACAAGGTGGACCTAGCAATCTTTATTTCTCTTAATAAAGTAGATCATTAGAAGTGATCATTGTAAGCCTTAATTGGCCAACTTTATACTATAATACTAAAGCTTGCGGGTCTCATCCCCACCCCAGTTTTAATTTCTATTTGGAAGGCTTTTGGGTCACCAAAATCTTGTGTGTTAAAGTGTTGTGTATGCTTTCATGTTTTCAGTTTCTCATGCATGCAACTAGATCTGAATACATATGAAGGATTAATTGGTAATTAAAGATCAAATTTTATTACTTACTAATTCACCCCTCCCCTCTTAGTAACTTAAGCTTTCATAATAGTTCCAAAAATTGGTATCAGAGCTTTTCTATTCTCAGAGAAAAGTTTAACAACTTGAGCAAAGATCAAAGGCTATGGAGATATTCAGACTTGACAAAGCTATTGATAATGAAAATCTAGATTTGGAAATGGCTATTGCCCAACTCAAGAAAGAAAAGGAGTAACTATCTCAATCCCTAAAAAGAAGAAAAGATCTTGCAATTCAAATGAATGATCATCTCTACATTGAAGACCTTTATTCAGCAAGTAGCCTAGATGAAGCTAATAAAGTAATCAAAGAACTATTAGAAAATAATGGTTTACTGCAAGAAGTGAGAAAACTAAGAAGAGAGAAAGAAATTAAGTCAATAAGGCTATGTGAAGTTATGGAAGAGAAAAACAAGATAAAATAAGAAATAAAAGGAAAAAATAATGAGATTCAACATTTATCCCTTCCACAAGTTGACTTCATTAATCAGCTCACTAATGCAAATGAAGAAATCATGAATCTAAGAGTAGAAAATGAAATATTGTAGAATGATCTAAACTCTAAAAGGAAAACCAATGAAAGAATGATGAAATCCCAAGCAAACATGAATTAGCTAAATGAAAAAAATCTCTATAGAAAAAAAGGAAAAACAAGAATTAGATATAGAGAAGAAGGTGAATCATCCAAGTAAGGAGCTCAAAAGAATCAAAGACCTACTTATAATCAGTATGGTAATATAGGTCATACATCAAACAAATTTTGGATAAATGGGAAAGAAAAATTCAATGGAAAGTTCTACAATTGCAATCAGCATGGTCATAAGGCTAATGAATGCAAAGAGAAATCTAAATTCGAAGGCAAATGTCACAAATGTAACAAACATGGACACAAGTCATCTGAATGCAAATCTAAGATATTTAATCCAACAAAACAAATTGTGAAAGCTATATTTGGTTGTGACTATAACACTTGGTGCAGATGTCATTACTATGGAGAATTTGGACACATTGGAATGAATTCTGTAAAGCATCATATGAGGAAAAGAGATACTACTAGAAGATGTTTTATTTGTACTAAACTTGGTCATCTTGCCAAGAATTGCATGAGCATTGGAAGAGTTGAGGATGAAAAGAAGGAAAAAGATGACAATATCAAAAAATAGATGAGACAACAATGGGTTCCAAAATCTTTTGAAAATGCAAGTTTGAGCTATGATGAACAAGTCACTCAAGAATTGGGTGACTTCACCTTTTCCACTTAATCTCTCAAAGGAGAACTAGAATTATGATACTAAAAGAGACATCATATATCAATTCTAGTTAGTAGGATGGAAGATCCCAATCAACATTCAAGATGCAAAAGGGATCACCAAGTAAAAGATGGAAGTTATCACCGAGTAAGGTTGAGTTATTATCTTACCAAGAAAGGTCAGGTTGCAGACTCTATCGAGCAAGGTTAGGAGTAACTAAGTGCATGTGGTTACCAAGTCATGAAGACTTCACTAAGAATTCAATGAAAATAAAGTGGATGATAGTCTATCAACTTGAACAAACATTCATACCAAGAATTTATGGCAAATTTTGATAAAAGGGTGAAATCAAAGTCATTTCTCATCATGAATTTTCAAGAGCTAATTGTGCAAAGTGATCTTTGAGCATTCAAGTGACTTCTACAAATTTTTGTTGAAATATTTTCAAGGCCTACCAATCAAGGATGGTAGCCACCAATAGCAAAGTGAAGAAAGGTTCTAAAATGTTGATTCGAGGTGTGGAATGGAAGACACTGGATTTCAAGCTAACACCTACTATCGTGGAAACCCTAGATTTGAGCGGAGTGCAATCTCAAATCCCTCCTATGGTAATCTTGATAAATGAAATTTGTTCTCATTTTAAGTGCACAATTCAAGATATTGGTACTCTATAAATGGATAAAACCATACAAAAACTATGTGTTAATGTCGTGTTGAAACCAAAGCATCAACATTTGGAAGCAAAAGATTTAACACATATTCCTCACATGCCATGAGATTTCCAAATCAAATGAATAAGATACATCATTATTCATGTGCATAATGGTTAGTTGTGGTTGGAGCAACCAATTTTGATCACCAAGAAGATGATCCACAAGATCACTGGTCTCCTCATGGTAGCTAGCTAAAGCTAAAATGACTAAAAACCTAAGTTGGGTTGAAATGGAAAAGAAAATCGTTACCAAATGGGATGGAAGGGGTATGAAAATAATAAGTGTGATTGACATGGAGTTGAAGTTCAGTATTCACATCATTGCACACGTAATATACAACTCAAGTAGATTGAATAGTGTGTCATGTGAAGCTGTAGACTTGGCTTATAAGGTAGTCAAGAATAACCTTTCTCTTGACCTTGCTAAGTTATTATTGAACCAATTAAACAAGAACATGGAGAGCATTAGGACCTCAAAGAAAAATCCATGTAAGTTTGATTCACTCCTAACATGCTTTTTTTTCTATGTTCAAAAATTCTTCCCATCAAAGGGCACTGTTGTTTGGAGAAAAGATGTGCCAGTCCTTTATCAGATTACTATATACATTTTTGAAATGGGAGAGAATTTTACAAGTATAATGGATAATTATTTTGATGCATTTAATGAGAAAATGAATAATAGATACTAGATTCCAAGAAATTAGTTGAGGATTATAAAGATGATATTTGTTTCATGGTTGATAGTGACAAAGTTTACATTTAGATAGCTATGCCTAGAATTACATGGGTAAAACCTCTAGGATATGAGGTCAAAATAGATGAAACAAAGGATATAATCGAGGCATTAATAAATGAACCATTTGATCCTAAAGTAGCCTATTTTGGCACATATGATGTGGCTAAAGCCAGGATAGAGCTAGAGATTAAACTTCCTCAGGCAGTTAACAAAGGCAAGAAGAGGATTGCCAAGTTGAAAACAAGCTCCACTCTCCTATTGACCGAGGGAAAAAGTAAAGACAAAGAAGCAGAGGATGAAGAAAAGTCAAAGGAAAAAAAGCCACTAAAGAAGAAGGGTATGGTAATCATTACCAAACCTGCCAAGCCATCCACTACTGTATTTACAAGAAGGGCTTCAAGCAATAAATCAGATAAGGAAGTAGGAGACATGATTTTTAGAAAATCTCCACCAATCTTCCAAGATAGATTGAAAGATCTGGAATCAAGTTCTGGCATTACAGACTTCAAGGCACTGAAATATGAAGTTAGGATTGAAGAAGAGAAAAAGAAGATTGAAGACTTGGTCATATCCAAGATGGGTAAGTGGAAATACTTACCTGGTTAGCTTGCACTTCTGATTCCTAGTGCTTTGATGGATAAGATTAAATGAAGATGGGAATTTGCTAAACAAATTGCAAAAGATATATACTAGCAAACCATGAGGCAACTTATGCTAAGCTTAACTTATAAGGAGGTGAAGGAATCTTTGAAGAAAAATAAAGAAAAGTTAACCTTGAGATTCAACACCTATCTTGTATTGATGAATGACATTGAGCATATTGTGAAGAACACTACAAATAGATGGAAGAATATATATCTTCTTCACAAACTAAGTAATTTTTTTCTCATTGTAAGTGATAAGGATGATGATGATGATAAAGAGGAGAAAGATGAAGAGAAAGACGATGAAGAGGTAACTCATTTTGATAATGCAAAGGAACAAGGGCAGGCAGCTACTCAGGAAGATGCACAAGAAATAGAGGAGACTGACCCAATAAAGATTATTGCAGTGGTCATAGCCTCACTTCCTCATTCTCCTAGAAAAATATTGACAACATCAAGCCCAGAGATAACCTCAATAGGATTGATTGTGACCAACACTATAAGCACAAGAACTCAATCAATATTTGCACTAGTCCAACTTAGCACTACATTGACTAAAGTATCAAATACTTCATCTACCGAGCTACAGACTCTTCTGTCTACATTAGTTTTGGATACATTAGGTATTTGTACTACTAGTATTTCAATGAGTGAAATATCCATTTTTGTAGTGAGTCCTACAATTTTTATAATTATTTCCATTCCTAGTACACAAGCAATAAGAGCAAGGAAAGTTGAGACCAAGCCTCAATTGAGCACAAACTTTTTTGCTAAAGGAAAAGAAAAGTAGGATGCAGATCTTGATGAGGAAGTTTTGATTCCAAATTGGGATATTTCCAAACTCAATCTTGACCAAATGCAGAGCTTCAGAGAATTACTCCAAAAGAAAGCCAAGCAACAAAGGCTAAGAAAGGAAAGAGACAAAGAATTTAAGATTATTGAGGATGCCAAGAATATTCTAGTAGAAGCTCTAGGCATAGAGGTTGATACTTCTCAACCAATTTTGTATTAGCTGGAACAAATAGTCCACAAATATAATGAAGATTTAGATGGACATGAGAGATTATTGTAGAAAGTCAAGAAAATTTTGAGAATAAAGTTTTGACACTTATTGCTTAGCAAATTGCCATTCATCAAGTAGAACTATCTACTATTTTAGGCTCTCTAGAAACCTCTTGCAAAAATGTAACTTTAATTTTTGGTAAATTATGTGATATTTCAATTTTTACAAAGGAAATAAAAGATAAATTGTCTAAGATTGATAAGGATCTTAAGGAAAGTGCACAACAGTTGCAACTTGACCTGAGTTCAAGTTTTGCCCACTTCAATAAGATTAGACTTCTAACAGATATGCAAGTAGAATTGCTCAAAGAAGAGGTAAGAATTAGATCTACATTGGTAGATATTTAGAACATGATTCTCCCAAACATGGATGCACTACAAAAGCATATTACACATTCTAAAACACTCATCCATGATAATAAATTCTCCATTACAGACCACATTATTGAATTGTTAGCAGAAGTGTAGGTTCAATTACACACATGCAAGGTCTTGAAAGAAAATTGGGACAAGACTTTGGCGCTTATCCTAAAGGTACATTTAGATTTTGTATCTCATTTGGCATTACTTTGTAAATATATAGTATAAATCTTTGGCATTAATGCCAAAAAAGGGTAGAAGATGTAAAAAAGTTGTAAATGGGGGAGAATGATATAAGAAGATAGGTGGAGAAGATTGAAAGGGAGAGAAGATTATAAGATTGTAAAGAAAATGTATTTTGTATAAAGGATAGAAGATATATTCAGATGTACATATCAGATACTATATATTATGCTATGGAGGAGCATTACCATGTACATAAACATATCTCTTACAAAACTAATTTTGAAAAATCTCAAAAATAGTATACTCTACAGAGTCGAATCATAAGGTGATGGATAAAGGTATTCAAGAACTTTTTGAATTCAGTTTTGATTAATAAGTGTTTTTGTCACTAATGCAAAAGAGGGAGATTGTTGACATAATAGTCAAGTTTGTTATTAGTGACAAACACTTATTCAGATTATAAGTATCTACCAAGCTTATTGTATAGTTAATAGTGTTAATCAAGTATTTCAGTTGTTATCGAGTTCTATAGTTTCTACTGAATCCTTTGGATAGATTTTAGTTTGTGCCAAGCAGTTACTTCTATGATAAAGATTAGCAGTGTAAACCGAGCATCTTAGTGCATGCCAAGTTTACTAGTGCAAACCAAGTTGTGAAACACTTATCAAGTTTGTAATTGATGTGATGTGAATCTAGTGTTAACCGAGCTACTCAGTGTTAACCAAGTGATTCAGTTTATACCTAGCTTATAGTGAGAGCATTGACCAAGCCATGCAGTGTGAGTCAAGTGATTCAATTTATATGTCAAGTTTTACAATATTTATCAAGTCACCAGTGCAGAATACGTTCAAGACTATTGGAAGTGATCAGTATGGATCGAGCTTCTATGTTTGCCGAGTGCATGACAATGCTAAGAATTGACAATGGATGCTGAGCATTAGAACCTCACTGAGTTAGTCTTCAAAACCTAAGTTTCTACATTTGAGCCAACTTTGTAATATTTGTGTGGACTTGTATTGTGGCCGAATTTGTACCTCTGTAATTGGATTGGTATATATGTAATGCATTATATCACATCCAAAGTGTGCAAGTGCAATCATGTGAAATGTAATTAAATAGAAGGAATGTAATTAGAGAAAATTAGAAGAGTGAATTGCAAAGGCTACAATAGTATAAGAAGCATCCAAGATTCATCTATCACAGTGAGGTGATTTGTACACTGAGTGGAATCTCACTTAGCAAACCTAGTTGCAGATCAAAGACTAGCTACTGCTTCATCCTAATAGGTGGATCAATCAAATCCTTAAATAAGGTAGAACTAATAGTCTTGTGTTAATGTCTTTACTGAGTGCATACTTCATTGTATGTTTATAAATCCTTTAACAAGGTGGACCTAGCATTTCTTATTTCTCTTAACAGGGCAAATCATCAGAAGTGATCATTGTAAGCCTTAACCAACCAACTTTATACTACAGTATTAAAGCTTGTGGGTATCATCCCCAACCTAGTTTTACTTTCTATTTGGAAGGTTTTTGGGTCACCAAAATCTTATGTGTTAAAGTGTTATGTATATTTTCATGTTTTTAGTTTCTCATGCATGCAACTAGATCTGAATACATATGAAGGATTAATTGGCAATTAAGGATCAAATTTTATTAGTTACTGATTCAACCCTCCCCTCTTAGTAACTTATCATTTCATAATATTTCCAGCACCTAACCCATAGAGAAAATTTCATCAACAATAAGAAAAACCCCCTAACTAATTGATCACGGAGATGACGCAACCTTGGTGAATCAATTCAATAGTTGCTATGCTCCATATGTCAAAAATTCATCTAATTACAAAAAAACAACTGACTACTAGTTTAGGGAGAAAGAACCAGCTCCCAAACCCTAAAAAGAAAAAAAACTATGCCAGTGAAGTAGACCAACCATCTTGGAGTTCTTTGTAAGCAGTGTGACACCAAATAGATGATAATGAGAGTGCAGATGTGTTTTCCATGTCTTCTTCTTACTTTAAGTTACTAAAACCCATTATATTGGAAAGAGGGTTGAATCCAACTCAATTTTCCTTTTGAACGACCCAAATTAATTAAGTATTGGTTGAGATATTCTTATTTTGGTGGAAGGCTGTCATAAACCCATTAAGATGATTCAAGAAGCATTAAAATGTGATAATTTCCATATTTTCATAAAATGTAGCCCCAAAAATGGTAGAAGGATGAGGGATGATGTGTAATTTATTAGATAAAAGTTGTAGGATTTCATGCAACAATTTGACATGTTCTTAGGGCCATAGAAGTGACTGTAAAATGTCATAGAGGAAGGTTTTAGTAGTGTAAGTTTAAAATCAAGCTTTGTTCATGAAGTTGAAGTATGGTTTGGACATAAAGGACATGAGAGAGATTTGAAGATAATTTTTTGACATGTTTACAATATCATGGAAGGGTTTGAGAGTCCAAGGATAGGACTATCCAATATAGTTTGGAGAGTTGATTTGGATTTCATATAGGACAATGAATAATAAGGAGTCCATGTTTTATGTTAATGACATTGTATAAGAAGTTTAAAGTATGTTGGGGTATGGGAAAGGCATGAGAAGGTGTGAACATAGTGTTTTATTACTTAGGGTGAAGGGACATTAAGTTGGAATGGTGATAGGTGACTGCCACAAATAATTTTTTTTGGTAACTATCATAATGATAGTGATAATTTGTCACATTGTTCAAACAACCCATTGGTTAGTATTGAGTGTAAGCAATAAAAGGATAGAGGATGCTAATTAGATTGTGATCAAATTTGAGAGATTATCGACATATAGAGAATAGTGGATTCTAGGAGGAGTATTTGACCATTAAGAGGTCTTTTAATTCTTTGTCTTCTTACATTAATGCTTTACCATTGTAAATTACACATTCTTTGCTTCTAAATGATTGTACTTATTACATTATAATGCTATTTTAATGATCCTATCACTGTACCTTAATTACAAAATGCACAAACCCCAAAATTATCCCTTTAGTTCTGTCTTGCATATATGACAATTATAAACAATTTTAAAGTTCCTTAATCTTTCAGTTCATTGACCTAGTAAAACTGTCACTTGATCAAACTTAGTAGTTTACTAAAATTATTATCTTCTCTTATGTAAATTAACTTAGATGTCTTATTCAATTCATATAATGATTAAACAACACATTATCCTGTCAAAGACTAATTGATCAAGTGCACATTGTAATTCCAACATACTTGCCCCTCTTTACTCAATGACTTCACTAAATCATCTAGTTATCTCTCTTTTCAAATCCTCTTCATCAATCAACTAATATGACACTCTAAACTAATAGTAAATGTCTCACTTATAAAGTTTGATATCAATGACAACATAACAATTGTTCCACTTGCAATTTTCAACAATCTCCCTCTTTGGCATTGATGGCAATACTTCTAGTTACCATGCAAATGCAAAATAATTTCATGATTTATCATTAACAACTCCCTCTATAATCTATATCATATCTTCATTAATATCCTTTGTTTCATTCTTATTCCCATCCACACAACCTCAATATTCTTCCTCTTTTCTTCTATTACACTTCTCTCTCTATGATACCAATTATAGATTCATCAATCTAACACCAATTGTATTAACACTTGTAACACAATATCTCATTTGTAACTAGTATGGTAACTTCCATACATCTCCCTCTTTGAAAAAAATGTTAAAGACATCATCCACTCTATACTCACCCTCTTTGTCACTATCCTAATTGATCTTGCAATATGATTCCCTGTGTCATCTTTGACTTGTAGCTTCATCTACTCATAACTCTGTCCTACTTTTCATAACTTTAGGAAGCTCCTAAAGTGGGACCTCTTAGATCAATGTGTAAGATATTTTGATCATAACATTTGATGCAATGCTGCATCTCATCTTAGCTTGCTTCAAATAGGGGAATGACCCCTAACTTACCTCATAGATACTCAAATGCATCTTTAGGTAATGTTTCTTGCTTGCCCATGAAATCAATTTATTTCATAGAAAGAAAGCTCCTCTACTTGTACTCGTTTTGTCATCAATGTTTCCATCCTAATCAAAATTTGTGTAAACTTTCAGCTCAAACTTTTTATTCTTCTTGTACCATAATCCATAGACTTATTTTCTTTTTAGCTATCTTAGTATCCTTTTCACATCCATTGTGTAATTCTTCTTAGGATTAGAAGAAAATATTACAACAATACCAACTACTAATGTAATTTCAGGTCTTCTATGAACAAAATATTACAACTTTCTAATCATTCACATATACAATGTTTGATTTACTTTAGCAAAATAATCATTCTTTGAAATTTTATGTCCAGTCACCGTAGGTGTTCAAACTAGTTTTGAATCTTCCATTCCAAAATTGTTCAATACTCCTTGATATACTTTGATTTTATATTATAAATATCTCTCTTCATCTGATAAAATTACAAACCAATAAAGAAATTAATCTCTCCAAATGTTGACATCTCAAACTCTTTCTTCATCTCATTTGAAAGTTATTTACACGACATATCATGCCCTCCAAATATGATATCATCAAAAAATATTTTAGATAGGAATATCTTACTCTCAAATTTTTTTTTCAAGTATAGATTGCTATTGTCATTAGTTCTTGCAACCAATTTTCACCAAATAAGTGTCTAACCTTCCATACCATTCTCTAGGGGCTTGTTTCAAACCATATAATTCTTTGTACAATTTACATACCATGTTCCTCTTTCTAAGGTCAAAAAATCCTTCAAGTTTCTCAATGTAGACTTATTCTTCCAAGATTCCATTAAGAAATGATATTAGACATCTATATGATATAACTTAAATCTTTATAAGCTCACCATATCAAAGAAAAGTTCTTACTCCTTTGAACCTTGCAACTAGGGCAAATGTCTCATCATAGTAAACTCCTTCCTCTTGTGCATATCCTTTACAATCTAGTCTTTCTCTATTTCTTGTGACTTCACCTTTCTCATTCAACTTGTTTCTGAATACCCACTTTGTTACACTCACATTCTTCTCCTTTGGCCTTGGTACCAATGTCCATGTCTTTTTCTTCTCTATTTGATCTGTTAGTGTAGTTTTTTATTTTTCCTATATTGCTAGGTTTTTCCTACACTTTTAATAATCTTTCTTAGATTAATAAAGCATGTCTTATTAGGTGAATGGTTGCAAGATGTCACCTTCCTACACGTGAGCATCCATTAGATATTTTGGGAAGTTACTTTTCTATCTTTAGTCCGATAGATGGTTGCTCCTCATTGGTTGGTGTTGCCACCTCCTCCCTCTTCCTAGCCTATATAAGCATGTTACCTAGCTTGTATTTGCATCTCTTATTTTTGCATCCTCTTAATGCTATTTTCCTTCTAGCATTTGCATTACTCTCTTGAAGAATAACTCTGTGTTTCTATTTTGATTTTGTATCGTTTGCATTCATAGTTTAGATATTTATTCTTTGCACAAGTTTTCTGGGTTATTAATCTTTTTAGATTCTAACATGGTATCCGAGCTTTTCTACGTACAAGAGTAGATTTTAATTTCCTTATTTGAGAGATTTAGGGGGGGCTAATAAATCTTATTGTAAGTTTTTGAAAAACCTAGTATGCTCTTCTCTCGCATCTTCAGATGATCTTGAGAATCATAAAAGTTTGACGAAAACATTTTTAATCTCTGAGTGATTGCAACATTTCTAGTTGTACTGGCAACATTTCTGGTTGTTCCAATGCATCCAGTGGGCTTGAGGAAGTCAGATTTGGCTTTCATTTCACCGAGATCAGAGATCATCATACAAGTTGCAAAACTGAGGTTTCAATCTCAAATCTGACAACCAACTTGCATATTTGGTGTTTTCAATCAATATTGCAGGTTCCAACATGCCATTTATTGACTTAGGTAGCTGATTCAATCTTTTCATGATGTATTTTGGTTGCTGGGTTCATTTTTTGGTTGTTGGGGCCATTTTTTGTTGGTAAAGGCATCTGATTTACACTATAGCTACATCTTTTGTACATCAACAAGAAAAATTCTTTTTGGGTTTTGTTCGCAACCCCCAAAAACCATGTGGGTATCTTTTAGTTTTTGCATGCAATCTATATATTTTGAAAAATCGAGTGCGGAAAGCTACACTCGTACCCCTTTCCGTTGGCAGTCATAGATCTGAACATAGTTTTCAAATGCCTCATTCTTTCTCATACAAACTTCAATTTCTATGATTCTTGTTATGACCTTGGCTATTTTTTTGTGCTCTATCCACTAGTGGAGTTGTTTTTTGATTTTCATGCATATATTTTTCAGAAATTCTAGATTCTCGATAATAACTGTGCATAGTTCTCATTTTGAAAACTTTGGAGGATCATAACTTTCTCATACGACCTCGTATCGAGGCGATTCATTTTTTGAAAGTGCATGATTCTTTGAGTAGATCATAGTGGTGCTATTTGTTTCCTTGATTATTATGCCTAAGTTTCACTTTCAGCATATGCTCTTCAAGAGGATTTGTAATGCATTAAAATCAAGACCACTAAGTATTTCTTTCTAGTGGTAGTTGTAAACACACTAAAATAAAGTGTCAAATCATATTTCTTTGAGGGGGTTCTTTGATTGAGTAAAAGGGGGGGGGGGCATTGTTGTGGTTGGGTTCTCTTCTTTTTAACATTTTTTCTCTACATTTCTTCATCATGGATCAAACAAATATGCCCATCATAACTCCATACAATTGCTTTGAGTGGAAATAACGCATGACAATTCACTTAAGGAAAGCTAGATTAAAAAGGATAACTATGGGACTTGAAAATGAACCTGATAAAGATGAAGATAAGCCTAAGTGGTTTAACAAATGTGATGAGGCATATGGAACATTGTGTTTGTCTATTTCTCTTGACTTGCTATTTCACATTGAGTCTTTGGATACACCAAATGAAATATGGACAAAGCTAGAAACACTATTTGGCACACAAGATTCAATGAGGGGTCATATGTTGGAAAATGAATTAATTAGTTTAAGTCCAGGCAATTTCAACACAATCTAGGATTTCTTCACCAAATTGAAATCACTAAGGCTGCAGTTAAAACAATGTGGAATTGAAAAGAAAGATGAACAACCGATTCTTAGTATTCTCTCGAAGCTAAGTTTAGAATGTTCTATGTTTGTCTCTACCTTCTATGCTACTAAGGGTGCACTTGTTACTCAATTCTCCATGCCATCTTTAGATGATTTTTCTATAAATCTCACTCGAGAATAGGACAAGCTAATCTAGATGGGCACTCTTAAGTCCTCTAAGTCAAATGCCTTGGCTACCATCCAAGAAACAAAAGAAAAAAAAGGACAAAGTAGTAACAAAAATAGTAAGGATAAGAAACAAAATAATATCAAGGAAAAGAAGGATCAGATACTGGTTGCTTCAAAAGCAACTATTGATACCTCATCCTGTAAGGGTGATAAGCCTAAGAAAGAAAAGGTCAAATGTATCTATTGTAAAAGAACTGGTCATGATGAACATAAATGTTTGAAGAAACAAATTGATCACTTAACATACATTCTTGAGAAGAATAATATTAGTGTTCTTGAGTCTATCAAACAAAGTTCTAATGAAGGGTCTAACAAGGAAAAAGAAAACAACAAGGGGAAAGGAAAGGGCAAGGCTCTTGTTACAGTTTCTTCCTCACCATCCACTTGGGTTCTTTATTCAGGTGCTTTGCACCACATGGCTTCATCTAAGGAAGAATTTGCATCCTTGGAGCTGTGTACTACACCTTCTATTTTGATGGGTGATGAAACTCCTATTGAGGTGTGTGGGAGAGGGTTTGTTGATGTGAGGGATGAGACATTCCATGATGTTCTTTATGTACCCTCATTATCAACTAATCTCCTATCAATATACCAGACACTCACACAAGTTTAGGCAAGTAGGTTGAGTTCATTCCTAATTCAGTGGAGATACATGAGTTGTATATTGATTCTATAGTTGCAGTTAGGAGAGAAGATCATCAATCATGACTCTATCTATTTTCTCACTTTGTTCCTGATCCTCCATCTATTTTTCTCACTCACTCTAATGATGTGAGTAAATTATGGCATGAGTAGTTTGGCCATGTTAACTTATGCTATTTGCATCAGCTCAACTAGTAGAGCATGGTCATAGGGTTGCCTTTGGTTCAATTCTCAGGTAGTGTTTTCCAAGGTTGCATTCTTGGTAAGCATCCTAAGGAAAAGTTTGACAAAATTAAGGCATGGAAAGCTTCATAGATACTAGAGTTAGTTCATAGTGATTTGGCTGGTCCATTTCAACATCTTGCTTTCAGCAGGGCCCAATATGTCCTCACATTCATTGATGACCTTTCTCAATATACTTGGGTCTACTTTCTCAAATAGAAGTTAGAGGTATTTGATCATTTTTAGGACTTCAAAATTTTTGTAGAAAAGCAATCTGAGAAAGCCATCAAAGTTTTTCACACAAATAATCGTGGTGAGTATGTCAACCATTAGTTTGAAAGATTTTGCACTTTATAGGGGATTGTTTTACAAAATTTAGTTCCATACAATCCTCAGCAGAACAATGTTGCAAAATGAAAGAATAGATCCTTGAAGGAAATGACAAACTATATGATTCACTCTAGATCTCTTCCACCACAGTATTGGGAAGAAGCCATTAACTGTGCTTGTTATATCTAGAATCATGTTCCTCACGAAGCCTTGACAGGAGTTACTCCTTTTGAAGCTTGGAGCAATCGAAAACCATCAGTTAAGCACTTTCAAGTTTTTGGCTCCCCTGCATGACCCACATTCCTACAATGAAACATAAGGACTTGGATCTGCAAAGTAGACCTTGCATATTTGTAGGTTATCTTGATGGTGTGAAGGGTTATTGGTTGCTCCACCCTACTATACATGAGTCATTCATTGAGAGGAGTGTTTTGTTTGAGGAGGGATCTTCAAGCTCACTTTCTATCACTTATCCAACTCCTTGCACTTTGACATTGGAGTCACTTGGAATACATGATAGATCTTCTGATGAGTTAGATTCACCTGAACAATCTTCTACCTCTACTTTTGATGCAGAGAGTGATTCAAATAACTCACATCCTTCCTCTTGTAGTCATCATTTAGAGGTTAATGATTCCCCTCTAGATTCTCCATCTTCCTATTCACTTTGGGCTAGATAGACCTTGCAGTTCGTAGGTGATTGGGTTGGGGATCCATCAGATAGTAGGTGAACTCATTTACAATTCTAGGATGCTCCACATGTCTTCATTGTTACTACCTTAGATCCACAGTCCTTTCATGAGGCTTCTGGTATTCTTGAGTTGAATACAACTATATAGGAAGAGTATAGTTCCTTGATGAGGAACCACACTTGGGATCTTATCCCTCTTCCTAAGGGAAGAAAACCCTTTCAATGTAAGTGGATCTATTGGACAAAATTTGCAACAGATGGGTTAGTTGACAAACACAAGGCTCGCTTGGTCACCAAAGGATTCTCCCAAGTTCCTGGGATTGACTACTCTAAGACTTTTGTGCCAATTGCCTGAATGAATTCCTTTTGAATTATTCTTGCCATTGCTGCAATTAATCATTGGGAAGTACATTAGATGGATGTGAAGAGTGCTTTTCTTCATGGTGATCTTCATGAGGAGATCTACATGGAGCAGCCATAGGGCTTCCTTTAGGATTCTTCACTTGTGTGCCATCTTCATAAGTCTCTCTATGGCTTCAATTAGGCTCCTCGGGCCTAGTATGCCAAGATGGACTCCTTCCTTCTATCAGTTGGGTTCACTTGGTGCCATTTTGATCCTAATGCCTACATTGTACAATAGGGTGATTCACTTATATTTTAGTTTTATATGTTGATGACTCTTTGATCACAGGAAGTTCTTCACCCACCATTAAGACTGTCAAAGTGGCCCTTCAGGATAGTTTTTTGATGACTAACTTGGGCTTGTTGCATTACTTTCTCAGGATTGAGATCTTTCAGTCTCCTTCTGGGATCACCATCACATAGTCCAAGTATGCTCTAAATTTACTCTCGAGGTTTCATATGGCTAATTGTACGCCTGCTTTGATTGCCTTCCTTTCTGTAGTCAAAATTGAGGCTCAATGTTCTTTTCCACTTGTTGATGGCACTTTGTACCACCAATTTGTTGGGAGTCTCATTTATCTAACTCATATGAGACTTGAAATCTCCTATTCTATAGGCACGGTCTCTTGATTCATGCAAGAGGCCCATGAGCTACACTAGGAAGCAACCAAGTGGATCCTTCACTACATTCAGGGTTCTCATAGTTGTGGGACTCACTACGCAATAGGTATTGAGCTTGATTTAGTGGGCTACACAGATTTAGATTGGGCAGGTGATTCTCAAGATTGCAAGTCTACTTCAGGGTATAACTTCTCACTTGGGTCAGGTCCTGTTTGTTGGTTGAGAAAAAAGCAGTCTACTATTGATCTATCTTCTACTAAGGCTAAGTATCGGGGGGCTGTAAATGCCACAATTGAGGGAATTTGGCTTCAACATCTTCTCATTGAGTTTGGTATCTAAATTAGACAACTATTAGTCATATTTTGTGACAACCAAAGTGCCATTTAGATCTCACAGAATCTGGTTCATCATCAATGGACCAAACACATAGAGGTCAACATGCACTACATCCGAGAGCTCATCCATGGTCACATCATTAACCTCTGCTATTGTTTGAATTCCAAGCAAGTTGTTGATATCTTCACCAAAATCTTCACTGAGAGAAAGTTCCTTTATTTGTGAGCTTTGCTAGGGGTGCGTGATGCTTCATCTTTTTGGATGGCCTCTTCCTCTCACTTGGACTCTTGAATTTTTTTGGGGGGTCTCTTTTCTCTCTCTTTTGGGGAATCTTATGTACATGGGTACCTCATCAGGCTTGACTTTCCAGGACCCATTTCTACATCCACCTAAGCTTTTCTTATGGGGGGTTGTTAGTGTAGTTTTTTATTTTTTCTATATTGTTAGGTTTTTCCAACAATTTTAATAATCTCGCTTAGGTTAATAAAGCATTTCTTTTTAGGTGAATGGTTGTGAGGTGTCACTTTCCTACATGTGAGCATCCATTAGCTATCTTGGGAAGATACTTTACTATTTTTAGTTCGATAGATGGTTCCTCCTCATTGGTTGGTGTTGCCACCTCCTCCATCTTCCTAGCCTATATAAGCATGCTACCTAGCTTGTATTTGCATCTGATGCAGGAGCATCTAAAGGTATAAGGGTAATCCTGTGTCAACCAAAAAAATGTACTTAGACTTAGTTTTTGTTTCATGTGTTTTCATTTTTGGATACCCATTTGGGTCAAATAAAGGTTCCAACTCTCACAGTTCCACTATCAGTGTTCTAGGATAGAGTATTTGAACACCTTGGGATACATGTAAATGCCAAAAAAATAGGAGTATGTAATTGAGCCATAATTTTGGTGAATTAGAGGGTGTAAATTGGCTAGATGAATGTAATTTTAATTTAGATCATTCTTGAAAAAGAATCAGGTAAAAAGGCCCCACGGTTTGAAAGTTATCGCAGTTTTTCAGTTTTTGGAGACCTCCTAAGAATGCTTCAAATTTAGGTTAGGGGAATTAAATGACCTCAAAAAGGGCCAAAAAATGGGGGACAAGTGAATTTGTTCCATAGGGCTATAGAGTTCTTTGAGAGCTTTTCAAAAATCTAAACGGTTCATCAATCGGAGCTACGGTTCAAAAGTTATGCCTCCCGAAAGTTCGGTTACCATTTTCAGATTCTTCTAATTTTGCGCCAACTTCTAACGTAGCATCTGGAGCCTTCTACTTGGTTGGTGGATGCCAACTAGCACTTTATAGAATGTATTCCTAATCCTTAACCCTTCGGGGTCTATTTAATAACATTTCTTGCATTGTAAAAGGCAGTTCAAAGTGGAGTTTGAGAGAAGGTATTAGGAGAAGAATTTATCTCCAGATTTATGCTATTGTAAGCCCATAGGGCATGTTTTGGAGTCTGTTTCTCTACACTAAGTGTACTAGCATATTTTTATAGTTAATAAAATTTTCCCTTTCTTGTTGTTTCCATTTTGTGCTTGGGTTATGTCCCCATTAAGTGGTACCAGAGCTGGTTTTCTTGAGTGTGTAGACAGAGTGCCGACTGTGAGGCAATTTGCACTAGGACTGTGTGGTTTTGGGTTTGAGTTAAGAAGATGCCTTCATGAAGAGAGCATGGTGGAAGGACCAGAGCTATTAATCCTAAGGAGGTTAGAGCTGTCCAAAGGTAGGTACAAGCATTGTAGGAGGAGCTCCATAGAGGAACAAATGTTGCTGCAGGTGATGAAAGTGAGAATGACAATGAAGAAGAAGAAATTGGACTAGAAAGGGAATTTGATAGGGAAGTACTAAATCAAGTAGAGGAAAGGATTTTTAGGGCCATTACTAAGTTTGGTAAAAGACCTACAATTGATGTGGGTGTATTTTCAGGAAATTTGAAACCAGATGAGTTGATCAATTGGATCAATGAAATGGAAGTGTACTTTGAGTATGAGGATATTAGGGATTCAGATAGGGTTAAGTTTCCAAAGGCTAAACTAAAAGGCCATGCCAAAATTTGGTGGCAAGAGGTTCAATTGGAATGAAATAGAAGAGGAAAGGATAAGATCACAAGGTGGGGTCATATGGTGGAAAAATTGAAGAAGCCGTTCATTCCTATTGACTATGAGCTTGATTTGTTTAAGAAGATGCATGGGTTAAAGCAAGCAGAAAAATTAGTCCAAGAATATATAGAGAAGCTTTATCAACTTTTGATTAGAGGGGGGCATGTAGAAGAAAATAAGGAGAAGGTTGCTTGTTATATCAGTGGGTTGCGACCTAGCATCTAGGAGGAATTAAGTCTGGTAAGAATGATCAGCGTTGAAGAGGCATACTAGTTTGCCCTATGAGTTGAAGAGAAGCTAAATAAGAGGTTTGAAGGGAGACAAAGAGGGCATGATCAAGGAGGAAGGGGTAGTGATAGGTCATTTAGAGGCCGAAATGAAGCCCAAAAGAAAAATAAAGATGTGGGTACTAGCAAGAACCAGAGGAATGAGGCTTTTAACTGCTCCTGTGTTTAATACTTTGGAAATCAGAGAGGAAGAGGAAGAGGACATGGACAAGGAAGATAAGGCTTCCATGGTACCTATTTCCATTACAATGAGGAAGCTCATCATGCCTTTGAATGCCCTCAATGACAAGGAAGGATAGATAGGAGAGCTGAGGGTCAAGCTAGGGTTGCTCATGTGGATGAGGATGCACAATCATCACATTCAAAGGATGCAAAAAGAGGAGAGACTTTAGTAAATGAAAGGGTCCTACTAAGTGGTGAGATTGAACCATGACAAAGGAGGAGTTTATTCCGTACCAAGTGCAAGTGTGAGGATAAATGTTATGATGTGATCATTGATGGCGGTAGCGCTGATAACTTCGTATCAGAGGAGATGGTCTCTAAGCTAAAGCTCAAGAGGGAGAAACACCCCCAGCCCTATTAGATTGCTTGGGTGAAAGATCATCATAAGGTCCTAGTAAGTGAACAATGTTTAGTGAAATTCAAAATTGGGAGTTACCATGATGAAGTTCTCTGTGATGTTATTCCAATGTATGTTTTCCATCTATTTTTGGGTAGACCATGGTAGTTTGATAGGCATGCAGTACATGATGGTCATGCAAACACATACTCTCTAACAAAGGATGGAGTTTACCACAAACTAAAGCCCATGAAAAAGGAAGGCAAAATAGGTATGTAGCAGTGCTAGGATTTGTCTTGTTGATAGAAGGAAGTTTTTAGATGGCATGAAACATCAGTGTATGTGCTATGCTTTGATTCCTAGGAAAGATAAAGAAGGTAGTAGTGAAATACCACTTGAAGTTTTAGATTTACTAGGTGAGTTTGGAGATATTATCTCTAATAATGTTCCAGAAGGATTGCCACTAGTAAGGCAAATCAATCATCAGATAGATTTAATCCCAGGAGTTAGTTTTCCTAACAAGGCTACTCACAGGATGACTCCTGAAACTGAGGAGCTAAACAGACAAGTGCAAGAGCTATTGAAAAAGGTTTTGATTCAAGAGAGCCTCAGTCCACGTGCAGTACCTACAGTACTGGCACCAAAGAAGGATGGATAATGGAGAATGTGTACAGATTCTTGAGCTATAAACAAAATAACCATCAAGTATCAATTTCCTTTTCCAAGAATGGATGATCTTATGGATTGTTTAAGTGGAGCTTAGTACTTCACAAAGATAGATCTCAAAAGTGGCTCTCACCAGATACAGATTTGAGAAGGAGATGAGTGGAAAATAGCCTTCAAGAAGAAGGAGGGTCTTTGTGAGTGGTTAGTCATGGCCTTTGGATTGACGAACGCCCCAAGCACCTTCATGCAACTTATGAATGAAGTACTTAAGAAGTTCTTGGGAAAATTTTTTATTGTCTATTTGGATGATATTTTAATTTTTAGCAAGACTTTGGAAGAACATTTATTGCATATTCATAGTGTCCTTGAAAGGTTAAGGGAAGAGAAATTGTTAATTAATTTGAAGAAGTGTATCTTTGCAAAAAGGGAGTTAGTCTACTTGGGGTTTGTTATATCACTTGAAGCTCTTAAAATGGATCCAAAAAAGGTAAAAGCCATCTTGGAATGGCCTACTCCAAGGTCGTCTATTGAGGTGAGATCATTTCATGGTTTGGTTAGTTTTTATAGGAAGTTCATTAAGAATTTCAGTGGCATATATGCACCCCTAACTGACACAATAAGAGGGGATAGAAAAGAGTTCAAATGGATCATGATAGCTACGAGAAGTTTTGAATTGCTGAAGAAGAAGGTGACAGAACAACCTGTGTTGGCACTTCCAAATTTGAGAAAGGTGTTCCAGGTGGATTGTGATGCTAGTGGCAATGCTATTGGGGCTATATTAAGCCAAGAAGGTAAGCCTATTGCATATTTTAGTGAAAAATTGAATGATGTGAAAAAGAAATATTCTGTTTATGATCAAGAGTTCTATGCAATAGTTCAAGCCTTAAAGAAATGGAGGCATTATTTATTGCCAAAGGAATTTGTTTTGTATACTGATCATCAGGCATTACAATACCTAAATAGCCAAGGTAAATTGAATCATAGACATATGAAGTGGGTAGAGTTCTTGCAGAGCTATAGATTTTTGTTGAAGCATAGAAGTGGAAAATCTAACAGGGTTGCAGATGCACTAAGTAGGAGATAGTTGTTGCTTATAGTAATGCAGGTTCAAGTATTTGGGTTTGATGAACTCAAGAATCTGTACCCTGAGGATCTTGATTTTGCTGAAGCATGGAAAGCTTGTAAAGAACCTGTTGCTGTAGATAGAACTAAGTGGTTAGACTATCTGATTCAAGATGGTATGTTGTTCAAGGGTAGTCAATTGTGCATTCCAAGGAGTTCCATAAAGGAAAATCTGATTAAGGAGAAACACAGTGGAGGGATGGAAGGACATTTTGGTGAAGATAAGACCATTGCCATTCTCAAAGAACATTATTTTTGGCCTCAAATGTCACAAGATGTGAAGAAGTTTGTACAAAATTGCCAGATTTGTCAAGTGGCCAAGGGATTTAGTCACAATACTAGACTATATCAGCCATTGCCTGTTCCATCAAAGCCATGGGAGGACATAAGTATGGATTTTGTTTTTGGATTGCCAAGGACACAAAGGGGTAATGACTCAGTATTTGTGGTGGTTGATAGGTTCTCCAAAATGGCACATTTCATTCCATGCCACAAAACTCATGATGCTGTCCATATTGTAGACTTGTTTTTCAGAGAGGTGGTAAGACTACATGCTCTCCCAAGAAGTATAGTTTATGAAAGAGATACTAAATTTGTGGGGTATTTCTGAAGAACATTGTGGAAAAAGTTGAGAACAAACTTGAAATTTAGTTCCACACATCACCTGTAGACTGACGGCCAAACAGAAGTGGTAAACAAAAGTCTGGGCAATTCGCTAAGATGTTTAGTTGGGGATAAGCCCAAGTGGTGGGATTTGATTCTACCCCAAGAAGAGTTTTCTTATAATAACTCTATAAACATGAGTACTGGTAGATCAACATTCCAAATTGTATATGGAAGTAGCGCAAGTACTGCATCAGAATTGAGGAAGATAGAGCAAGGGGAGAGGACACGTGCTGAAGCTAAAGAATTTGCTAAACATATCAAGCATTTACATGAGGAGGTCCAGAAACACATTACCAAGATGAACCAACATTATAAAGCTAAGGCTAATCAAAGGAGAAGACATAAGGAGTTCCAAGTAGGGGATCTAGTCTTAAGAAATAAATATTTCCAGCTGGTACTTACAACAAGCTGAAGATGAAGAAATTTGGCCCCTAAATTTTTTTGAAGAAACATGACTCAGGAAATGCATATGAAGTAGAGTTTCCAAATGGAATTCACATTTCTCCTATTATCAACATTGCAGACTTAACAGAGTATCATGATGATGGTGTAGATGAGGAGCTGATGTTAGAGCCATGTCCAATTCCTACTTCTAAGAAGGAGGAGATAGAGGAGATTCTGGATAGTCGTGTGGGTAGGAGTAGCAAAAATAGGTAGTATGAAGAGTATCTGGTCAAGTGGAAAGGATGACCGATAGAGGACTCAACTTGGATATCAGTAGCTGAGGTTTCCCATTTGGGATTTCCTCTACCATTCATAAAGTGACAGGGTCACTTTTCAATTTACCCTGGGTGTCTGATGCAGGAGCATCTAGAGGTATAAGGGCAATCTTGTGTCACCCAAAAAAATGTACTTAGACTTAGTTTTTGTTTCATGTGTTTTCATTTCTAGATACCCATTTGGGTCAAATAAAAGTTCCAACTCTCATAGTTCCACTATTAATGTTCTAGGATAGAGTATTTGAACACCTTGGGATACGTGTAAATGCCAAAAAAATAGGAGTAAGTAATTGAGCCATAATTTTGGTGAATTAGAGGGTGTAAATTGGCTGGATGAATGTAATTTTAATTTAGAGCATTCCAAAAAAATAATCAGGTCAAAAGGCCCCACGATTTGAAAGTTATCACAGTTTTTTAGTTTCTGGAGACCTCCTAAGAATGCTTCAACGTTAGGTTAGGGGCATTAAATGACCTCAAAAAGGGCCAAAAAATGGGGGACAAGAAAATTTGGTCCATAGGGCTATAGAGCACTTTGAGAGCTTTCCAGAAATGTAAACAGTTCGTCAATTGGAGCTACAATTCAAAAGTTATGCCTCTCAAAAGTTTTATTACCGTATCTGGATTCTTCCAATTTTGTGCCAACTTCTAATGCTGCTTCTAGAGCCTTCTACTTGGTCGCTGGATGCCAACTAGCACTTTCTAGAATGTATTCCTAATCCTTAACCCTTCGGGGTCTATTTAAGAACATTTCTAGCACTGTAAAAGGCAGTTCAGAGTGGAGTTTGAGAGAAGGTACTGGGAGAAGAATTTATCTCCAGATTTTTGCTATTGTAAGCCCATAGGGCATGTTTTGTAGTCTATTTCTTTGCACTAAGTGTACTAGCATATTTTTACAGTTAATAAATTTTTTCCTTTCCTGTTGTGTCCATTCTGTGCTTGGGTTGTGTCCCCATCAACATCTCTTGTTCTTGCATCCTCTTAATGCTATTTTGCTTCTAGCATTTGCATTACTCTCTTGGAGACTAAATTTGTGTTGCTATTTTGATTTTGAATCATTTGTATTCATAGTTTAGATATTTATTCTTTGCACTAGTTTTTTGGATTATTAATCTTTTCAGATTCTAACATGATCAATCTCCTCATTCATTTCTTTATTAAAATCTTCATTTTCCAAGGCATGTTTAACTAATCTAGGCTCAAAATCACATTGTAAACATGTATCATTCTTCAACTTATTTTTTGTCATGACTCATGAATCTTTGTCTCTAATGATTTGATCTAGTGTATGGTGTTTTCTCACATATTTTTCCAAGATAGGTTCAAACCTTCTTTCTTCTTGTGGTATATCACATGGTCTTGCTTGCTCATCTTCTTCAAGTATTTTTTTGTAACTTAGCATCGTCTGTTTGATGTTTGGTTTCCTCTCTCTAAAGTTTAACTTCTTTTCTATGTGACTCAACTCTTATATCATGATGCTTGATAGATCTCTTTTGTTGAAACTTGGTAGGGTCTAGCTATTGATGCTTGAGAACCTCTTTATCTAGTTTAGGTAATGTACTAGGATCTCCTTCATAGACATAGAAAACATTTCTATAATCTTTAAGTTCTTTCTTGCATTACTCTTCATTCTTTTGTGAAAATTCATCAACTCTAACATTTTCACTTTCCAAAATTTTGTTAGTGTTAGTAATCAAACACTTTTATGCCTTGCTTTAAGTGGAATATCCTAGGAATATACCTTTATGACCCTTTTCATCAAGTTTTCCTTTCCTTCATATTTCAATAAGTAACATTTTCTTCCAAAGACTTTGAAATAATTTACACTCAGTGCATAGCTATACCAAATTTCAAAAGGGGTTTTGTTTGTCCCTTTCTTAACTTGAACTTGGTTAAGTGTATAAAAAATAGTAATTATAGATATTCTCCAATATTTTTGTGAAATATTGCTTTCCATCATCAATGTTCTTGCACAATCCATGATTGATCTATTCCTTCTTTTAACTATCCCATTTTGTGGTGGAGTCCTTGGTGCACTCATTTGTCTCTTGATTCCTTTGTCATTGTAAAATATATTAAACTATTCTGATATGAATTCAATTCCTCTATCTAATCTCAAGAACTTCAGGCTCTTAGCTATATCATTTTCAATTATAGCCAAATACCACTTAAACATTTGAAAAACATCAAATTTTTCTTTAAGAAACATCACAATCATCATTCTAGAGAAATTATCAACAAATAGAATAAAGTATTTGTCACCATAATAGCTTTTCACTCCAATAGGACCACATAAATTACTATGAACCAACTCCAAAACATCATTAGAAGAATATGTCCTTCTCTTGAAACTAGACTTTGCCATTTTTCTCATTTGACATTATTTGTATATCAATTTATCAAGTTTTCTCAATCTTGGTAATCATCTTACTATTTTCATCTTACAAATGTTTACCAAATTATCAAAATTAACATGACATAGACTCTTATTCCATAACTAGACATCTTCAAATTGTGCAAATAGACATGTATCTTCAGATATGTATAGATAGAACAAGTTACCTCTTGTTTTCTCTCCACTTTCAATTAGTTCACTAGTAGCATCATAGATCTTTTCCTTCTTATTTTGGAATTCAACTTGGTAGGCTAAACTGTTCAACTATGCAACACTTACAAGTTTTATTTCAAACCATAAACATAATATGCATTGTCACATTTGATCTTATCATTCAATATTATTAATCATTTACCTTTCACATAACATGGTGCAACAATTCAAAACTTAATACTACTCCCATTATAATGTTCTAGCTTTTCAAACTTACTTGTAGCACCAGTCATATGATATGAGAAACCATTATCAATTATTCATCTACCATTTTTATTCACATGTGAGATTAGAGCAACATTCCGATTCTCATCAGACTCATCTTTCATTGTAACATAGATGAATTCTTCATTATTTGTTTCATAATCACTATTAGAACCATGTTCTTCAACAATGTAACAATATTTCTTACCTTTTCCTTTGTAGTCCTTTTTACCTCAGCTATCTTAGCTGTCTCTCCTTCCTTGGTATTTCTTGTCTTTCCTTTCTTCCTTCTCATCTCTGTCAATACATCTTGCAACAATGTGACCAAATTTGTTACATATAAAATAGATAATAGGAAGTTTATATTTTTATTTTCCTTTTCCTCTTGGTAGCCTTCTTTCCAATAATGCTTCTAACTCATTAAGGTCATGATATAATTCAATATCAATGTCCACATTCTTATTCTTATTCTTTGAAAAAAAAAAAAATCCATCAAGGGTTAGTTGAGACTTGAAAGAACATTCAATAGTAGAAGGTGTATAATTATCAAAATTTCATAATTCAAATGAAAGAAGTCTACCAATTAGACTATCAAAGGTTAGATCATTACTAGATGCATATCTCAGTTCTTAAATTATAGATAATCTAGTTGCATAGATAAGAAGTAAAGTCCTTAATACCTTTCTTATCATAGTCTCATCAGATATGTCTACTCTAACTCCTCTAGTAGTATTGATAGCCTCCTTGATTTAGCCATAGTACTATGCAATAGCCTTTCCTTCTTTCATTTTCATGCCTAAAACTTGCCTCTAAAACTTTTTACTTTAGCTCTTAACACATTTTGTCTATTCCATGAATTTGTGCCAACTTATCCCACATTTTATTTATAGTATTGGAATCATTTGCATCATTAAATTAAACATAACTCAAGGAATATGCAAGACCTATTATTATTTTATTGTGCTCTTGCTTCTCCTTGATTTTTTCAATATTTATGGGTCTAGCTACTTCAATGTATTCATTGTCCAATTAGTATAGTGAAGAATATCCAACTCCAGATAGATACAATCTCATCAGGCATTGTCATGTTGGGAAGTTCTCTTTGTTTAGCTTAGATACCTCTCTCTTGTACATCTTGATCTTCAACTTAAGTTCCTTCAAAATTCCCTTACAAGCACCAAAGATCTAATACCAATTTTTAGAATATTTAGAATAAATAAGAAGGGGGAGAGTGAATCAATTATCCTTAGGTCTAGATGCACCAATTCAACTTTTAACAACTTCAAACAACTTAATCAATCTTATTAAATCACTTGGAAAATATAGAAACTTATCAACAACTTAACTTATTCATTCATCACTATCTCTCTATTCAGTAGATGTCGACTAATAGAAATAAACAATAGTAAATAACATGCATAAAAAAAAACATTCACACATTTATGATACCATGATTTACCATGGAAACCCAATTTGGGAAAAACTACCAAGTAACATGCTACCACTTTTCACTCTTTTGAAGTGAGCTTGGTGAAGAGCCAACCCTATTAAAGGTTACAAAACACATTGTTAGGTGTGATCCTATAAAAATATTTAATCACATTGTTAGGAGTGGTCTAGTTAGAGGACTTCATATCATTCCATTAGAATGTAACCTTGATTAAGGGATTTACAATGATTGTTAGGTCAACCTCAATTAAATGAATTTACTACCACAATGGTTAGGAAGTAATAGCTAGGTTTGATCTATTAAGATACAACTCACTTTGCAAATTCAAATCTCCATTTGACTCAATTTCTAGTTCATTGACTAGACTTCATTATGCTCTCCATCTCTGATTTGCTTGATAATTATTCAAGCAATCACACTTCACCAATCTTCTCACTTGTCCTTTACTACTCTATTCTTCATAGGTTCTCCATAGATTTTCTAATTAAAAAAAATCCAACCTTCATAAAAATCTCTCGTGCTTCCTTAAATAGGTAGCTTTGGTTTTTACTACTTAAAGACCATCGTAGATCTTAGGGTTTAATCAGATTCATTGAATCTGTCCATCATTTTTTTCCTTCTTTGCATTTTTTGAAATTTCTATAAACTTCTCCTTAAATCCTTAGGTTTGATCACTTAAAAAACCCAATTTGTGCGTTAAATATTCTAGCTCATCAATCCTTATCTTTCATGCATTTTGACGAATTTGAAAATTCAACCGTTGGCGTCAAATCTTGATTCTTTCACAAACTGTTCAAATGCTAACACTAGGTCATCACTATGTTCTTCTACTCAGTCAATAATAGGTAGCTCAATCTTTACTATTCTATCTCACTCAGGTTACACTGGCTCTCTTGGTCTTCACTATGCTCAATCACTACTTCATTTTCCTTCTTCATCTTGCTTGACCATAACTATTAGTCAACTAATACTACTTGCTTGAATATCTCTTAAGTTCCTTAATTTTCTTCTTCATTGACCTAGAAAAACTATCACTCAGTCAAGCTTAGCTTTTTACTCAACTTATTGTATTGTCTTCTATACATTAACTCAAATATCTTCTTTACTTCAGATAATGATTAAACAACACATTATCTTGTCAAAGAGTAAATGATCAATTTTCCAATGTAATTCCAACATACTTGCTCATCTTTACACAACAACTTCACTAGTTCTTCTAGTTATCCCTATTTTCATATCCTCTTCACCAATCAACTAATATGGAACTCTACACTGTTAGTAAATGTCTCACAAATAAAGTTTGACATCAATGAAAACATAACAATTATTCCAATTATAATTTCAAATAGGGAGATGACATTTTGATTCTATGTTCATCATAGTATGTAGCGAATTCATGAAAAGTGAACTCACCTTTTTATCTGATCTCAATCATTTCAACTTTTTAGTGGTTTCCCTTTCTACTTTGGCTTTGAAGATCTTGAGCATATATAATTCTTTTAATTTAAACTTTATAAATATAAGCTGTTGGGGATGAAGAAAGTCACCAAGAGGGGAGGGGTGAATCAATTAACACAAAACAATTCCCTATCCCTAGATCTTAAATCAAAATTTTCACTAATAATGCAATTCTTTATCCATCTCGATTAAAAAAACATTCTTGATCTAACTTAGTTAACAAAGAACTCTTATTAATTTAAAACTTTAGTAACTTATTTGTAGAAACATAAAGCATAAAGAAAATAACATGAATATAGATGACACCAAGATTTAACATGGAAAACCAATTTGGCAAAACCACCATGTAACGAGTTACAACATTTGTCACTCTTCTGAAGTGAGCTCTATTAGGAGCCAATCCTATTAAAGGTTACAATATATACTATTAAGTATGACCTTGTTAGGGGATTTATTTCACCCTGTTAGGAGTGGTTTGTTTAGAGGTCTTCAAACACTTCAATCTTGAAATGTCACCTTGTTAAAAGATTTATAATCTAACTGTTAAGTCAACTCTATTAGGAGATTTCTTCACTACTATAATGGTTAAAAGGTAACAATAATTTGACCTAATTTATGAAGCAACTTCTTTTGTAGATTTAGATCTCTATTTGGCTTGACATCTAGATCCTTGATGATCAAACTATTCTTTGTTACTTATCTTCCACACTTGCTTGCTCTTCCTTTTTATTCGATCACATATCCATCTACACTTCTTCACCTTTCTTATATATCATAAGCTTTACCAAGTTGGCTTGAATACCTTTTTAAATAATCATTAAACATCCAACTAGTCGGCCTTGATTAATAAATTAATTAACAAGTTTAATTTGCTAATACTCAATTAACACTTTGGTTCCTTTGATGCCCGATGACTTGGTTAACACTATGATCCCTTTGATGCTTGACCAATTGGTTAACACTATGATTCCTTTGGTGCTTGACCACTCAATTAACACTCTAATTCCTTTGATGCCCAACCTCTTGGTTAACACTATCATGCTTAGTTAATACTAATATTGCTTGATTAATACTGACATTTGTGTAACATCAAGGACACCATATAATTCAAAGAATTGTTTATAAAATTCTCCCTTTTTGACATTTATGGAAACATAACATGTCAGTATACAATGATAAAAGTATGAGTAATTAGATATTATCCTTAGTTTGATTTTGATTCTCATCCATACCAACTCCCTCTAAGATTATACCTAGATTTATCTAAGTAGCTTCAAATGAATTCTCCCTCTTACATCTATCATCAATTTGTCTTGTACTTTTATTATTATTCTCCCTCTTTGTTGTGTATTCTCATCACGTGTACACTTTTTCTCTTGAGATACCAAAGTCTCCCTCTTTGACATCAAATGCCAAAGGATACATACTTTGAATTTGCTATGTACCTTTTGTACTAAGTCATATGCAATATATTTTGAATTTAACACTTGAAGTATGACAACTTGCATGAACTTGATAGATCTTAAATGAAACTTAGTTGATGCATCACTGTCTTATGCTTTAGTGAATATTAGATAGGGGAATAACCCCTAGTTTACCTCTTAGATACATAAATGCATCCTTAGGTAATGCCTTAGTGAATATATCTAATATCTTCTCCTTGGTGTTCACATATTCCAATCTCACCTCTTTGTCATGAAATAATTCTCTTAGGTAATGATACTTGATTGCAATGTGTTGTGTCTTTGTGTGCATCACAAGATTTTTGGATATATTTATTAAACTTGTGTTATCAAAATAGATAACCACTGGTTACTTGATTTCCTCCTTCATTCTTGACAACAATTGCTTGATCCATATTAAGTTAGAATAGGTAACTACTATATCAACATACTTTGTCTCTACTATTGATTGAGAAATACAATTCCACTTCTTTCTTGTCCAAGATACTCTTATCTTTCCAAGAAAGAATGCTCCTCCACTAGTTCTCTTTCTATCATTAATGCTTCTTGCCTAATCTACATCAGTAAAGGTTCTTAATTCAAGGTTTAATCCTTTCTTATACCATAAACCATATTCGTCAGTTCCTTTTAGGTACCTCATAATCCTTTTTTACTGTCATCATGTGATTTTCTTTAAGATTTGTAGAAAACCTTGCAACTATGCCTACTGCCAATGCAATATCGGGTAGGATGTGTACTACATATTGAAGTTTCCCAATCATTGATCTATAGGTAGTCTAATTTACCTCCTTTAAATCATCATTCTTTAACAATTTATGTCTAGGAGAAATAGGTGTTCCAATTGGTTTTGAATCTTTTATTTTAAATGCTTTCAATGTTTCCTTGATGTACCTTGGCTGAGTGATGTATATGCCATCCTTCATTTGATGAACTTGTAGGTCAACAAAGAATTTTATCTCTCCAAACTTCTATAAAAAATTCTTTTCTCATTTATTTAGCAAATTATTTGCTAACATCTCATGTCCTTCGAATATGACACCATCCAAAAATATTTTTGCTAGCAATATCTTGTCCTGTGATCCTTCCTTATACACAAATTTCTATTATCATTTATTCTTTGCAAAGCAATCTTACTAGATATCCATGCATCTTTCCATACCATGCTCTTGGAGCTTGTTTTAGTCTACATAGTGCTTTGTGTAGTATACATATCATGTCTTATTTATTTGGATCAATGAAACTTTTAGGTTGTTCAATGTAGACTTATTCTTCTAGGATTCCATTTAAGAAATCTGATTTTACACCCATTTAATATAATTTGAATCCTTTATGTGTAACATATGCTAGTAGTATTTTGACTCCTTCAAGCCTTGCAATAGGGGGAAATTTTTCTCCATAGTCAATACCTTCTTCTTGTGTATATCATTTTCATACTAGCCTTGCCTTGTTCCTTGTTACTTCTCATTTCTCATTTATTTTATTTCTGAATATCCATTTTTTACCAATCACATTCTTATCCTTAGGTCTAGTTACAAGAGACTAGGTATTATTCTTTTCTATTTGCTCAATTTATTCATTCATTACCTCTATCCAATATTCATTTTCTAAAGCATAATTTATAGATCTAGGTTGAAATTCACTAAGCAAGCATGTACCTTTTATTTTGTTTCTTTTCACTATGCCATCTATCTCTCCAATTATTTTTCAGCTACATGATGTCTTCTAACATGTTTTGCAAGTTTAGGCTCTTTCTTTCTTGTTTCTAAACTAGGTTCACTTGGTTCTCCATGTTTGTGACCTTCTTCCTTTTTCTCGGGCTCCTCTAGTTGTGACTTGAGTTCCTTTGTCTATGACTTAGGTATCTTTATTTGTGACTTAGGTTCCTTTGTCCAAACTAGTTGCAACTTAGTTTGCATTGTTTGTGACTTGATAGGTTTATTTTCCTATTTCTTGGTTTTAGCTATATGTGAGTTGGGTAGAGTCTAGGTTCATCCTCATAGTAAAAAAACTTTCTATAGTATTCATGTTCCTTGTTGCTCTATTCTTCACTTCTTTCTTTCTTCAATTGAACTTAGTCTAGTGTGTAGTATACCCCTCCTTTGCTACCATTGTAGACTTAGTTATTAAAGTTCTATATAGATCTTCTATAGATGTGTTATCTTTTATTTGATATGAAATACTTTGATATGTTGAGTAATTTAATTTGTTAGGTTGCAAAAATTTCCTACTTGCAATGATGATGCTTTAATTTCTCTTAGTTAGTTATTGAAATTACTTTTATGACATTGTCATATGGCATGTCTTATAAATATGTTTATTATGTCCTCACAATGATGAGATATTCAAGATAGAATATGATGTTATTTATATTTAGGATTTACTATTGTACTTACCCCATACTTGCATGTGTATAGTGTGTGTGTTTGTTTTATATTTTTGTTTGATGTGCCTAATACAGTTGAGGGAGGGAGTCATAGTCACCTGCTAGTTGAGATCTACACGATGTACCACTCCCTACCATTAATTTTTTAGCTTAGATATATATGCAGATGTACACACTTGTATTTTATAGAGATTTTCAGGTACTGGAGATTGACTTCCCTGAATTGTTAGGATGAGCATGGCCTATCACAATAACTCAATGGTAAGAATGTGGAGATAATGTTTAGGTCCAATCATAGCCATAACCTAATTACTTATCCTAAGAAGGAGGACATGTATCTAACTTTCCACCCTGTTTAAACCCATGGGTTTATCTTTGCCTATGTTGTTTAATTTTGAGTTTTGATAATGTTGCTTTTATGTGGATTTGGCTATGTGATTTATTTGGTAAATAATTTGATTATAATATTTGGGTTAATCATTTAATATTGAGAATTATTAAATATTATGTGATTAAAAAGAAAATATTAAAATATTAGAATATTTAATTAATTAAAAACTAATTAAATATATGCTTTAATTTAAAAGACTTAATTTAGAAGTCTAATTGGAAAATTGGTAAAAGAGAAATTAAATTATGTTGATAATTAATTATTTAGAAATTAATTATGTGCTTTAGTTTAAAAGATTTAATTTAAAATTCTAATTTAAGATGTTGGATTAAAAGATTATTAAATATTAAAAGATTAAAGATTTAATATTATTTTATTATAAGTATTTAATTAATAATAATTAAATTAGAGTTGCATTTAAATAATGAGCTTTAATTATTATTATTAATTTAAATAATAAACTATGCTTTAAATAGTGCTTGCACTAATTAATAAGCGGAGGACAAGAAAAGAAAAGAAAAATATTTTGATTAAAAAGTTCTTTAATAGTGCATGAAAGAATTAATCAATTAAACAATTAATAATTTAAATAAAGTTAGTGGCTTTTGAAATATTGGAGAACAAAAACCTTAGTTAAGGTTATAGTTCTTTATTAGGGGATTGGTAGTTCATTTGAGAGACACACAGGTTTCTGGGAGCAAAATTTGGAATTGGATCAAAAGAATCATTGAAAGTTTCAGGGTTTGGATTTGCATGCATTCACAAATTGTCTCAGATTTTAGCTATTATTTTTAGGTAGGGTTTGAAAACTTATTGTATAATTTTATTGAAATATCTTTCTACTTCATTTTTTCCTAGGTGCTTACGTAATGCTTATTAATTTATTGTATTGAGTTTGGATAAAGAATTATGTTGTAGATTTTGAAAAGGAAAAATTATTGATCAACAAAACTTGATTGAGGAAAATTGTAGAATTTTTTTAAAGAAAATTATAATGACTTTATTCTTTTAAAACCCTTTCTAATATAAGGAAAATTTAATTATAGAAAATTGGAAGAAAACAACAAATTGAACAACTAAAGTTTCAACTTTAAATTTGCCATTAGAACCATGTGATTTGTAACGCCCTGCTAGGTTACCCAAAAGAAATTAACCTTAAGTTTCACTAAGATTGTCAAACATTTTTTTTTTGAAAGATAATAACTTAACAACAATAGATATAATATAATGGAAGCATTAACTCACTTACATAACAACCATCATAAATATATTACAATTCTTAAGGGTCCCATTACTTTGAATCACATTTAAGTTTAATTAATACCAAAACCAATATATAAAACATCCACATTAAAGAATAACTATAAGTAAAAATCTATTTAAATAATGTACAATTATCCCAAATGCCACTTGGAAATAATTGAAATGTACAATCATCCACTATACAGGTCACAAAGTATGAAAGGTTGAAAGAATATACATCTTAAAATAGATTACATCATTTCTTTCATATTAAAGAAATAAAATATAATACAATAGGTATAACCATCCATCATAGTACACAAAAATAGAATGAAAGTAAATGCAAAGCAGGGAACTCCAACCACAACATCGAACTAATGGATCTCAATGGTAAAAGTAAAAAGCACTACCACCTGACCTCGTGGTAACTTGAAAAGGGTCCACTCCCACCACGCTAAGGAGATAGTCTCAAGTACCACACATGATATCAAACTCCAAAATTAAAACCAACATCTAGGTCTAGGAAATCTTGAAAGCAATCTAACTCAAAGGTACCAAGACATAGATGACATTTAAACCTAGAGGCAAACAAAGACATGTAGGAAATCTACTATGCAAGTGGGAAAGTGTTATCACATGAACCAACTCTAAGGTTACCTAGTAGTCTTTTAATACTCTGGCCCCCTAGTGTCTCTATGAGGTGTCAATATCCTTTCATAAAGACAAGGCTTAGTAACAAGTCATCTCTAAGGTTACCTTGGTAGTTTTTTAATAATCCAACCCCTTAGTGACTTTCTATGGTACCAATATTTTATTAATTCATTTAAAACCCATTTAATGAAATGTTATCACTTATTAAAATAACCCACAATGGGTTACCTGTCAACCTCTTTAGGGCCTCAACATCCATTGCAAGCCACTTCCAAACATGACATAGAAAAACCTACCCTAAGCTCAACAAAAGAAAAAGATCACAAATGACCATAAACCACACATCAATTCTTAAACAAGAAACTGGAACATATTGAAATATTACTGATCTAACAGGACTGATCCAAAATCAAGTACATATAATCTAAGTCCATGTCACAACATGACATCACCAAAACAAATCATTTAACCACCTCAGTCCTATACAAGGAACTAGAGAGAAATCATAAATAATTGATGGAAGACTCAAAAGGTTATACTAGAAAAGTCACACCATTCACTTCAATTCTACATGAGATACTGGAAAGAAATAACAATCATCTAAACAAATTCTTCACAAAATACACATGACACATTACCATGTTTAGGTATAAAAGATCGTAACAAAATATCATCATGACATCCTAGAACAAACCCCCAAGCCTATGGTAAACATCCTAACTGGTCAAAGCTAAGTCAACCCCAAAATCCCAACACAAGTAACCACACATCACATACAGTACATATAATAGTAACTTTTCACAATTCATTAGGTTTTGAAAACACATGTTTAATTTTCACTTATAGATCTTCAAGTTTTCAATTTCATTTTCAAAATAGAAAGATTAAATAACAACCAAGGTTTCAATTTTCTTTTCCAAATTTCTAGATTCACTAAGGTTTCCAAGTTCACTAAAATCTCAAACGCTTCAACAATTTAATAAAAGTTGTTTAAACATTGTTTCATAGTTCAAATCATTATCAAAATACAACATTCAATAAAAAACTAGTTAATAGTTTTCCTATTTTCAAAGTATTATATTTTGACAGGGTTTCCAAAACACAAGAACATTCGCTGTACAAACAAGGTTCTAGTTTTCATTACCAAAGTATCAAAACTACTATGGTTCTCAAATTATCAAAAAGATGTAATAAAACTTGCCTAGTAAAAGAAATCATTTTCATAATTACATCATGTTGTTGGAAAACACACAAGGTTTATATATCATAAAATTTCCCTAGTGACATAAATCATTTTCATATAAAAATTGCATCGACAAACAAAATCTAATTTAGCCAATTTTCTAACTTTACAAATCACACTTTATTGTACAATTACATTTAATAATAAATTAATTAAAGACTTTAATTAAATATTATTAAAATTAAAATCAATAACCATTAAATTATTAAAGATATTAGTTAATTCTATTTATTAATAAAATATCTCATATTAAATTATTAATAAAATAACTATTAAAATAATAATTATTAATGATAATAATTATTATGAAATTACATTTAATATTACTAAATGATAAAAATTTAATATATTTTAAAAATATTTATTAAATTATTTAAAATTTAATAAATTTAAAAAAACTATTTAGAAAAATAACATATTAAAACAAAAGGTGTTTGTGATGGCCCATTGGCCAGGTGGAAGCGTTGCCGCAGCAGTACATGCTGCACAACGACAGTAATAAGACCACCATCGAAAAGAAAAAAGAAACTGGGGGGGAGAAAGGGGAGGGATGAATTAGTTACCATAAAATAATTTCATGTAACTAGATGTCAAATCAAACTTTTCACTAATAATCCAACTCTTTATCCAGCTCGGTTAAAACTAAGTTCTTATTGTAACTTGATTAACAAAAAATTCATATGAATTTTAACCTTTAGTAACTTAGTTGTAGAAACATAAAGCATGAAGGAAATAAAATGAACATAGATGATACCAATATTTAACGTGGAAACCCAATTTACAAAAACCACCATGCAACTGGTTCACTCTTCTAAAGTGAGCCTTGTTAGAAGCCAACCTTGTTAGAGGATTTAGTTCACCCTATTAGGAGTGGCCTAGTTAGAGGTCTTCAAACACTTCTAGTGGAGCTCAATATTTTATAAATATTTTCCACCTTTTATGTGCTTTGATTAGGATATATCTTCTTGAATTTCTCTTTGTGTTGCAAATTATTTATTATTTTCATAGTCTAGGTTGATTATATGGCTGTGATCAAATAAAAGAATCACTTACTACATTTTTGTGTGCTTGTAGGAAATCATAAATTTCTATCAAGATCAAAAGATTCTATCTTAGAACAAATTTCTAAGGCTTACTCATTACATGGAAATCCTTATCAATGGATCCTAGTGTTGATTTTCCTAAAATTTGTGAGCTATGTGATTTTCTCATATATCGCTAAAGCTATAGTGATGAAGCATTAGGTATTATTGTATGATGTGGTGATAAAATTAAGGTCATTTTCAAAAGTTGGGTGAGATATCATTATAGAATATAGCAACCAAGTCTATTGCTATGTAGAGAGGATGCATTGCTAACATAGCGATGAGTGATAAAAAGAGATATATCACTATGACCATTAGTGATAATTGGGAACTAAAGAAACAAGGTTTTCATTTTGGCGATCAAAAATATTGATATATCACATAGCAATCAAGCTCATCGATGACCGAAGGAAAGAAATTTTTGTTACAATGATCAACAATGAAGTTAAGTCATTTCTATGTTCTACAATGATAGAGTAATAAAACTTTAAGAAGGGATAGGCATGTACTATAGCGATAGACTAGGAATGATTGCATATTGCACTTGGAGTAATAAAGACATAGCGATAAGCGATGAGGTTTTGCATATCACTAAGAGCTATAGTAGAAGGATAAAACCCCACATCAAAGACTAAAGTTCTTGATTGCTATACCCTATAGCGAGAACATCCATAAGAGATTGCAAAAAGAGGATTTTCCACATAGTGATGAGTGATGAAGTTATTCCATTTTCTATAGTGATAAAATGAAAATAAAATAGATCACTATCTTAAGGATTGAGACATAATGATAAGAGGTATGCATGTATTTTTCATGAAGAGTTACAGTGATCAAATATTTGAAAAATACTTCATGAAATAAGGCAGTAATAGCAAGAAGTGAGTGCTAACAGTCTACGTTGTATTACAATGATCAAAAAACTTTACAACTTCAATTCACATGAGAACATAAATGCATTGACACAAGCTATTTAGTATTAAAGAGTTAATAATTCTTTGTTCTAAGCATAGGGAATTTCAGAAGGAGCTATAAGGTTTTTTGTTAGTTTGTAGTGATAATATCCGAATATAATTTTTCAAAAAAACATGGAGGGTTCTAGTTCAACACAAAAGAGGAAAGTTGAGAAGGTAAAGAAGAGTAAAGCTAAAAAGAAACAAAAAATGGAGGATGAAGTTCCTTCCAAAAAGTTGAATGAAGACTTGATTGAGAAGATGGCTTTTGCCAGACCAAAATCCAGAAGAAGTGTGCCTCTGCTAACAAATTAGAAGATTAATACAATGAGGTAGGAGATGTATGGACAAGGACAAGGGGATATGATCTTTTCCTATACCACTATGTCATAAGGAATCATAAGGCACCTAATTGTCATCCATAGGAGATGAATTTATGAAAGTTGATTGTGCCTAATGTATTTATGAATGTTGAATTATTGAAGGTTATCATCAATAAATACAATACTAATGATAGATGTACTTATGACAATGTAGGGGAGAAATTTATGGAGATATCAATAGATTCTTTGAATGAAGTTTTTAAATTAACAGATGGTCTCACAAAGAGATTATCATTCACTGAGTTGAAAAATGAATATGAGAGGTCAAATATTTCATATATGTAGTGGAAGCTGATGTTGAAAAAGACTATTAGAGAGTCATTTACTGTAGTAGATGGACCTTCATTCAATATTAACAAGTTCAAGACTTACCTTGATATGACATACTAGTCTTGCAGGCAAGTAGGAGGAATGAGAGTTCCTAATTTAATGGAGATTGGACCTGTAGACACCTAAATATGATTACGTCACTAGGTAATCTTATTTAGTCATCTTTTAGGACATTATTGATTAAATATTTTATATTTAATTAATTAATCATCATCCCCTAGTTAATTAATTAATTTAATTAACTATAGTCCAATTGATAAAATCAAATGATAACCCAAAATTAATTTATCAATTAAATCCCCATATTTTTATTAAATTAAATAAATGTGAAAAACTATTTAATTTAATCCCACATCCCCCTTTTATTAAATAAATCATTTGATAAATCAATCCTAAACCCCTAACCATCCCTAAAACCCTATCATCATCCAAATTCAACCCATTCACCCATACTAACCTCACTTAGCTAGCTAATTAACCTACCTCATTAAACCCCAACCGAATTGCCTCCTAATCCCATCCTAAGCCAAGCCTAATCCAACTCCTAAACATGTGCACAACTTTAAGCATGGGTTAAGATTTTCTAACCCAAACCAAAATCAAAATTCTCCCCTATCCTCTTACATTCTTATCCAAGAGAATTAATGAATCTTACAAAACATTAATGGCTCTTAAATTCTTGTTACATTCCTCTTCCAGACTCCTCCTCCCTCATAAGTCCCTTTGACCACTCATCTTGACCATCTTCCCCTATCAAATCCCATTGTGACACTCATCACAAGGCTAGAGATTTGAAGAAGCATAATCCATGTGCTCCCCTTTCCTTGCATTCTAGCTCTTCCTCACCCTTTCTCCATCCTCACATCCTAACCCTCCATTTCACCATGCCTTAGCCTAAAAATTGAGCCCTTCCCCACTCACAAATCATTCAAATTCCATGTAAACTTATAATGCTCCTTTAACTACTACAACATAACCATTTACACTCTTACCATGTTAAGACCCTTCCACAACCCCATTGTTGAATCCCTCATCCATCTCCACGCTTGATCACTTACCACTTGAAGATTGAAGCATGCTTGAACACACATCCATCCATACTCGAACATGTTGATAACATCAAGGTCACACTTGGGGAGCTTACCATTCTTGGTTACCTTCCTCAATGTTATTTCCTTCATCTTATGATAAGTAGTGTTAATTTACTTAGTTTATGAACGTTTAGTTAAATTATTAATGTTCTTTGCACACTAGTTTAGTAGCTCTACATTTTGGCATGAAAGAGGAACGACTCGTGGATGAGGAAAATAATAGATTTTGAATTAATCCTACATTTTGGCACACCTGGTGGGACCCTGCATTTAGGTCACTTTTGATCAATATTTGCACCTATTTTGCTAACTAAGTAAACTAATGTATTGTGCTTTGTCTTGTATGTGTTAAGTTTTTTAACATTCATTGTAGGTTCTCAAATCTCAATCCAAGAAATGCGGTACCAACCATTTCATCAATTTTCAACCTGCTTGTTTTAAAAGCACTAAATTTTTTGGGAACCCACAGAGTTTGCAAGAACCAAACCCGCAAGATTGTGAACTCACAAAAGTGGGAACACATTCATCATGGCATCTAACTACCACATGGTAGTTCAAACCTTCCTCATCATTCCTGATATTATGTCTTCCCATGACAACACAAGTTTTTGCTAGTGGGTTCACTGGAAAAACTTGCGAGAATGCTCAAATAAAATACCCAACCCCAAAAATCCAATTTATAATTTTTACCTTCAAACCCACTGATACACTTGTCTATTAGAAGTCCTTCCAAAACCTATGGGATTGCTTTGTCATAAGATCACACTTTGAGTATTTTTCCTATAACCCAATTTTTCTTTATTTTTCACCAGTTTCTTCACCATGATCCCATGCCTTTTGACTACATTCCTATGCTTTGGGATCATAGGTTGAATCCTATGGGTTCATTGGTTTAATTAACCAGTTTAGTTTATTTATTTATTTTTTACAAGGAGTATTTCCTAGGTACCTTGTTGGAATTCTAATAGTTTGGTTTTGTAGGTTTACTTAGTTTAGTTGACAAAAACTCAATCTTGAATGCTTAATGAGAAAATTCTCATGTGTTTAATGGAATGAATGGTTGAATAATTTAACATGCTTGTCATTGCAATGAATGATTAAGTAATTAGAAAAAAAACTTGAATGTCAAGTACTAAAAAAGATTGAATGTGATACACATTCAGTTTTAAGTATTAATGAACATTATGTGTAAACACTTCAACTTTTGGGCTTAAAATGAAAAAAACTCAATCTTGAATTGTTTAAAGAAAAATCATCCTTATTCCCATCTATTTCAAAGTTTTCACTAGCTCAATTTCTTTTGTTGACGTGATTTATTATGTGGACCATCACTGTAAGTTGAAAATGAACCTTGTATGTTGAATCACAAGTGTTCTCAAAGTAGTTACTAGAATACACTAAAAACTTCTAAAATAGAATGAATTAAGTGGCTAATGTGTCTTGAGATTGTGCTTTTTAGCACCTCTTTGACTTCTCTTTTTTTCCAAACTAGGACCATTTAAATATGTGATGCATGTACCAAATTTTTTTAGCAAGATCGTTTGCAACAACCTTATAGTGCTTCTAGCGAATTCATCATCCTTTGGGAAGCACACCCCCTTTGGATAAAAGCTCAAACTAGTAGATAATCCAGATGGAATATAAAATAGAGGAAGGGTAAACCTTCTTGCTCCATCATACAAGTTTGGGTGGTGTGTCTCTAGGGGTTGCTTGAGGTGGGAAAACTTTCCCACAATTTCAGCTTGTCTGGAATAGATTCTTAAGTGGATCATATACTTAACAACCGATTGGCTAACTCCTTAGATCTAATTAAAAAACAATCTAGTATCTTCCCTTTTATCCTTACATCAAATCCAAATTGACCATAGGGACAAAGCATTCTTGAATTACCTTATTTGTGAAACCACCTCATGGAAAACACTTGTTGAACATACACATTTGTCAAAGTTGGTTATCAAATGTCCTTTTTGCCAAAAAGAGATCCATTATTTATCTCCCTCGAAGTTGCTTTGTCCTTTGAGGGATTGCTTGTTCACTTGATCCAAAAAAATTGTCTCAGAGTCAAACTAGGGCATACTTAGTGTAGTTAGTGCCTCATCTGAGATTCATCCAAGATTTTAAAAAAATTGTCACCCTAATCACACTCATTCTGTTATCCTACATTTTTTTCCTCTAGGCATCACATTTCTAAAGTCTTCCATCAAGTCCTCATTTTCTTTGCATATTCTACCTTGCCGAATTTTCTTTGCCATTTCCCACCTTGTTTTTGTCTTCCTTGGACTCAGTTCTTTCTCTTATTATGAGCTTAATTCCAAATCCCATTTTGAGCTTAATTTTTATCCTAATTTAAGCTTTAGCATTCATCCATATTCATCCTTCATCCTTACCCAACTCTTCATCAAAGCATGATATCACAACTTTATTACGATGAGTCTAGTCACCCCACCTATTCTCCCACTACATCTTATTCGAATGATGATGAAGGTCTTGTTGACTGTGATGGGTATATTGAAAGCCTTAGAGATATTCTTCCAAAATCTAAACAGTCCTCCAAACATCCTCCAAAATCCAAACATTCTCCAAAATCCAAACATTCCTCCAAACTACCCCATCATGCCTCCATGCATACCTGCTAGTACTCCTTATCATACCTTTTACAAGGGAAATCCATTATTTTCCTCATCCACACCTCCTTACTATGTCATGCCCATGTATTCCCCTCATATATCAATCATGTCTCCATCTTCCTCCACCTTCATATCCCAATCTCCACCTTTCCAAAACAATTCTAGTCACTACATCCCTAGTCCAAGCCCACCATCCCAATATCCTCCAAACTGCTTTCCAAATCCTCCCACCAATTCTAGTTATATATTGCATCACCCTCATCCTCTCACTTTTCTCAATCACACATGTGCATCTCCAAGGAGTCTTACAAGGAAACCCAAAGAAAATCCACCTCCCACAACCATCATGTTGAAAACAATTGATCTATTGTATATTGTCTTTGATGTTACAAATAATGTTGTATCTTTTCCAATTAGTGTATGCCAAGCTCACTTGGGTGATGAAGGTAGTTTCTTGTGTTTACCAATCATTCTAGTGCTTACCAATTTTAGAAGACAATGTCTACCAAGTTCACTTAGGCACCTCAAAGAAGGTTGCAGAAGTTGAGTGTTAACCAAGCTCACTTGGTGAACAAAGGAAAACTTGGATGGAACCAATGTTAACCAAGAACAATCAGTTACCAAAGGAATTTTATGAAGTTTTAGTGTTAATCAAGTTCATTTGGTTAATACAAGAAAATCATTTCAGAAGTTAGCGACTACCGAGTAGGGTCAGCTAACAAAGGACTTTTTTGTTTTAGCAAATTGAGTTTAATGGATTTGTTTGTTGGCTCTAGCCAACTGAAGAGATGAAGAATTATTGTTATAAGTTGTGTTCAATCTAACTTGACAATGTATATGATATAAGTATAAGGTCAAGTTGAGGATTGAATGTGTGAGAATGCGTGGAAGATAAGAATATGCTTAGAGGAAGTGAATTGGAAGGATAAGTAGAATAGCCTTGTTGGGCTACAATGATTAATCTGACCAGGAAGGATCAAGTATTCAAACAAGAATTGAGATCTAAAATCAAAAATATAGTTTCACCAACAATTAGGTCATTTCATTGTTACTCTCTAGCCATTGTAGTAGTGAACTAAATCTCTTAATAGAGTTAGCCTAACAACTATTTTCTAAATCCTCTAACAAGGATATTCCTAATAGGGTCACACCAAAAAATTTATTTTGTAACCTTTAATAGGGTTGGTTCCTAAGAGGTCTCACTTCATAAGAGTGAAAAATAGTAACTAGTTACAATTGGTAGTTTTTCTCAAATTGGGTTTCTACATTAAATCTTAGTGTCACTTGTGTTCATGCTCTTTATTTTATGTGTATACAACTAAGTTAATTAAGGTTAATCACACTTAATATCTTAAGATCTATATGTTTAGTATTTTCCAAGTAATAGTTGATATTATAGTGCTTGTTGAGTTACAACATAGTGATAGTGTTAACTGTGTGCCTGTGTGTTATTTGAGTGTCAATAGTTTTAGCAGACTTTATGTTTTGTACTGATATCTAAGGGATATGTGATCCATTTTTTTGGTAACTGATTCACCCCTCCCCTCTCAATTACTTGTCTTATATTTCAAACAATTGGTATTAGAGCTTTTGGTGTTTATAAAGAAGGTTTCAAGGACTTAAGCCAAAGATTAGGATGTCTTACAGAAGAGAGATTCCCAAGTTGAACAAAGATAACTTTGAGGCATGGAAGGAAATTATGAAGCTACATCTAGCAACCATTAGTGATTTAGGTCTAAAATATTTGAATATCCAATATAAGAATCCTACTAGAACATTGACTGTGGATGAGATTCCTGAAAAGAAGAATCATAACATTATGATGATTGACATTGCATATACTCTTAACTATGCTAAATTTGATGAGGTCAAAGGGTGTACTACTACTCATGAGATATGGATCAAACTAAAAGATATATATGGAGGTGTTGATAATGTGAGGAGACCCAAGGCATAAATCTTGAGAGGTTAGGTAGATTAGATGAAGATGAGGGAAGATGAAAACATTGCAAAATATGTTGAGGGAATCAAAGTTAGTGTAAGTGAATTCAAAGCCTCTAGAGGGAAAATTGATGATGTGACAGTTATAGCAAGGTATTTAGAACCCTTCTTCATATCTATGAAATTAGAGTGTAAGCTATTCAAGAGATGAGATGTGATCCCATAATAAGATAAATTTGGATGCTCTAGTGGGAAGGTTGACAATATTTGAGCTAGATCACTATGATAATTATGTTCCTAGTTCTAGCAATCTTGAGTTTGCATTTGAAGCCAAGTTGTCACTCAAGAAGAAAGCTGCAAAGTCTAAAGGAAAATAATCTAAAAATAAAGAGGAAGATAGTTTTGATAGTGATCTTGAAGACATTGAAGCACTACTTGCAAGAAGATATCCTAAAGGCAAAGGAAAGTACAAAGGTAAAATTCCTCTAATTTATTTTTCTTGTAACGAAGTTGGTCACATTACTAGAAGGTGTCCAAATAGAGAAGAAAAAGAAGAAGATATGAACATCAAGTACAAAGGCAAGAAGGATGTCAAAAACTACAAGGACTACAAGGATAAAGGTAAGAAGTCATGTTTCATGGCTAAATATTCTAATAGTAGTGATGATGATGAAATGATTTACATTGTTGTAAAAGATGAATTAGATAATAAAGAAGATAAGATGACACTTATTTCTCATGTTCTTATACATGGATTATTAATAGTGGTTCTTCTCATCATATGACTGGTGACAAAACAAAGTTTGAACATATGGAACACTATGCTGGTGAAAGTGTAAGATTTGAAAATAATGAACCATATTGCATAAAAGGAAAAGGTTGTATTTCTATAACCAATGAACTCAGATGTGACAATGCTTATTGGGTTGAAGGACTAAAACATAATCTACTAAGTGTGGATCAATAGAATAACATTGGATTCAAGGTAGAATTCATGAATGGGAAGGTCAAGTTTCTAGGTGGAAAAGGAAATCTAGTTGGGTCTGGTAATCAAACAAAAGGTAACATATTCTACCTAGATCTAAGTGAAAGTTCATGTTTCATTGCTCAAGTAGAAGAAAGTTAGTTATGGCATAAAATATCATATCATGTGAAATTTGATAACCTGATCAAGATAAACAAACAAAAGGGTGAGAGCTATTCCTAGTATGAGGAAACCTGATATGGGCCTATTCAAGAATTGTCAAATTGGTAAGATGGGAAAGACAAGTTTCAAGAGAAAGAACTATCACTTTGAAGAAGTCTTGGAGCTAGTTCATATAGACCTTAATGGACCTATTGGTAGAGAGAGATACAGTGGACATAAGTATTTCATTTTATTTGTTGATTATTATTCTAGGATGATGATAGTAATGTGTCTCAAAGATAAGTCTGAAGCTTTTCAAAAATTCAAGTGGTATCTAGCTAGAGTAGAGAAGGAAACAAGAAAGAAGTTGAAATGATTGAGATAAAATAGAGGAGAAGAATTTATTTCTAATGAATTCAATGAATTATGCCCTGAGAAAGGAATAAAAAGACAAGTATCAACCCCTGGTACACCTCAAAAAAATGGTATAGCAGAAATAAGGAACATATCAATCATGGATTGTGCTAGAACCCTAATGATAGAAAAGAGTGTTGCAATCAAATATTAGAATGAATGATTCAATACAACAATTCATACCTTAAACAGAGTGCAACTAAAGAAAGAGTCAAATTAGACTCCTTATGAACTATGGTATGGCTATAAACCTAATGTAAGTTTGCTTTAAGGTATTTGGTAGAAAATGTTATATCTTGAAGGAAACTAGGAAAGGTAAATTTGATGTCAAAAGTGATGAAGGCATATTCCTAGGATACTCCAACAGAAGTAAAGCATACAAATGTCTAAATCTAACCACTCATAAGATCATAGAAAGTGCACATGTGAAGATTAATTCATTTACAAAAAAGAGTAAAGAAGAGAGCAACAAAGAACTTGAAGACTACATAAAATTTATTTACTTAGAACCTAATACATTGCCTAATCTAATTGGAAGTCAACAAAATTCACCTCTCGAGTCCCCAAAATCTCCAAAAGAACCTAAGTTGTAGCTAGTGTAACCTGGCTCATAGTCTAAAGGACCTAAGTCATAGTCAAAAGCTACCAAGTTGCATCTAGTACAACCCAAGTTTGAGTTTGAAGGACCCAATCATAGATAGTGGGACCTAAGCATGATGTAGAAAATCATGGTGAGGCAAGTGGAACAAGCTCTAAATCTAAAGTACTTGTATTAGCAAGATATGTCAAAAGGCACCATGCACTTGACAAAATAATTGGAGACAAGATAAAAGGTTACAATAACAATTGAAAAATTGAAAGATACATGTTTGCTTATTGAATTTGAACCTAGAACAATTACAGATTCTTTGGATAATGAAAGTTGGATTTAAGCAATGGATGAAGAGATAGAATAGATAGAAAGGAATAAGACCTAGACTCTTGTTCTTAGACCCAAGGATAAGAATGTAATTGGCACAAAGTGGGTTTTTAGAAATAAGCTAAATGAAGATGAAGAAGTTTCAAGAAAGAAAGGAAGGTTAGTATGCAAAGGCTATTTTCAAGAGAAATGTATTGATTATGGTGAAACGTTTTCTCCTGTTGCAAGATTAGAAGGTGTTAGGACTCTACTTTCTTATGCTACATATAAAGGATTCAAAGTGTATCAGATAGATGTGAAATCAATATTCTTGAATGGAATTATAGAAGAAGAAGTCTACATAGAGAAACCTGAAGGTTTTGTAGATCCTAGAAAAAAGGATATGGTTTGTAAATTTCACAAAGTATTATATGGTCTCAAGAAAGCTCCCAAAGCTTAGTATGAAAGACTTCATAATTATTTGATGAATATTGGTTTTCAAAGGACAAATGATAACCTATGCATCAAAGAAGGACTAGAGAAGAAGATAGTGTTGGTAGAAATATTTGTGGATGATACATTATTTACCAAAAATGATGATTTGTGCAAATCTTTTTTAGAGGAAATGAGTAAGGAATTTGAGATGTCAATGTTTGGAGAGATAAAATTCTTTGTTGGCTTGCAAATTCAATAGAAGAAAGATGGTATCTACATTACTCAATCTAAGTATATCAAGGAGATACTAAATATGTTTTGAGTGGAGGATTCAAGACTAGTTAGAATGCCTATGTCTACTAGACATAAGCTTTCCAAAAATGATGATTTCAAGGAGGTAGATCAGACCACATATAGATCTATGGTTGGAAAAATTTAGTATGTAGTACATATTAGGCCGATATTTCTCTTATAGTTGGTGGGTAAAAGCACAAACCTATGTCACCTTTTATAAAAGAGAAGTGATATAAGAATTTAAAGTCTTCAACTTTAACGACATAAAAGTGGCATTTGTGCTTAGAGTTTGAAGATGATGTAAACTAATGAAATGTGTAAAATTAGATGAAGTTTATGTCTGTGATTTATTTTTAAAAAATTGAGTGAAAATTTTATGTATTTTTTAATTTTTAAAGTCTATTTTTTAATTTTTTTAAAATGCTGAAAATATAGAGTTTTTTCCCTATCAAACAAATATATGAAAATGTTCATATTTTGGTCTAATTTTTGAATTTGTTAGAGTTGACATGTATACCTAGTGCACCAAAAAATATAAATTGAAATTTGGATAATATTTTTCAAGTTATAACTAGTCAAAGTCAAAGTTATCAAAAATTGATAGTTTTTTTCTCCTGTCAAACTATTTCTATCAAATCTACATATTGTTTTTAAAAAATTACATATTCTTGAAGAAGACTCCCTCCTCTACTGCAACATTAAAAAATAATAATTTTTGAACATGATTTACTATTTTTTTCTTATTTTTCAATAGACAACTTCCTAAATCTTAAAATACCTACTTGTAATATTTTCAAATTATAACATATTATCCATAATCAAAATAATAATAAAAATTATATAATTGTAATCTTGACTCTAAGATCTACAAAATTATATTTTTAGTTTTAAAAAAAACTTCAATTTAGTAGGTCAAATTGGCCTTCAAAGTGAGAAGTTTGTAGAAGTTCTTATTTTTGCTTGTGTGGCTACCACCTAGGATGCCACATAGGTAGTTCCGACTGAAACCATTTCGGCTAGAACCATTTCAGCTGAAAGCGTTTCGACTGGCACCCCTTTTGGCCCAGCTAATTGCAAGCAGTTAGTTTGATGGTTTCAAGTATAAAATAAGTTAGTTTCAAACCATTTCATGTAACAAACAAGATTTGTGTTTTCTTTATTTTAATAAATATAGAAAACAACGAAAAGTAGAAGAGCATTTTCGGAAGACAACAATTTTTGAAGTCATTTTCAATAATTATTTCGCAGAAATTCTCAGAATTGCAAAGGATCGAATATTTGTAAGGTGTTTTTTCTCGTCTACTTATTTTTATTTTATGTATTCTAAATTGAAGCATTAGCTAGTATTTAGTATTCAAAATCTATTTTTTTTCTATAGATAAAAGTATTCAATGGGCATTAAAAGGAAAAGATCAAGGAAATATAATAGGAAAAGAGATGACAAAATGAAAGGTCATACTAAACGTAACCAAAACCAACCTACTAAAATTCCTGAATATGATGAGATTCATGAAGAGAATAAAAGTAATGAAGAGGAAGAAATTGGCAGCTCTACTAATAGAAACAAATTAGAAGGCATAACAAATTTGATGGATTTGGATGAGGAACTACTTTTTAACCAAATTCCATATAAAGATCTGATAAATGATAACACTATTAGAAATAATTTTCAGAACATGTGGGATGAATATTTCAAAGATAAAAGTATATTTGGAAAGGCACAATTATTTGTCAAGTTATTTAGGAGAAAAGATATGAGACCTATTTTAGAGTTGTTGGTTGTTGATAATAGGAAAAACCATATGCATAATATTAATAAAGCAATAGTTGAGAACTTGCAAAATGCTTATAACAAAATTGACAACAGAACTTGAGGAGGTGATTTGAGTAATGCATGTAGAGCATTGATGACTACTATATCTAGTAGAAAATTGACACATAGAAAATAGGTACGTGCATTTTTTGATGTACTACATATATCCAGAAGAACTGTTCAGAGATACATCAAGAGGAGAAATATGCTAGATGATAACATTGAGAATAACTGGGTGAATATTTGTAGGGTTCCTTGAAAAGATAGAATTTTTGAAGATGTGAAAAGACAAGTTATTGAATTTTGGACCACACATTCTCGTGTTTCTTCCAACAGGCGTGATACTATACAAATTAAAGATCAAGAGACAGGGGCCAAAATTGAACATCCAAAACATTTCATAGATATAACTCAAAGTGAATTATTTGAAACATTCAAGTAAGAATTTTCAAATGTCAAAATATGTCAGAGAATGTTTGAGAGTTGGTGTCCTTCCTTTGTATGCATAAATAAGATGCATGAAACTTCTTGTTGTCAAAATCATGTTGAATTTGGTCTACACTTGCAATTATATAAAAAAGTTATGGCAGTACTTGATCCTAATTTGGTTATCCCTCGTAGTACAACACAATTTGTGAAGTCAATATTATGTGATAAATTAGAAGATTCAGATGAGTTCAAAGTGCAATGCATCAAAAATTAGTGTGAAGATTGTGGAGATTTATGCAAATTTTCTGAAATGCAAATTGAGAATATTAATGAATCCACTCCAGTCTCATGGATGAGATATGAATATGAAACATACCAAAATAAGATAGGAGATGAATCCAGAAAAATTGTATTGAAGGATAGTGAATTGCGTTATGATGAGTTTATGACCAAGTTTCACCCATTGATATATCCACATATCCAACATTGTCATGGTGCATGATGGCAAGCTAAACAATTTTGTGATTCTAAAAATTATTTTCCACCTAGTTGTATACTTTTAGTCGTAGATTTTTTTGAGAATTATACATTTGCACCTCAAATAGAGCTTCAAGGGAAATATTATCATTCTGAACAAGTTGTAATATTTGTGCAAGTGACCTATTCACATGCACAATTTGAGGTGGATTAGATAGAAAGGTCGGATGAAAATGAACACATCATCATCAAAGAGGTTCATTTCTATATTAGTGATGATAGAGTTCATGATAGGAGTTATGTGGCTCATTTTTTTGCAATGTATTCTAAAGATCTCAGAAATCATGGAATAAATGTTTCAAAGCACTGGATTTGGTTTGATGGGTGTGTAGATTAGTATACACAAACTTACACATTTATTTAACTTTATTTTAACTTATATTTATTTGTACATGCCTATTTCAATTTGATACATGTACATAGATAATTGTAGATACTTATCATGTTTCATGTTCATAGGACAATTCAAATTTGCAAAAGCATTTAATTGGTTAGCAATGCAACATGCTGGAACCAATGTTAGGGTTTTATAGAATTTTTTTGAAAGTGGACATGGAAAAAGGGAGCATAATGGAGCAAGAGCATGTATAAAGTGTGCGCTTTGACAACATGAACTTGTAGGTAAATATATGTATTTAATGTGCATGTTTAATACTAGTAGCATATAAACTTTTAAATTATATATATATGCATATTGTATGTACATACAGGAAATAGGATAGAGAATACAAATGAAATTGTTGAATGGTGCAAAGTTCATTTTGATACCCGAGATACTGAATACAATAAGCATTACTTTTGGGAAGTGAAAGGTGACTTCTAAGTTATATTTATTTTTAAATGTATTTTTCAAATTGTTCAGTTTTATATTAAATATAAATATTTTGAAATATGACAATTATTTTTAATGTATTTTTCATAGATATAGATCAATTTAATCCTTACAATTGTTAAACACTCGCTAGTATTAGAAGTTTGCATCAAGTGATGACTACAGGAAACCATAAACCTCTAGTAATTAAAGTAAGAGAGAAAACATGTTTTTGTGATGACTGCATTAAGGACAATCTAGTGAGTGCATGCGAAAATATTGTGAATGGATATGTTTCACATTGGGATTCGAAGGAGATAGTTAGAAAGCCTCCTTTTGAAGATGCTGACATTGACATTAAAATTCATGATCCTATATATTTAGCTGATTATGAGCACATTTTTGATTTAGTTATGGCAAGTTTGTGTGCATATAGTACATATATATAAATTCATATACATGCATATTCATTTTAAAATTAATTTATATTTATCTATATTTTTATATACATGCAGGAGATATTTTTCTAGTTCAAACCTTACTAGATAATGTGAAAAATGTGGACTATTATCTTTTAAGATGCACAAAAGCAAAACACAAGTTGCTAGAAGGAACTATAGATGCTGATGGACAATCATATCCAATTGGATCAGTTGTTATTGAAGGAACATATTATCAAAAAACAAGGGTAACTGATAGTGGCATTGAATTTATTGAATACAAGCATGGAGAAAAAGTTTTACATTACAATAACCATGTTATAGCAATAAAGTTACAATTTGAAGCAATACAAAGAAGAGGACATCGTGGAAATCAAAACTAGAAACTGTCTATTGAAGAACATGAAAAACTTCTAGAGATAATAAAAACTAGAGAGGATCCTAACAATACATTGTTTGTGAAGCTCTAGTTTACCTATTTACTTATTGTGGAGCTTTAGTTCAACTATGTCTATATAGCTCTTATACTTTCACATTTAACATTGACAGAATATTTGTTTTGTAAATTTGTATACATTGGATCATTTATCTTGGATATGTGAAATTAGACATGTTTTGTTATTTTTATTTAAATTAGACATGGATATCTCATTTAAGACAACCTAGATTAGGACCTCCCCTTAAGACAACTTTTTAGGACCTCCTCTTAAGACCACCTATTAGGACATCCCCTTAGTACCACCTTTTAGGACCTCTCCTTAAGACAACCCCTTTAGTATTTGTATATATTTATATACATTATGATTGTTAATGTTGTTATGTATTTATGTTATATTCTATGTTATACTCTAGATTTATATTCTTTATATGTTCTTACATGTGTATGTTATATTCTATGTTATACTCTTTATATGTTACACATGCACATGTATATGTTGCCCTTAAGACATGTCATTAAATATAGTTAATTATACTTAGATTAAGGCATTAAAAACAATAACATATACATATTTACATAAATATTGAAAACATATATGTCTACATTTAACACATGAACATAGTTACATACATCTATGGAATTTAAAATATACACTAATATATTGAATTTATTTATTAAATTTACTGAATTTATGTATTAAATTTATTTCAAAATATATATTGAATTAATGGATCAAATTTATTGAATTTATTTATTAGATTTATTGAAATTATATATATTAAATTTATTGAATTTATTTATTAAATTTATTGAAATATGTATTGAATTTATGTATTAAATTTATTGAAATATATATATCAAGAATAACACATATACATAAACATGAATAACACATACATAAACATAAAACATTAAGACATTGAAAGATCAATTTAACATGCGTGTACATAAGGTCCATTAAGTTCTAATTTACTCTTGAGTTATATTCTTAAATATGTATTAAATTTATTGATTAAATATTGAAAACATATGTATACATTCAACATGAACATAATATGTACATCTATGTAAAATAACACATCTATGAAATAATGCATACATACATGGGTAAAATGTATCCAAAATGCCATATAAAATGTCTCCAAAATATGACATCAAATATCTCTAAAATACCACATGCATCAAATGTATCTGAAATAACACGTACATCCATATAAAAGTATCTAAAATAAGACATGTATATGAAATAACATACATATATCCATATAAAAGTATCTGTAAAATAACACATGTATTTAAGATAACATACATCTTTGGATATAAAAGTATCTAAAATGATATATACATGTGTATATATATAAAATATCCTAGAAACATCAATGAAATAGACACGTATGTGTAAACTAACATCAATCACATTCCCCTCCTGATCCCTGATCCCAAAAGGTTCTATGATCTGGATCTGTGCCCTACACGTCAAATGAAAAAAAATTGTAAAATTATACATATTCATGTGTATACGTGCATGTATTAAATATCATATGTGTACAATATATATATCCATCAAATATTTAATAAAAAAACATAACATAACTGTGACTCATGTCGTGGAGGATCTATCAGGGTCTGAAGATCTCCAAAATGCAACAGACTATCACTAAGACCCTATAGAACACACATGTACATGTACACAAGTAAAATTGAATCACTCAAGAATATGTATGTGTAAATTTTATAGTAACAAATAAATATAAACATATATAAATTTACAATATTTACCATAGCATCATGTAATGCTCTGCCAATCTGACTAATATCTAAGTCATGTAGTGATAGAGTGATCTCTGAATCATGGAATCTAGACGCTCTAAGGCTAGGCTATATAGGAGTAGGAGCAAGAGTAGGAGTAGGAGTAGGAGCAGGTGCTATAGGATCCCAAGTAGGTGTGGGGACTACTGTGGGGATAGGAGCTGTATGGCCCTCTATAGGAGTAGGTGCTGTAGAATGTGCAAGGATATCCTCCTATCCCTGTGAGGGCTATGGTCCTGCTGTGCATGACAAAATATGGTTGATGTGTCCACCAATGTCATGACGAGGAATCCCTGTGACCGTTGACAATGCCTGATATGCTCCAAGAAGATCAGATACTAAATAAGATTTCATACAACATAATGCATCCATATCTAATATGGTTGAAACCTCTAGTGGCGATGGTAGATTTTCCATCTCATATAGATCATTAGCTCTTGTGCTAGAGGATGCACCTATTGAAATAGGACCATGAGATCATAACATGTATCTACCACATCTATCTAAAGATATCTCCTATAACTGTGTGACAACTATGGCAATGCTAGAATATATCTGAGTCCTGACTATATCATTAGGAACACTCAAACTCGTAGCAGTCATCTGTGGACCTCTTGGCATGACCAAAAGGTTTGGACCCACCATTGCCCATTTATTAACAGCACAAGGGTGTCTACAGGTCTAAATCTCTCTGACAGTTAGCCTCAGCCCTGTTCAACATGACCTAGAAAATTTGTATAGTCAGCATCTTGATGTAAATGAAATTTTGCAAACAATTATTTACAGAAATAAAGGGGAAATGCATCCTTTTGTGGCCACCTATGATGCGCAGCTAACCATTAAGGATATATAAATGGAGTGATGAATGGATCTGTACACTTTTTTAGTAAATAACCTCTAACCCTATCCCTATCTGTATAAAAGGGAAACATGGTCTTCACCATAGTGGTGGAGACCTGACCATCAATCTGTGAATACTTCACAATGCTAGTGACACTATGAGAAAAGGAAGAGTAAAATGTCTCGATACTAATATCATCAACTGGGTTGTACCCAGAGATCATCTCGATCATCTGGCACAACTCATATCTAATAGAAATAACTTTCTCCCTATTAGGGAGAGTGGCAGAAGCTAACAATGTAGACTCAAGATACTCGAGAGCATGAGATAATCTAGCAATAGTATCTGTAAATAAGCGTTGTCTCTCCTCAATAGATGATGTTCGTCTACGTGCTATGCTCGAATCAACACTAGGATCCCCTCCATGAACACTAGCCTCCCCTAAGGATGTAGGTGCTCCACTAGTACCAGATGCCATAATGATATATGCAAAGATCTAGATATCTATTAATGCAAAGTTAAGATATACATACATAAGTACATATAAAACTAAAAGTTGAATTTAATTTAAAACATGTACATATATAAATATGTACAAAGTTGAATGTAACTAAAAATATGCACATGTTATTTAGTACATCTAGCTCATGTATGTGAACATCTAGCTCAAATATGCACATCTAGCTCATGTATGTGAATTAAAAATATGCATATATGTTATTTAGTACATCTAGGTTTATTATGTTAATGTTTTCTAAAATGTAACTAATAGGTTTGTAAAATGTAATGTTATTTAAAGGACATATAGGTTTACTATGTTAATATTTTGTAAAATGTAACTAATGGATTTGTTGAACTAATGTTTACTATGTTAATGTTTTGTAAAATGTAACCAATAGGTTTGCTATTAATATGTACTATGTTAATGTTTTCTAAAATGTAACTAATTGGTTTGTTGAACATTAATGTTTACTATGTTAATTTTTTGTATTTAAATGTAACTAATACCTATTTTTTAAACATTAATGTTTACTATGTTAATGTTTTCTAAAATATAACTAATAGGTTTGTTGAACATTAATGTCTACTATGTTAATGTTTTGTAAAATGTAACTAATAGATTTTTTGTTAATGTTTACTATGTTAATGTTTTGTAAAATGTAACTAATGCTTTATTATCAACTACTAAAAAAAAATTTAAAATATAATTAATTTAATTAATTAAAAATTTAAAAACAATTCATTTAATTAATATTATTATGTAATAACTAAAAAAATTTAAAAAAATAAAAAATAAAAAATAAAAAATTCACCTACCTGTTAGGGCTGAAACACTCTGACTGTGCTGGTGATCACTATAGTTAATCAATAGTGAAAATGACCGTCGGGAATTTTTTTTTGGCTATTTATAAAATCATCCTAGTTCCAGCCGAAACCCTTTTGATAGAAAGCATTTCAACCAGAATGCTGTTTACCACATTGACATAGGAAAGTGCCATGTATGTTTGACTGAAACTGTTCTGGCCAAAACCGTAATCAGCAAAAAACCCTACAGATATCACAAAGGGTGACACAGGTTTGTGCTTTCACCTTGGTATGGTGGCAAGATTTTTTGCTAATCCTAAAGAAAATCATATGATGGAAATAAAGAGAATCATGAGGTATCTAAAGGGTATTGAAGATTATGGATTATGGTATAAGAAAGGAGGAAACTTTGATTTAAAAGCCTTCACTAATGTAGATTGGGTAGGAAGTGTTAATGATAAGAAGAGCACCAGTGGTGGAGCATTCTTTCTTGGTAAGATACTTGTGTCTTGAACAAGTAAGAAGAAAAATTGCATCTCCTAGTCTATAGCAGAGATAGAGTATGTTGTAGAAGTAGTCAATTGTTTCAATATTGTTTGGCTCAAGCATTTATTGGTAGGTATGAAGGTAGAAATAAAGGATCTAGTGGTTATCTTCTATGATAACACCAATGAAATCAATATATCAAAGAATCCTATGATGCATACCAAGACCAAACATATTACAATAAAATATCATTTTCTAAGAGAATTGGTGCAAGATCATGGGGTGAGATTGGAATACATGAAAACTAAAGAAAAAGATGTAGATATATTCTCCAAGCCATTACCTAAGGTATTTTTAAATCTAAGAGGTAAGCTAGGGGTTATTCCCCTATCTGAAGCTCACTAAATGAAGTTTAGTGATCCATCAACTATAGCACGTTGAAGATCAGTCAAATTGATGTAGTAATGAAAGGACATATTACATACGAATTAGTACATTAGGTACATTGAAATTCACTAAATATTGTCTTTGGCATAAGATTTCAAAGAGGGAGAGTTTACTGTTATATCATAGAAATGCTCTAAAGAGGAAGAGTTTTTTATATTAGGGAAATTTTTCTGAACATTTGAAGATGTCAAAGAGGAAGATTTTGATGAAGAAAAAACTTGGAGAGTTTGCTGATAGAGGGAGAAACTAAAGTCAGAGGGAGAGATTGATGTCAAAGGGAGTTCACAGTGATAGAGGGAGTTCTTATGGATGAGAATTGGAGTGAAACTAAGGATATTATCCTTACTTTTATTTTTCTCTAAAATTTCATTGTATAATGACATGTTGTATTGCCATAAATGCCAAAGAGGGAGATTTTTGAAAATAATTGATCAATACTATATTGTCTTTGATGTTACACAAAATGTCATATCTTTTTCAGTCAGTGTATGTTGAGCTCACTCAGGTGATGAAGACAATTTCTCATATCTACCAAGCACTCTAGTGTTTACCAAGTTCAAAAGATAGTGTCTATTGTGTTCACTTAAGAACCTAAGAGAACTTCATAGAAGTTCATTGTAACAAAGAATTTTTTTGATGGAACTAGTGTTAACCAAGCTCACTTGGTTACTAAAGGAAGTTTATGAAGTTGTAGTATTAACCAAGTTCATTTGGTTAATATAGGACAATCATTTTAAAAGTTAGTGACTACCAAGCAGGGTTGGCTAACAAAGGATTTTTTTGTTTTAACATATTGAGTTTAATGGATTTGTTTATTGGTTCTAGCTGATTGAAGAGATGAAGATAGTTATAAGTTGTATTCAAACTGACTTGATAATGTATATGATATAATTACAAGGCCAAGTTGAGGATTGAATGTGTGAGAATGTAAGGAAGATACAAATATTCTTAGAGAAAAAGAATGGAAGGATAAACAGAATATCCTTGTTGGGCAACAATGATTAATCTGATCAGGAAGGATCAAGTATTTGAGTTAGAATCAAGATCTAAAATAAACAATATAGTTTCATCAACAATTAGGTCATTTCATTATTTCTCTCTGACCCTTGTAGTAGTGAACTAAATCTCTTAATAGAGTTAGCCTAACAACTATTTTCTAAATCCTCTAACAAGGTGACATTTCTAGATTGAAGTGTCTAAAGACCTCTAACAAGACCACTCCTAATAGGGTGATTAAATCCTCTAATAGGGTCACACCTAAAGTGTGTTTTTTAACCTTCAACAGGGTTGGCTCCTAACACAACCCACTTTAGAAGAGTGAAAAATAGTAACTAGTTGTAGTTGGTTGTTTTTTCCAAATTAGGTTTCAATGTTAAATTGTTAGAAAGGATAGGGTTTTCATTCCACCAAAATATCGACCTATTAATGCCCGATACAACCAATAGTCTTATAGAACCACAGGAGGTAGTTAAGACATGCCATGAATCCTACGAGGGACATTAGCTCACTACCAACAATCCCCCTCCCAATATCACTAGCCATGGCCAATAGTATTTAAATCTATGATCAAGCTTTGATACCAATTGTTAGAAAGGATAGGGTTTCCCTTATACCAAAAGATCAAATTGTTAATGCCCGATACAAAAAATAGTCTTATAGAACCATATAAGGAAATTAAGCCATGTCATGAATCCTGCGAGGGATGCTGGCCCACTACCAAAAAAATCTTGGTGTCACTTGTGTTCATGCTATTTCTTTTATGTGTATGCAACTAAGTTAATCAAGGTTAATCAAACTTAATGTCTTAAAATTTTCATGTTCAATATTTTATGAGTAACAATTGATATTATAGTGCTTGCCGAGTTAGAACATATTGATACTATTAACTGAGTGCCTATGTGTTAACTGAATGACAATAGTTTTAGCATAGTTTATGTTTTGTACTAACATCTAAGGGATCTGGGATTTATTTTTGTGGTAACTGATTCATGCCTCCCCTCTCGATTACTCCTCTTATATTTCCAACAATCATTCCTTTTACATCATCCTATTGATATCATCACTATTTCATCCACCCCACTTATTGATCTTCTATGTCCTACCTCCCATCCATCAAATCCCTCCAAATCCCATCCATATTTCCTTCTCTTAGCATTACCCAAATCCCATGTAATAAACCTAATGAGTCCATCCCCCATCAACCCATTTCCATTGAAGAATCTCTTACTCATCCATCTACCTCACTTAAGGAGAACATCTATACATCTCCTATTGCATCACCCACTCCAATCCAATCCTACCAATATCTTGTCCAAAATCATGTTGAAATATCCCACAGTATTAAAAAAGATCCCACCATCCCACTTATTACCCTACATGATCCACTTTTACCATTCACTCCATCTAAAGACCAATCACCATCTCTTCCATATCAAAGTCTTACCCTTTCATCCACCACTCCACTCCAGTAGCCTCTTGTTTCCTTCATCCCTCCAAGTCAAGATTCATTCCCATCAACACATCAAAATCAAGATCCTATCCTTCCATCCCCTCCAATTCATGATCATACATACCCTATAATCCATGGTGATAGATCTATAGAAGAAGACCCAACTATCATATCTAAAACTTCAACTCATTCACTTATTGATGGACTCATGTCTCGTTCCAAATATGAACATCATATTGAACAAATAAATAAAAGTGTATCTCTAGATGTTGGTATCCCTTCTATCCTCACATGGGTCCAAGTCCTTCCTTTTCAACCCCATAGTTCCCATCCATCTTATTCCACATCTATTTTGGGTCTTGTTGAGTTTTCATTTTACACGATGTTGAATGACATGAATTCTTGTGAATTCCTCTCCTGAAAAGCTGATTTTGTGAATGGACTCCAAGGTTCCAGGTGATCTAGTGACCTATTGGAACCCACTCAGTTGAAGATAAATGTGAATGCTCATGAGGAGGCCTTTTCTAGTTCATTTTGATTTTGGATAAAATATAGAATCTGCACACTATTTCAAAAATAACACTAAAAGAAAATTATGTTTTTGTATTTTTATGTTTTTTAATGAATGCAATCTAACAATGCAACTAATATGAAGTCCTATTCTAAAAAAGGGGTTAATAAAGAAAATAACAAGAACTTAAAGCAAATAATATGAAATTCAAAGAAAATAACATGAAATTGAAATCCTAATAGACATAAGCTATGGAAAATAACACACTGCAAGTTAAGCTTTCAAAGAAATTGGTGAGTAACTAATGAAAATAGGAGCTGTGCTTCTGAGATTCCACTGATGCAATTATCAATGGGAAATTTCAATAATTTAATGATGTTTTACTCTTCATTAAATCACAAGGCCATGGAAAGTGCGCTCATGCAAGACAAAGAAATATGCAAGCACAATTTGGTGATTTCTTCTCAAGCTTGTTATGTTAGCAGAATTCATAAATCTGTAGCAAACACCAAAACCAAAAGATCACACACTAGAAACAATGCAATAAAACTTTAGCTCAATCACAATCTCATAAACATAATTCACAAAACAATGATACATTTAGGCAAGAATCACTACACTCCAAATGCAAGCACCAAAAGCATAATTTTATTGCATAATAATGGCGGCCTTGATTACATATTACAATGGGGTATTTATAAGAAATCATCTCCTCAATTTGTGTTGAGAGTGAGAGATATTCTTATGCAATAAAATGTTTTTAAATAATAAAACAAACTAATTATATACAATCTAACAATTAATCTAGTGCTTAGTAGGACTCCATCCACATTTCATTCATTAATTGGATGCATGAGCCTTTTACATGTTTAAAAATAAATAATATGAGAGAGAAAGCTCTGAGTTGAAGTGGAAGTGTTAGGAAATGCCAAAAATAGAAGCTGATCCTTTACAGGGCATTTGTAGGAGTTAAACTACTGTCAGAATGCATTTCCAATGCATGGAAAGCCCTATTTTTGGAACTGATAGTTAACTCTCGTAGGAACTTTTCCAAAAATGCACACCTGTGGGGTTGTAGACCTATGTACCTACATACCTATGGAGCTACACACCTTAAAATGGTCCAAAAATCTCAAAATTTTACTAAGTGTCAAAATTGAAATTTTGGCATCTGGGTTTTGTTTTTCTTCATCCCAAATCTAAGTTTGGATGTTTGCCCTTGAATTTCTCTATAATTTTAGTAATTTTTTTTGCATTCGATAAATTCAAAGCCTCATATTTGTCCTTGAAATTTTTTCTTATTTTTTCTATCTCAATTTGGGTATCAACAAAATCCCTGAGTTTGGTATCCAATTCTAACAATGCTTCTTCAGTCCTGAAGGCTTATCAAATGTCCTCATCATCAACGGCTTCCACAAAAATATTCCTAATTTTTTCAACCACTGTCTCTATAGATAACAACTTTTCTTGTTCCTCATCTTCAAAAATATTAAAAGCATGCATCACTGTAATTTCTCTCTGCTTCCAAAATTTTCTCTTGGGCTTGGTCCTTGGGCCAATGAATCTCCTCATGTAATGTTCCCATTGCTTTATTGCTATCTACTATCTTTTCTATCTAGTCATCAATCATATCTAATTCTTCTCTGGTATATACATCAATCAAAATTTGATATCTTTGGCCCTTTATGGCTCGCAAAGTTTGTAAATTATTACTCCAAGCCTATACTTCATCCATAATACTGAAGTCCTACTTCAAAATTACTACGATTTTATTCACATTCTCTTGCATAGCATGTAGTAACTTCAAATTCCCTATGATGATCAAGATACCTTTCTCCTCAAAAGTTTCCCACCACTACTAAAAGGATTTCAAAAATGGATCTAGTTGTACACCTTCCCCTTCTTTGAGTACAGTGTTCAAAGTTTTCTTGGGGTGCTTAGAATCCATAGGACCAACTACTTTAGCTAGATATCCTTTTAGGATCTCAACCTATCTTCAAAGAGTTTAGAGTTTAGCCTCATCTTGTTCCATGTTCTTGAGGACCTCTTTGATCCCCATGGTCATCATCAATCGGGCTGAATCTCATGTAGGCCTCACCGACATAACATCCTTTAATTTGTAATCCTCGAGACCAAGGCCTTCCACATTTGTGTCTTCTAGAGGGATAGCCAATTGTGCAAACAATTCCTAGCTCTGTGTACTAGTGAAAAATGCCAATGGCATTGCCTCGTGTGATGGAGACTCAGGTTTATTCAAAATCTCTACAATGTCACAAATTTCTTCCTCTGAAGCAAGGAATTGAGGCTTAGTACTCCTCATTATTTCCTTTTGGATCCATCTAGGGATGTGTCCTACTGAGGACCTAGCTCTTGATGATGAAGGGGTATGTTCTACAAATTCTTTCCTTTTTTTACTCCTTCTCAAAGTTGTCTCATGTTGGGAGGGCTCTTCTTTTGTAGCCTTAGTCTTAGTAGACCCTACAAATTGAACTTTAGGGTATTGGGAAGGTGGTTAAATATATTCCACCATTTGTTGCTCCTTCAACACTTGATCAATCACCATTTGTTCTAGTCCCTTCTCTTGTGATGGTTCCTTCTAAACCTGCTCTTGTTCTAAACTCTAAGGTGGAGAAGTCGCTGAGCCACTATTTTCAACCGTAATTCATGGTGAAGATGGGGGAGTAAGATCAGGACCTTGTGTATCTAGCAACATCTGTGTCCAGTCTTCTTGTTGAGGTTCACCTATAGGGGTGTCCCTGATCTTATCCCCAATCAACTCTATACCTATGGGCATAAAATCAAAATTTGACACTTAAAAAATCTCATTTCCCTCATCACTCTACTCATCCACCCACTATTATACTTCATCTTTTGAAGAAGAGAGTTCTAAGGGTTCTTCTTAGGTGGATGGCAAGGTGCCTGTGGCACTCTTTCTCCTTTGTATCTTAGTGGCTCTTGCTAGCTAAGTTCTTCCCTGTAGGGGCACTTGTTCCTCTTCCTCTTCTAATTCTTCTTCTTCCTCCTCTTCACCCCCTTCCAGAATGGTCTTAGGAATAGATGGGGAAGGCACCAATCTTTTGTTGATCCTTTGCCTCTTTTTCATCCAAATCTTAATCCTCTTCTTTTTTTCTTGGAGGTAGAAGGAGAAGTTGGCTCATCTTGCACAGGAGGAATGGAGACTTGTGGAATCTCTCCCTCTTCTAGTTGGCTAGGCACAATGGGAGGTAATTGAGGTTCATCTTGGACTTGAGTAGCTCCAATATCTTGGGACCCTTTTGCACTCTCTTCCTGCTACTGGGGAGGTGCCTGTTCTTTAGCCTATTCTATTTGAATTCTCTGAGGGGAGGTCCTCTTCCTTTTGTTCATTCCCCTCCTCTCTAGAGGGTGATAGTATCCAACTGGGTGATCAAGATGGTATACTGTCTCAAGCTTGATAGGAGACTGGGCCACAAAGGTAGGAATTGTTACTTTCTTCCCTCTACCTCTTTTTGGGTGGGAATGTGTATGGAAGATTACTGTATTAGGTATTGGATCAAGCAGCAAAGGTTTCTTGATCCAATCCTTCATCATTTTGATGACATGCCTCACCCTATGATTAATATCATTGGCCTCGTCCCTATCAACCTCAACATTCATAATGGGCCTTTCACCAATTTTTTCTGAGTTGAAGTAGGGGTCTAATAACTCCTTAGAATCCTATTGCCTTATCTCCTCTGGGATGTTCAACTGGAGAGCCTTCTCTGCTAGATACAAAGTCATCCTACAATAGTCCCTTATGCAGACATTGTAGTCATTTGTTGCATTCATTTAGTGATCTTCAAAAACATCCTCATGGTGGAATTATTTTCCTACCAAACTTTCCACTCTACTGATATTATCAAAATAGGGCCAAGGAGAGTTATACTCCTCAAGGGGATAATTCTCCCACCACCACTTGAATGATGAAATATCATGTTTTTGTTTCACTTGGTATGGTTCAATGACCAAAGGCCATGCCTAGCAAGGTCTCTATTGTCTCTTAATCTTCTCATATGCTGACTCAATTTTCCAGGCAATCTCTAATAGCACTAGTTTGTCACTTGGGTATCTTGGGAGCTTCTTAGGATTGATGGAGGCACCAACTACCCAAAGATATGTGAACATTTTGAACTGGATAAAGTAGGCTTTGAGAACTATAATCTATGTTTTGGCTTCATCAGATAGCCTCTTCCCATAATCTCCCTCAATGAATTGAATAATTGCAAAAATGAACACATCATTCACAATTTTATACTCCTTTCTTTGTGCCGAAAGCCTCTTCTTTACTAGCTAAGGGTAGACTATGTATGGTTAGGCATTAAGATCCTGCATACTGCCTTTCCTATACAAATTGGGATAGTTTTTTGCCCTTGCTACAAGAAGGTATACCATATAAGAAGTCATATAAAACTTCTTCTTGTCCTTTACTATCCTCAATTGCTCACACAAGTTTTCACTTAGTGTGGTGGTCCAATCTAGTGGTAGCTTTGTGGCTCTAATGGTCTCAATGAAGATGACCATGAAAGTGCCAAGGTAGTCTATTGTGGGTAAGCCCATGACTCTACTCAAGAGAATGATGGAATAACCAATATCCTCCTTCATGTATCCTTGAGTCATATCCACTTTTCCTATTATCTTCGCCCTAGGAGGCTTCTCAATGAGGTATGATGATTGTATAATTTCTATCGCCTCCTGCTAGTGCTCCCTATACCATCTCTTTGCCGCATCATATGAGAGTCTAACAAACTAGTCTACTCTTGGGAGATGGAAGACCCTCTCAATTTTGTCAAGTCATAGATTCAACACAACCTCTCCAATGACACTCTTGACCACCCTTTCATCAGAAACAAAATGTTGTGCTAGTGTCATGATTAGTTCTGCTGATTGTACTGATAGGGGATGCGATGCTGCATTTACCAACCTAGGAAAAATTAGTGAAGATACCAGAGTTGATCTCTCAGTTTGTTTGTTATACATTTTGAGGAATTCTCCTAGATCAGTGTGCCCTAAATCAATATCCCTAATTTTTTCATGGTCATTATGAAATCTCAATTTGGATGGTATGCCTTGAAATTTGAAACCTATAGGCTTGGGGGCCATTCTAGATGTGGATGCCATTTAATCTCCGATCTGCATCATGTGGAAAAAAAATGTTTATTAGTTCAATAATAGACTTGGAAATAAAATATAAAAACCTTAAATTTAATGAAAAATAAACATAAAGAATAAAATGCCCAATTTGGGCGCTTTTTATTTTATTTTATTATTCTTCACTCTATTTTTATTTATTTTATTATTTTTAAATTTTTAAATTTTAAATTTTTTTTGATTTAAAAAAAATGGGGCAGAAAAGTGGGTGTGCACACACGTGGCTAGGGTTTGCAAGGCTATGTGACAACAATTTTCTAGGGCACATGGAAGATAAAAGTGCACCATGGTGAATGTGGACATGTGGCTAGGGTTTTCAAGGCCACGCAGTGGCACTTTGTTAGGGAACATGGTGGATGACGGTGCATCACAGTGAATGTGGACATGTGGCGGACGAGTTTAGGCACCGCAAGTGCAAATGCATGCATGCAGTGGCATTTTGGTGCCATGCATAAAGAGCACAAGTGTGTTGAAGCTTTTGGAACTATGGTCAGAGATGAGCATGGGCGTAGTGACATTTTGGTGCAATGAGCGGAGAAGTAGTGGGCGGTGCATGAAATGCCGCATGCGGGTGCAAGTAGAGGAGGCGCACGGGTGCACAAAGTTTGAGGGTCATGCGCACATGGAGGCCATGTGTCACGTAGGCTATTTGAGGGTTGCACTTGCATGGAGGCCATGTACTATGTAGATTGTTTGAGGGCTGCATGCCATAGTGAATGTTTGGGACTGCGCTCGTGGAGGCTATGTGCAATGGATGTTTGAGGGCCGTGCACGGCATGACACAAGTTAAAAATTGTGCTTACCTGTTCTTTCATGTAGCTTGCAATGAGGAATTTGGAAAATGAAAATGAATTTTGTGAAAAAAAACTTAAGTGGCAGGGGTTTTTATAACCCCACTTGCCAGCAAGGTGCACAACGTGCACTTCGTTGGTGGTGGGAATGTGCTTTTCATGATGCAAATTTTGATTTGATTTTGTTTTGTTATTTTTTTAAAGATTTTTCAATTTTTATGATCATTGACTCTTAACACTTTTTTCCAAATCTGAGTCCAAAAAAAGTAGGGGGTCCCCATTCCTAGTAAGGAATGGGGCATGTGTTGTGGGACCACAAAAGGTCCTTACCCTACTACTTCTTTCCATCCCTCCATTTTGGGTCACTATATTCCTTATCTAAATCCTCCATCCTTTCCATCCATTTTGGGTCCTTATATACCTAATCTAAATCCTTCATCTCCTTCATCTATTTTGTGACCTACTTCTTCCTCACTTCCATCTCTTTTAGATCCTTATCCTTCATTCCCTCCATCCTTTTTTGGCCACTATATACATCCATATCCTATATTCAAATCCATCACTCCATCCCTTCATATCCATAAGCTAGTTCATAAAAGGAACTCATCCTTGAATTCCTTCAACCTTCAACCTCTATCTTTCCATCCACAATCTCTCCATATCCTCCATGCTCTTGCTCCTATACATTGGCCAACAAAAGAAAACTGGATGCCAAAATTAAAAAGCATAAATTCAAAAATCCACAAAAATATAAGTATCGACATGTCCCTTCTAAAATGCACATTCCAAAAGAGAAACATTTGATCCAAACAAAAGAAAAAGTCAAGAGGCCACAAAGGCCCAAGCCAAAAAAATTCAAAAATCATGTGGATACCTAGGATGCTCATAAAAGAAATGCATCTTAAAGAAACATCTCATGTCTTATGTCTTCCCATCCATTATCTACTAGCTTCCACCCACCAATCCACTCATTCAATCCAATCCTTATCCACCTATCCTACCAACATCTATGAGTAAAAAACCATCCAAAAAAGAAAAAAAGAAAAAAGGAAAAATAAGATTAAAAAAAAAGTAAAGAAAGAAAAGTGTCCACTAGTAAAAATTTGGAAATTCAAGCACCTTTGAAAAGTACCATGATAAAAACTTTGCAAATAAGCATCATGTGTAATCCTTCCATCCAAATTCTCTACACATTCAGGGGCAAGTTCCATCACCCACCATACCCATCTCATCCCATCATACTAACCACATCTTATCTATTTCACCTGCCATCCTTCTTTAGATCTTAATAAAAATAAAGTCCACCACCAAATACATGTGTTTGGTCATCCTTTTGACATCCATTTCCCATCAAATTTTTTATCCACCTATCCTTTATCCACCCACTCTTTCTTCCATATAATCCCTCCACCTCCTCTTTTTCAAACTTCATCCATCAACCATAATTATCCCCTATCTTCCCTACTCATTCACCTTTCCTATCCTAGCTTCCATCTACCTTGTTATCCTCTCATTCTCCAACCTTCTATCTTATCACACCCCTCATAAAACCCCCTCTTAGCTTCCATCTATCTCCCTCATCCTCTTGTTGACCAATCTTCCATCCTATCACATCCTTCATAAAACCTCATCTTGAATAACATATGATAACTAGGGGTACTATATTCCTTGGATAATATGTCATGCCCATCTTTCCATCTCCACATTCAAGTCCTCTTTTCATCGTGTCATCCCCAAAACTATTCATCTTTCAATCCCTATCTTTTCACATTCCTCTACCCAAATCCCCTATCATCCATACCCTTTTCTACTATCCTTGCACTTCCCACCATCTCTCCATATTTCCATCAGTTGGTACATCCCTTGTCATTGGTATCTAGCTCTAGGTTATCCCCATGTACCCCAATTTCATCATTCATATCCTAAATTCTCCTAGGATTTACCATCAACTACATCACCCCATTTTGCATCTTTAAAATCATCAAATCAAATTCTTAATCCTTTTCCCATCCTTGTTGTAATATTTGGTCATAATACTATCATCATCATTGGGATGCATCCTTCCTATTCCTTGTCTTAAGGTATATCATTCCCCTATCTAGCATAAATTCATGTTCTTCTGCTATCTCCTCATCCCAAGCTTTTCTCTTGCTATCTCCTCATTTTGGTCTTTTCATTCACTATCTCCTCATCCTAATTTTTTCATCCATTATCTCCTCATCCTAAGGTTTCCATCATCTCCTATCTCCTCATCTTGAGCTTTCATCGCACTATCTCCTCATCCCAAGCTTGTTCATCTCATACTCTATCAGATCCATTCCTTTATCCTATCACAATGAGATTTTTTTATAGTGATCCTTGTAAATATCTTGGTCATTTTGTTGTATATCCCAACATAAATCCTTAGCTTAGTCTCATTGTATGCATCTCCTAGCTCTTTGTATCAGTTCATGTCTGATCATAATCTATAGTTCTCCTAGTTATGCATTTTAGAAAGTTCTCATGTAAAATCCTTTGTCATCTAAGAATTGTCATAAAAGTCTTCATTTTCCTAAATCCTCTCAACCTTTTAGATACCATTGATAGATCCTTGTAGGATACAAATTTCCTCTCATTTAATCTTGGTCTGTGCATCTCCCATCCTACCAATATGTTTGGAAAAAGGTTATTTTCTATGAATTTACTCTTTCTTTCATTGTTGGATTTCCATTTTAGTTCTTGATTATCTTTTCCAAGAAATTTGGTTGTTCCAACCTCAAATTTTCCACAATCTTTTATATCATCATGTGATTTGAATGGGGCAATTCAAGAACAAGGTTTTGATCAGGTCTTTTTTGTCTTCTTTTCTGCTTGTTAATCAGTCAGATATTAACCATGCATATTAAAAACCTGTGATCACTCATGGTTACATGATGTACTTGGGAAATATATTTTTCCCTTAGGTTACCCAGTACTATTTCCACTCTAATTCCTCTGGGATTCATGTGTGATGCTAGGGAAATCCTTGCATGTTTGTTTTGAGTCAATCCTATCTAATATTGGTGAAAAGGCCTTGATCTTCTTCATAACCTTGGCATATCTCCAATATTCCTATATCAAAATAAGTGATCAACTACATTGTTCTGCTCCCCTTTGGAACACCCCCATGCTCAAGCTTAAATGAATTCCTTTGAACCTCAGTTCCACAGAAACACAAGCCAATTTTCCACATCCTATCCAAGTATCCCATCCAACTAGTCCTACAAACTAGATCTAGAAACTCTATCCATCACTCCCACAATATCTATAGTCACTCCCACCCTATCCCAGACTCAAGTTATTAAGCCCTGGTTATTGTTGTGCACTTGGTTGTCCTTTGTCTCATTCTCCCGTAGTGAGAGTCCGAGTCCTTGTTAATCCTATCTTAGCCAATTTGAGTCCTCCCTCTTGTCTTAGATTCTTGCACTTTTCAACAAGCCATCGGGCTTTAAAAATATTCTTCGTGTCATCTATCTTCAAACTTCTTTGAAATAGTGTTGTCCCAACACTATCTCAAAGAGGGAAAAAAATGTAGATACCTAAATCTAATTACATCACTAGGTAATCTTACTTAGTCATCTTCTAGGACATTATTGATTAAATATTTTATATTTAATTAGTTAATCATCATCCCCTAGTTAATTAATTTATTTCATTAACTATAGTCCAATTGATAAAATCAAATGATAACCCAAAATTAATTTATCAATTAAATCCCCATTCCTATATTAAATTAAATAAATACAAAAAGTTATTTAATTTAATCACACATCCATCCACACTCAGACATATTTTTAACATTAACGTCACACTTGGGGAGCTTACCATTCTTGATTTGCCTACTTCAATGTTGTTTCCTTGATCTTATCATAAGTAGTGTTAATTTACTTAGTTTGTGAATGTTTAGTTAAATTCTTAATGTCCTTTGCACACTAGTTTAGTATCTCTACAAAACCTATGGTGTTAGCATCAAACATTTAAATGTTAGAGCCTAGACCCTATGATTATGTAGAGTATGTTATTGACAACATTCATACTTATCTAATTAATTTGAATGAAGTTAAATATCCTACTTTCAGACATTATTCTTTTCTTATGTATATGATTTTGTATTATGGTCAATTAAGAGGTCTATGGCATGAGAATTTGAAATTAAATGTGTGGGAAACTAATGGTTAAGAAGGACTAGTACAAATGTGGACTTCAGTGTGGGAATGTAGATATAATGCATCCTACTATCTCACTTTTGAGGATCACTTTGTCCAACCCCTATATGCTCTATTTGGGCATCAATCTTTTCCATCTATTGGCCTTGATATCAAGAGGTTTTTGAGACCTAAAGATAATGGACTAGGAGAAAATATCAAGCACAATTCGGGTGATTGGTATGTTTATGATTATTTCACTTGTTCTAGAGTTTTTTAAATTTGAGGGGAAGCCATATAGACTGCCAATCTCAATACTTAATAGAATTTCATACCTAGAGATTGTAAGGAAAATGTCAGAGTGCAACAAACAACATTTTGGATGGAAGCAAAGAAAGCAAACTTTTCTCCCTGCCACTTTATCTTTTGGAGACTTTACAATATGTGCCACTAATTCTTATGATAAGATTGGGAAAAAGTTGCAAAATGAGTATCACATGTATACTATGGATCCATGGACCCATTATGATCTTGAAGGATACATTCATGCCTATAGAAAATCACAAAAACTAGGTGACTATATCCATTAAGGCATTGAATATGAAGAAATTTTCAAAAATATGGAGTGACAGGAGGTTCAACAAAAGTTGCAAGATCAAAATAGAGAATTGGAAGAGCAGAGACAACATATAATGGAACAATTTAAATATGGCATTTAGAATGTACCAAAATCCCCTATTCCAGTGACTAGGACCTTGGATAGGCCAACACTTCAAGTACTGGAACATGATGTTCAAATACTAGACAGAGTAAATGCTAAAAATGATGAAAAAATCCTTGAATATAGTAGGTTTATAAATGATGATGACACTATCAAATCCAAAGAATCCATTACTATTTTGTATAAATACATAGAGAAGATGTTTAGGTAGAGTATCCAACACATAACTCCAGAAAATGAGGAGTTGATGACCAATCTAAAAGAAGATATCAAGAAAGAAGTAGAAAGCATGTCTCTAACAAGAGGGAGACAATTAGTTAATAAAGTAGGAATCATGGTTCTACTAGGATGGTATCTAAGTGCATCTTATATCTTTTTCAACCTAATCAAATCTAGGAAGAAGGATTTGAAATTGGATGTATAGGGTGTGATAGATATAAACATTGGTTCCAGATTTGTTGAAGATAAAGGATGTATGTTATTATAGGATCTTTATCCTCCACATGAAAGGCCACAAATAATTGATATTGATTAATATTTTGGATATTTGATGACATTAAAAGGAGGGGTGATAGACCCTAATAAGTCAACAACTATGCAAGTTGACATGGCCTATTTAGCCAAGCTCAAATGAAATAGTCTACATTTAAAAGAGACAATTAGAGAGAAATGTATGGGAGATTTCTTAAAGAAGGAAAGCCACAGGTGTAGCCCATGATTCAATCATCAGATGATGCCTTGAGAAGTGAATTGAAGAGGCCATAGGAAGAAAACATAAGGCTAAAGGATGCTTCTTTGATTCAAAGAGAGATATCTTGCTCCATACTAAGAAATCATTTGAAAATGTTACTAACCAAGTTAGGGAAAGTTTGGGATCTATATAATGCATATAAACCTATGGCCCTCTAGCATAATGAGGTGTATGGAATATTGGTCAAGAAAATGAATGATCTTGTAGAGGGTGAAGATATCCAAGAAGCAAATAAATTGATCAATGATCACAACATATACATGTAAGAGTTTAAGATCACTTTTCAATTAATTAAAGATTTGGTAATAGAGCATGGGGTCCTATCATGGCATGATGCAAATAGAAAGACATTTTTTCAGGAAACATGGATGGGGATGTGGTATGTGATGTGGGATAAAACCTTGGGAGTAGTGAAGAATGAAGACCTGGAAATGACAAGAAAAAGTGAGTAGATTGAGAAAATGATCAAATTGGAGATCAACATTCGTGAGGTGATTGCTAACACAGACCTACTTGAAGATGCCAAATACTAGGAACATATCAAACAATGCAATGAATTTATTGAGGAATCATCATTAGATTCATCCAATTGAATATTTTCTCTTATAAAATTATTTTGTTTAATTGACAGTTATTATTAGTTAGTCAATTAGGATAAATTTTGTAAACAATGCTTCACACCATTTTATTTTGTAACCAATTTGATGTCTAAGGACTGAATTTGGAGAATGATCATAATAATTACCATATATTATATATATTTTTATAGAAATTCAATCCTTTTGTTTTACTTCATATTGTATTATCTATATGCACTAGCAACAAATGTATTTGTGGTGAAAGCATTTCAAATTCAATACAAGGATTCATGTGCTCAATTTATCTTTTGGTGATATCATTTCTATCTCATACATATTATTTCCTAAAATCAAAATTTCAAGTTTTCTTTAATTTACCATTCAATTGATTGAATGTAAAAAGTTATTTTAGTGTTTGTAAAACAATGATATTGTAGTGATAAATCAATCTTCATTATTGTCTTATTGGGCTCTTCAAGGGAGTTAATTTTAGTAAGACTTAGTATTGAAATTTACTTAAGCATTCAATAGTTCATACATCCTTAAAGTGATAATAATTTATCTCAAAGGGATTTATTGATTTTCTTTGAGGGTTACTTTAAATATTGTGAGTGATTGATAGAATAATGATAAAGACTCCATTGGTTAAGGCACTATTCTATTGATTATTGTTTTGAGTATTCACGATGATTGTAGAAAGGACATAATCATTGAATTTATTACACATTTATATATTACACCTACAAGTATTTATCAACTTCGTAATCAATTTCCTAAACATCCAAGTCCCCAAAGTTATCTACTCTAAAAATCCTCTAGGGTTTGAGGTAGAGACCTATTAGCCTTGGTTCTATAGAGCTAGAATTATAGAGGCTCACATTCATTTGGAGTGGAACATATCAATTGGAAAATTTCTATTAGTAATTTCCATAATTGGATCATCATTCCATAGGAATCCTAATATGCTCATTTGGGCACCAACAACTTCAATCTTGAAATGTCATCTTGTGAAAGGATTTACAATCTAACTATTAAGTCAACTCCATTAGGAGACTTGTTAACTACTACAATGGTTAGAAGGTAACCATAATTTGACCTGATTTATGAAGAAACTTCTTTTGTAGATTAAGATCTCTATTTGGATTGACCTCTGGGTCCTTGATGATCAGAATATTCTTTGCATCTTGTCTTCCTCACTTGTTCACTCTTCCTTTTTCTTTGATCACATATCCATCTTGTTTCACTTCCATTTTTCATTACAGTTCTTGAGCTTTCTTATATATTTTAAGCTTTGCCAAGTTGGCTTTAATACCTTTTCAAATAATCATTAAACATCCAAATAATTAGCCTTAATTAATCAATTAATTAACAAGTGTAATTTGTTGACACTTGGTTAACATAGTGATTCCTTTGATGCCTAACCACTAAGTTAACACTATTGTGATTGGTTAATACTAAAATTGCTCAGTTAATACTAATATTTCTTGGTTAATATTGACATTTGTGTAACATCAATAACAACATACAATTTGAAGAATAATCATAAGCCACATCATTCTAACATAAGCCACATCATTCGAGAATAATCATCGACAAATAGCATGAAATACCTATCTCCATGATAACTCTAAGTTCTTATAGGACTCAATAGATTGATGTGAACCATGTCCAATATACCTTTAGAAGTGTAACTTTGTGAGGTCTCACCCTGACACATCATAGCTTAGTTGATACATTATAATTCAATATTTTGAGACATTATTCAATGGACTAGACATTGATCTATATTATCTATGCCATGTGATGATTACTCTAGTATTCTTTACTTATGGTGATTTATGATATTTTACATGGATGCATGCATTATGATGGTTTATTTTAGTAATTTAATTTGAGCTAATGAACATGTTATGGTATTTCAATTATGCAATTTAGATATATTTTATTAGTGTGCAAAAAAGGAAATGGTTACTGAAATGAAATTTAGAATGTTTTGGTTAAATTTGATGCAAGTTAAGTTATATATATTTGATTTTTCTCAAACTACTAATATTTGAATAGAGTGTGTAGGAAATTAACCATGGAAATTATTAGAGAAACAAGAACCAACCTTATGTGCAAACTTTAAAACCAAGTTTAAATCTAATGAAGATATTTGAACCTCATTATCATGTAATTTAATTTGTAATCATAATTTGAATGTATGTATTAGGTTAATTCATTCTTTTATTAGTGACATATCAATTAATTTATGTAAAGTGATTTTATGATGTCACTTGACACTTGTTAGGTGTATTTGTAAAATAACATGCCAATTAGGGTTGGTAATGTGACCCTTAGCCTAAAACTAAACACTTAATTAGGAGTCTAACTTAATCTCCCTTGTTTATAGATAACTTGTGAGATCCCACAAAATATGAATTTTGAGTTCAAATTTCAAGTCATTTTTAGAGGCCAAAAAGTGCTCCTAGAAACAAAACTTAGTGGAATCTAAGTGCCCAAGTGGTAGGGGTAGGATTTGGGACCTAATTAGCACCACTAGTTTTCCCAAGTAACTTTAGGGATCCTCCAATCTCTCCATTTTCAAATAGTTACAAAAATGAAGTGGTCTTATGATATTACCAATACCAACACTCTTGCCCAAAACTTGCATTAATGGTAGGGGACATGTATGATGGACAAAGAACTTATGGTCAACTCAAGATTTATTTCTTGTAGGTGGGTGGGATTTGGAGGCCTTTTTAGAGGCCCTTCGAGAACTTAGCAGGTGTTCACCCACTCTCTATATTTAGAGATACTAGGTTTTAGAATTAGAGAAATAAAGAGATACACCTTTTCTCAATTTTCTATTCCATAACACATTTGAGAAAGGTTGGTGCTTTCATTTGCCATGGATGTTCTTCATTATTGCAATAGAGTAGTATGTTTGAAGTTCTTGTTCTTGCTTTTTTATTTGTATGTATTGCTGTATTGTAGTTTGAGGGTTGGAGAAATGGTGATTTTAATCTTTCTTTCTTTCTTTTTCTTGCATTTTCTTGAGAAAATGTGTTAGCATGAATGTTGATAGTATTTTTTTGGGGGAATATTCCAAGCATTTCTAGAGTATGTCGAAGATTGTTAGCACGATTGACATGTTGCATTCATGACTGTGTTTGTCATTGATGTCAACATAGCAATATTTTTGTTAAGACTGGTATTGTAGTAGATAGAGATCAGGGTCATACAGAAATAGAATTGATGATTAGATCAAGCATGGTTAAGGACATTTTCTATATTTTGTCCAGATGACAAGGTTAAGTATGCATCAAGTAAGTTGAAGACATGCAAATGATATGCTTGATTTAGAGAGAGTAGTAAACATATAGAGTATTTGAGAAGAAAATTTTGATGATTGATTTGTATCTCTTTACTAGAGATATAATTGTGATATGCAAGGTTAGACAGTAACAAAAGATAGTTTGAAGATGATGTCAATGAGTGTGCAAGGTTGAAGTAATACATATGAGAAGTTGCAAAGACTATGAGCCAACCATGTTGTGTAATTGTAATATAATTAATTATCTTAATGTGGCCCTATTATAATTAATTGGGAAAGCCTCAAGTCTAACTCAAGGAATTATTTTAAGGACATGGTATAAAGGAAAGTATTTTACTTGATTGTAATTATGGATTGTAATTTAGATCAAGCAAGAAGAGAAGAGTATTTGGTAAATGTGAGTAAGCAATTGAAGGGATTATTGAATGCAAAATTGCTAAATTTGTATCAAGATCAAAAGAAAAGAAGTCTAGTCGACAGGATAGAGGAAGAGGAAGTACAATTATATTCCATTTATATTATTCTGCAAGGAATAATACAAAGATCAATTGGAAAGTAAGTTTAGTGGTCTTTCCCCTCAAGCTATTTGGATAGTGGCTCCATATACCTTCTACAACTCCTAACAAGGTTGGAATTTCCTAACAAGGTCTAATATGTACTGAATGTATTTCATTGACTCCTAATAGGGTCCATCCTCTAACAAGGAGCATTTATATTAGTACATCATTTTGTGGGTACCATCCCCATTGGGGTTTTTAATCTGATCAAGGGTTTCCCTAGTTAACTTATTTGGTGTTATTGTGCATAATTATCTTATTATGGTTGCTAATTATATTTCTCATAAGGTTAAGGATTAATAAAGTTGATAATTGTTATAATAGTTATATAACTGATTCACCCCCCACACCCCCCCACCCTCAGTTATATTGGTGGACTTTACTTTCTAACAACTGGTAGCCTTAGGTCCTTAAAGAGAAAGCTTAACAAATGATGTGTTACTTCAAAAAAGAAAATCCTAAGTCCAATGGAGGTAATTCTAACATTCAGAAGATGGATTTTCTTGGTGAGATATCAGAATTATGTATAAAATAGAGCATTGTGTTTCCAGATCATAATCTTTTTATTTCCTACAAAATAATAGAAGCACAAGTAAAGAGAAATATAGATCTAAATAAAACAAGATCAAAGAAGGTATTATACTTCTTATGAAAAGGGAGCTAGAAGGTATTACAAATTTCATTTGTTGGACATGTAAATTTTTTTGTCATTTTTCATACAGATGTCCTAAGATAGTAAGAAATACTCGAAATAATTTATGGTCTGATGATGATGAAAAATTTCAAACGTGTATGGAAATATTCTTGAATGATAGTGATAATAACTATAATGATCTTGAAGTGGTTAAGAAAGAGGAAGTAAAAGAAGATATAACTTTAGTGACTATTGTTGATCCAAAGGGTAACCATGAGAATGTAGAAGTTTTATTTGAGACTAACAATGATTTGTAGAATGATGTAAAAATTATTGAGAAAAGAGAAGAACAAATAATAAAACCAAGAGAAAAGTTAAGAATTGTGATAGAAACTCCTGCACTAAATAGGAATTTGGAAATGGATCACCCCATAGAGAAGATTATTGGGAGTAAAGACAAAGGAGTAATGAAAAGAAGCAAAGTACATGAGGGATTATGTATGATTTCTCAAGTTGAACCTAAGAACACAGATGATGCATGTAAGGATGACAATTGGATTCAAGAAATGAAGGAAGAGCTAGATCATATTGTGAAGAATGAAACATGGGAATTCATTCTTAGGCCTAAAGAAAAGAATGTTATTGGAGCTAAATGGGTATTTAGAAACAAGATGAATGAACAAGGTGAAGTTGTTAGGAACAAAGATAGATTGGTATGCAAAGGATATTTGGAGCAAGAAGGAATAGATTATGAAGAAACTTATGCCCTTGTAGCCAAAATTGAATTAGTAAGAATGTTCTTAGCTTATGTAGCAAATAAAAAGTTTAAGTGTATCAGATGATGTCAAGTCAGCCTTTCTAAATAGAGAACTTGAAGAATAGGTTTACATTGAGAATCCTAAAGAATTTCATTTGAAATAATAAAAAGACATGGTATGCATATTGAAGAAAGCATTATAAATTCTAAATCAAGCACCTAGAACTTGGTATACTAGATTGGACAAGTATTTGGCAAAATTAAGATTTTCTAAAGATATGACAGATAGGAATTTTCATTTGAAAGAAATTGAGAATAGTTTATTGATCATTTTGATATTTGTTTATGACATAATATTTGAAGGTAATGATGAAGCAAGTGATAAGTTTACTAAAGATATGAATAATGAGTTTGAGATGAGTATGATTGGTAAGATGAATTTTTTCTTGGGTTTATAGACTATGTAAAATAGAGATGGTATTATCATATCACAAGCTAAGTATTTGAAATGCTTGTTAATTTTTTTCAGCGTGAATGCTGATGGTATTCCTTTGGGGGAGTATCCTAAGCACTGGAGAGCATGTGTTAGTAGTGACATGTTGCAATCATGACTATTTTTTTCATTAATTTTAAGATAGCAATATTTATGTGAAGAATGACATAGTAGAAGACAAAGATTGTGGTTAAGGAGATAGAGGATTGACAATCAAGTGACATGAATTTAAGGAAATGTTCCACACTGTGTCTTGATGACAAGGTTAAGTGTGTGAAACTTAAGTCAAAGAGATACATAAGATATACATGATTTATAGAAAGTAGCAAAAAAAAAAAGTACCTAAAAATAAATTTTTTTCTGATTAAATTTTATCTCTGAACAAAGGTATGTCAAAGTAGGTGAAGTTATACAATGGTAGAGGACACTCTGATGATGACATTAGTTAGTGACCAAGTATTGGAGTCATACACATGACAATTTGTATAGATAGTGAGCCAAAAATGCTATTGTGATTATGAAATAGTTAACTATCTTATTGTGGTCCTATTATAATTAATTGGGAAAGACTCAAGGCCAACTCAAGGAATTATTTTGAGGACATGGTATAAAGAAAATGTTTTCCTTGTTTGAGAGAGTATGTGGTTATGAAAAGTTTTCAAGGAAGTATCAACAAGAGAAGAGTATTTGGTAAATGCGAGTAAGTGATCCAAGGGATTATTGGATGTGAAGTTTGTGATCTCATATCGAGTTTAGAACAAGAAGTCCAGTTGACATGAAATAAAAAGAGAAAAGAGTAGTATAGTTCAATCCTATTATTCTGCAAGGAATAATACAAAGATCGTTTGGAAAGTGGGTTCATTGGTCTTTCCCCTGAAGCTATTTGGATAGTGGGTCCATCTATCTTCTACAACTCCTAATAGGGATTCAAAGTCTCCTAATAGGCAATAATATGTACCAAGTATTTTCATAGACTCCTAATAGGGTCCATCATCTAATACATAATATTTATATTAGTATATCATCTTGTGGGTACTATCCCCATTGGGATTTTCCCTCTAATCAAGGGTTTCCCTAGTTAACATATTTGGTGTTATTGTGCATGAGTATCTTGTTGTGGTTTATGATTATATTTCTCATATAGTTAAGATTTAATAAGGTTGATAAATATGGTAATAGTTGGATAACTAATTCACCCCACCTCTTAGTTATATTGGTGGACTATATATTCTAACAATAGGTATCATCTTCAAGTTCTTGAAGAAAAAGCTTGACTTTGGCAGATCCATGGCGAGTCATTTTAGAAAAGACAATCCCAAGTTTGATGGAGTCAACTATGACAAATGGAAATAGAAGATGAAGAATCATCTGTTATATATGGGTCTAGGGTATTGGATTCTAACAAAAGACAACAAAAAGATTGTGGAAGAAGCAAATCTTGAAGAATGCAGTGAAGCAGAAAGAGATCTATTCATGTACAATATGAGAGCTAGAGAAGCTTATTGACATCTCTTCCTAAGAATGAATAAAATTAGGTAAAGTCACTTAAAACATCTCATGAGATTTGAAAAACTTTAGAATCAAATTTTGAAGGAGATACACATACAAAAAGGATAAGATTACAGAATTGGATATGTTTGTTTCAAGATGCTAAAATGATAGAAGATGAATCTAAGAGAAGATATGTTGGTAGGATATCTAAGATTTTTGCAGGAATCAAGTTATATTGTGGAACTAAGGAAGATGATGAGGTTGTATGGAAGATCTTAAAAAACTTAACAACACCATTCAAACAAGTAGTATATATGATTGAAATTTTGATACCCTATATTGATAAGTTCACCAAGGAAAATCTTCTTGGAATATTGGAAGAAGTAGAAGTTGGTTTGAGATAGTGTATGGAGCTAACAAGAGTGGAGAAAAATTTTAGTGCCTTAAGTGTTCATCCATGTCTATCTAGAAGTGCAAGCACTCATGGCTATTTTGCTAGCAGTAGTAGGGCTAGATCTGATGAATATAGGAAGATTGAAGAATGCATAACCTTTCTTGTAAGAAGAGAACTAGATGGTAAGAATATATTTAAATGTTGGACTTGTAATGAATTTAGTCATTATGCATCTAAATATCCTAAAAGAGAGAATGTATAAGGGAAAGTTTAAGTTTAGATGAAGTAGAAATTGTTTGTATGCAAATGAAGATGAGGAATCTGATGAAAGAATTCAGAGTGCAAGTAATGATGAGGTAGGATTTGTAGCCATAAAAGAAGATGAACTTGATAAATAAATTAGAGAAGAAAAGGCTCTAGTTCCCAAGTTGAAAAGATATCTTATTGTATAATAGAAAATGGATGGATGTTCACATCACACGACTAGTGATATGAAAAAGTTTGTTAAATTCAAGAATCATGGTGGAGGTATTGTTAGAGTTGGAAGCAACACAACTTGTCACATTATAGGGATATGATCTACTACTCTTGATGGAAAGACCAACACTGATGATGTTTACTTTGTTGATGGTTTAAAGTATAACTTGTTGAGTGTTGGATAGTTGGTGGATAAAGGTTATCAGTTACAATTCACAAAAAATACTTGCATTATCAAAGATAAAGATGGTAAGCTGATTGGAATAGGTACAAGATCCAAAGGTAATGTATTTTAGTTGAATCTCACTGAGATGACATTTTTGGTTACTGAAGTGGATAACTGATGGGGACACAACCCAAGCACAGAATGGACACAATAGGAAAGGGAAAATTTTATTAACTATGAAAATATGCTAGTACACTTAGTGCAGAGAAATAGACTCCAAAACATGCCCTATGGGCTTACAATAGCATAAATTTGGAGATAAATTCTTCTCCTAGTACCTTCTCTCAAACTCCACTTTGAACTGCCTTTTACAATGCCAGAAATGTCCTTAAATAGACCCCAAAGGGTTACAGATTAGGAATACATTCTAGAAAGTGCTAGTTGGCATCCACCGACTAAGTAGAAGGCTCCAAAAGCCACGTTAGAAGTCGGCACAAAACTAGAAGAATCCAAAAATGGTAATCAAACTTTCAGGAGGCATAACTTTTGAACTGTAGCTCCGATTAATGAACCATTTACATTTTTGGAAAGCTCTCAAAGTGCTCTATAGCTTAACGGACCAAATTTGATCGTCTCCCCTTTTTTTGGCCTTGTTCAAGGTCATTTAATGCCCCTAACCTGACTCTAAAGCATTCTTAAGATGTCTCCAAAAATTGAAAAATTGTGATAACTTTCAAACCGTGGGGCCTTTTGACTTGATTCTTTTTCTGGAATGCTCTAAATTATAATGACAATCATTTGAAAAATTTACACCTTCTAGTTCACCAAAATGATGGCTCAATTACATACTCCTATTTTTCTAGCATATACACATATCCCAAGGTGATTAGAAACTCTAACCCAAAACACTAATAGTGAAACTGTGAGAGTTGAAACCTTTATTTGATGCAAATGGGTATCCAAAAATGAAAACACATGAAATAGAAACTAAGTCTAAGTACATTTTTTTGGGTGACATAGGATTGCCCTTGTACCTCTGGATGCTCCTGCATCAGACACCTAGGGTAGATTGAAAACTGACCCTGTCACTTTATGAATGGTAGAGGAAATTCCAAATGAGAAACCTCAGCTGCTGATATCCAAGTTGAGTCCTCTATTGGCCATCCTTTCCACTTGACCAAATACTCTTCATACTACCTATTTCTGGTACTCCTACCCACATGACTATCCAGAATCTCCTCTATCTCCTCCTTCTTAGAAGTAGGAATTGGACATGGCTCTAACATCAGCTCCTCATCTGCACCATCATCATGATACTCTATTAAGTCTGCAATGTTGAAAATAGGAGAAATGTGAATTCCATCTAGCAACTCTACTTCATATGCATTTCCTGAGTCATGTTTCTTCAAAATTTTGCATGGGCCAAATTTCTTCATCTTCAGCTTGTTGTAAGTACATGCTGGAAATCTTTCTTTTCTTAAGTGTACCATGACTAGATCCCCTACTTGGAACTCCTTATGTCTTCTCCTTTGATCAGGCCTAACTTTATACTATTTTTTCATCTTGGTAATGTGTGCCTGGACCTCCTCATGTAGACACTTGATATGTTCAACAAATTCTTCAGCTTCAACACTTGTCCTCTCCCCTTGCTTTATCTTCCTCAATTCTAGTGCAGTCCTTGGGCTACTTCCATATACAATTTGGAATGGTGATCTACCAGTACTCCTATTTATAGTGTTATTGTAAGCAAACTCTACTTGTGGTAGAATAAAATCCCACCCCTTGGGATTATCCCCAACTAAACATCTCAAAAAATTGCCTAGACTTCTGTTTAACACTTTTATCTAGCCATCAGTCTGCGGATGATGTGTGGAACTAAATTTCAAGTCTATTCTCAACTTCTTCCACAATGTTCTCCAGAAATACCCCACAAATTTGGTATCTCTGTTAGAAACTATACTCCTTGGGAGACCATGTAGGCTTACCACCTCTTTGAAAAATAAGTCTACAATATGAACAACATCATGAGTTTTGTGGCATGGAATGAAATGAGCCATTTTTGAGAACCTATCAACCACCACAAATATTGAGTCATTACCCCTTTGTGTCCTTGACAATCCAAGAACAAAATCCATACTTATGTCCTCCCATGGCTTTGATGGAATAGGCAATGGCTGATATAGTCTAGTATTGTGACTAAATCCCTTGGTCACTTGACAAACTTGGCAGTTCTGTACAAACTTCTTCATATCCTGTGATATTTGAGGCCAAAAATAATGTTCTTTGAGAATGGCAATGGTCTTATCTCGACCAAAATGTCCTGCCATCCCTCCACTGTGTTTCTCCTTAATCAAATTTTCCCTCATGGAACTCCTTGGAATGCATAATTGACTACCCTTGAACAACATACCATCTTGAATCAAATAGTCTAGCCACTTGGTTCTATCTACAACAATAGGCTCTTTACAAGCTTTCCATGCTTCAGCAAAATCAGGATCCTCAGGGTATAGATTCTTGAGTTCATCAAAACCAACTACTTCAACCTACATTATTGTAAGAAACAAGTGTCTCCTACTTAGTGAATTTGCAACCTTGTTAGATTTTCCACTTCTATGCTTCAACACAAATGTATAGCTCTGCAAGAACTCTACCCACTTTATAGGCCTCTGATTCAATTTACCTTGGCTATTTAGGTACTGTAATGCCTGATGATCAGTATATAAAACAAATTCCTTTGGCAATAAACAATGCCTCCATTTCTTTAAGGCCTAAACTATTGCATATAACTCTTGATTATAAACAGAATACTTCTTTTTTGCATCATTCAATTTTTCACTAAAATATGCAATAGGCTTACCTTCTTGACTTAATACAACCCCAATAGCGCTGCCACTAGCATCACAATCCACCTGGAACACCTTTCTAAAATTTGAAAGTGCCAACATAGGTTGTTCTATCACCTTCTTCTTCAACATTTCAAAACTTCTCGTAGCTATTGCAGTCCATTTGAACTCTTTTCTATCCCCTCTTATTGTGTCAGTCAGGGGTGCACATATACCACTGAAATTCTTAATGAACTTCCTATAAAAACTAACCAGACTATAATGATCTCACCTTAGTAGCAGGCCTTGGAGTAGGCCATTCCAAGATGGCTTTTACCTTCTCTAGATCCATTTTGAGAGCTTCAGGTGATATAACAAACCCCAAGTAGACTAACTCCTTTTTTGCAAAGATACACTTCTTCAAATTAATTAACAGTTTCTCTTCCCTTAACCTTTCAAGGATACTACAAATATGCAATAATTTTTCTTCCAAAGTCTTGCAAAAAATTAAAATATCATCCAAATAAACAATAACAAATTTTCCCAAGAACTTCTTAAGTACCCCATTCATAAGCCCCATGAAGGTGCTTGAGGCATTCGTCAATCCAAAGGGCATGACTAACCACTCATAAAGACCCTCCTTGGTCTTGAAGGCTATTTTCCACTCATCTCCTTTTTGTATCCGTATCTGATGATAGCCACTCTTGAGATCTATCTTTGTGAAGTACTGAGCTCCACTCAAGCAATCCATAAGATCATCCATTCTTGGCAAAGGAAATCGATACTTGATGGTTATCCTATTTATAACTCGAGAGTCTATACACATCCTCCACTCTCCATCCTTCTTTGGTGCTAGTACTATAGGTACTACACATGGACTCAGGCTCTCCCGAATCAAGCCCTTCCTCAATAGCTCTTGAACCTATCTATTTAGCTCCTCAATTTCAATAGGAGTCATCTTGTGAGAAGCCTTGTTAGGCAAACTAGCTCCTGGGATTAAATCTATCTGATGACTGATTTGCCTTACCAGTGGCAATCCTTTTGGAACATTACCAGAGATGATATCTCCAAACTCTCTTAGTAAATCTAAAACTTCATGTGGTATTTCACTACTACCTTCTTTATCTTTCCTAAGAATCAAAGCATAGCACATGCTAATGTTTCATGCCATCTAAAAACTTCCTTCCATCAACAAGACAAATCCTAGAACTGCTACATACCTTTTCACCTTCCTTTTTCATGGGCTTTAGTTTGTGGCAAATTTTGTCCTTTGTTAGAGAGTATGTGTTTGCATGACCATCATGTACTACATGCCTATCAAACTGCCATAGTCTACCCAACAGTAGATGGCAAATATCCATTGGAATAACATCACAGAGAACTTCATCATGGTAACTCCCAATTTTGAACTTCACTAAACATTGTTCACTTACTAGGACCTTATGATCATCTTTCACCCAAGCAATCTGATAGGGCTAGCGGTGTTTCTCCCTCTTGAGCTTCAACTTAGAGACCATCTCCTCTGATACCAAGTTATTAGTGCTACCACCATCAATGATTACATCACAACATTTATCCTCACACTTGCACCTAGTACAGAATAAACTCCTCCTTTGTCCTAGTTCAATCTCACCACTTAGTAGGACCCTTTCATTTACTAAAGTCTCTCCTCTTTTTGCATCCTCTCAATGTAATGATTGTGCATCCTTATCCACATGAGCAACCCTAGCTTGACCCTCAGCTCTCCTATCTGTCCTTCCTTGTCATTGAGGGCATTCAAAGGGATGATGACCTTCTTCATTGCAATGGAAATATGTACCATGAAAGCCTCCTCTTCCTTGTCCACATCCTCTACCTCTTCCTCTCTGATTTCCAAAGTCTTGATCATGGGAGTGGTTGAAACCCTTGTTTCTCTGGTTCCTGCTAATACCCACATCTTCATTTTTCTTTTGGGTTTCATTTCGGCCTCCAGATGACCTACCACTACCCCTTCCTCCTTGATCACACCCTCTTTGTCTCCCTTCAAACCTTTTATTTATCTTCTCTTCAACTCATAGGGCAAACTAGTATGCCTCCTCAATGCTGGTCATTCTTACCAGACTTAATTCCTCATGGATGCTAGGTCGCAACACACTGATATAATGAGAAACCTTCTCCTTATTTGCTTTTTCATGCCCCACTCTAATTAGAAGTCGATAAAACTCCTCTGTATATTCTTGGACTGATTTTCCTACTTTCTTTAACCCATGTATCTTCTTAAACAAATCAAGCTCATAGTCAATAGGAATGAACTGCTTCTTTAGTTTGTCCACTATGTGATCCCACCTTGTGATCTTTTCCTTTCCTCTTCTATTTCTTTCCAATTGAACCTCTTGCCACCAGATTTTGGCATGTCTTTTTAGTTTGACCTTTGCAAATTTAACCCTATCTGGATCTCTGGATCCCTGATATCCTCATACTCAAAGTACTCTTCTAGTTCATTGATCCAATCAATCAACTCATCCAGTTTCAAATTTTCTGAAAATACACCCACATCTATTGTAGGTCTTTTCCCAAACTTAGTAATGGCCCTAAAAAGCCTCTCCTCTACCTAATTTAGAACTTCCCTATCAACTTCCCCTTCTGGTCCAATTTCTTCTTCTTTATTGTCGTCTTCACTTTCGTCACCTGCAGTAACATTTGTTCCTCTACAAAGCTCCTCCTGCAACGCTTGTACCTGCCTTTGGAGGGCTCTAACCTCCTCAAGATTAATAGCTCTGACCATTCCACCATGTTCTCTTCATGGAGGCATCTTCTTAACTCAAACCCACAACCACATAGTCATGGTGCAAACTGTTTCACAGTCGGTGCTCTGTCTACACACTCAGGAAAATCAGCTCTGATACCACTTGATGGGGACACAACCCAAGCATAGAATGGACACAATAGGAAAGGAAAAATTTTATTAACTGTGAAAATATGATAGTACACTTAGTGCAGAGAAAAAAACTCCAAAACATGCCCTATGGGCTTAGAATAGCATAAATCTGGAGATAAATTCTTCTCCCAGTACCTTCTCTCAAAATCCACTCCGAATTGCCTTTTACAATGCTAGAAATATCCTTAAATAGATCCCAAAGGGTTAAGGATTAGGAATAAATTCTAGAAAGTGCTATTTGGAATCCACGGACTAAGTAGAAGGCTCCAGAAGCTGCATTAGAAGTCAGCACAAAACTAGAAGAATCCAAAAATGGTAACTGAACTTTCGGGAGGCATAACTTTTGAACCGTAGCTCTGATTGATGAACCATTTACATTTCTAGAAAGCTCTCAAAGTGTTCTATATCCCTATGGACCAGATTCAATCATCCCCCATTTTTTAGCCCTATTAAAGGTCATTTAATGCCCCTAACTTGACTTTGAAGCATTCTTAGGATGTCTCCAGAAACTGAAAAACTGCGATAACTTTCAAATCGTGGGGCCTTTTGACCTGATTCTTTTTCTGGAATGCTTTGAATTAAAATGACAATCATGTGACCAATTTACACCTTATAGTTCACCAAAATGATGGCTCAATTACATACTCCTATTTTTTTAGCATTTACACGTATACCAAGGTGATTAAAAACTCCAACCCAGAACACTAATAGTGGAACTATGAGAGTTGGAACCTTTATTTGGCCCAAATGGGTATCCAGAAATGAAAACACATGAAATAGAAACTAAGTTTAAGTACATTTTTTTGGGTGACACAGGATTGCCCTTATATGTCTGGGTGCTCCTGCATCAATAACAGTTGGTTATGGCATAGGAGCTTTTGTCATATAAACTTTGATAACATTGTGAAGGTTAGTAGTACTTTTGTAGTTAGAGATTTGCCTAAGATAATGAAGTTTACTAATATTGTCTACAAAGAATATATCATGGCTAAACAAAAGAAGGTATCATTTCCCAACAAGAAGTTCACTACTATCGAGAAGTTGGAGATTATTCACATATATTTGAGTGGTCCTACCAGGACAAGAGGATTCTACAGAGAAAGATATTTCATTATTTTTGTTAATGATTTCACTAGAATGATGTGGGTAGCATTTCTTAAAGAGAAATTTGAAGTATGTGTGAAGTTTAAGATATTTAAGAATAGAGTTGAGAATGAATCTAGTGTTATGATAAATTTTTTAAGATCAAATAGAGGAAAAGAGTTTACCTCTGGAGAATTTAACATGTTTTGTGAAGAGAATGAAATTAAGTGATAGTTATCTTCACCCAAGACCCTTGAGCAAAATGGAATAGAAGACAGGAGAAACAAATTAGTATTAGAGGCAACAAGAGAAATGATGTCTGAGAATGATGTATCGAAGACATTTGGAGAGAAGCAACCAATATAGTAGTATACACTATGAACAAAGTATAGATGAAAAAGGTATGAATAAGACCCCTTACAAATTATGGCTTGGTCATACAACTTTAGTAAATTACTTCAGACCCTTTCGAAGCAAGTGTTACATAAAGAGAGATGATGATATTGGTAAGTTTGATCCAAGAAGTGATGAAGGTATTTTTCTTGGTTATTCTTTGAAAAGCAAATCTAGCTGTTTTAATCATAGAACCAAGACAAAAGTTGAATGTGCAAATGTAAAAGTTGATTAAAAGTTTGGAATTAAGGGAAAGATGGTGGATTAAAATTTTGATGAAGAAGAAGAAAATATTGAAATTTTGAAAGAGAATGTAGAATTTTTCTTTGAGACTAACAATGATATGCATAATGATGTGAAAATTGTTGAGAAACTAGGAGAATAAAGATCTAAACCAAGAGAAGAGATAAGAGTTGAGTTAGTAACTCCTACCTCTAATAGGAACATGATAAAGAATCACCCACCAAAGAAGATAATTGGAAGCAAGAAAAATAAGTGATGAAAAGAAACAAGGTAAATGAGGAATTATGTTTGATTTCTCAAGTTGAACCTACGAGTGCAGATGAGGCATGCAAAGTTGATCATTGGATTCAAGCAATGGAGGAATTAGATCAGATTGTGAAGAATGACACATGGGAATTAGTTCCTAGACCTAAGGAAAAGAATTATATAGGAGCCAAAAGGGTATTCAGAAACATGATGAATGAAAAGTCGTAAGAAACAAGGATATGATTGAATGCAAATGATATTCATAGCAATAAGGAATATATTATGAGGAAATATATGCTCATGTAGCCAGAATGGAAGTGGTGAAGAACATTTTTGTCTTATGCAACAAATAAGAAGTTCAAAGTGTATCAAAAGGATGTCAAATCAACATTCCTTAATGGGGACCTTCAAGAAGAAGTATACATTGAGAAGCTTGAAGGTTTCCCTCTAACAGAAGAAAAATATATGGTATGTAGATTGAGGAAATCTCTATATGGTCTAAAGAAAGAACCAAGAACCTAATATGCAAGGTTTGAAAACTATTTGGCAAAGCTTGGATTTGCTAAAGGTAGAGCACATAGTAAATTGTACTTAAAATAAATCAAGAATGATTTGTTGATAATAGTAATATTTGTTGATGACATAATATGAGGAGACAATGATGAAGTAAGTGATAAGTTCACAGAAGAAATAAAAAATGAGTTCAAAATGAGTACAATAATAGAGATGAAACTCTTTTTAGGTTTGCAGATTGTGCAAAATAGTGATGGTATTTTCATTTCACAAGCTAAGTACTTGAAAGACTTGTTGAAAATAGTTGGCTTGGAAAATTGTAAACCTATTTGTACACCAATGATAATTGGTCACAAGTTATCTAGTAAGGATGAGAGACCTACAATTGAGAAAAAGAAGTACGAATCCATGATTTGAGGTTTTCAATATCTGACTCACACCAAACCAGATATAGAAAATGCAATTTGGATTGTAGCTAGATTTAAAACCGATCCTAATGAGTATCATTATGCAACAGTAAAGAGGATATTTAAAGATTTGAAGGGAACACATGATTATGAGATATGGTATGATAGATCAAGTGATTTCACTCTATGCTCTTACATTGATGCAGATTGGGTAGGAACTATGGATGGAAAAAAAAGCACCCGTAGTGGGCCATTCTTTCTTGGAGGAAGATTAGTTTCTTGGATAAGAAAAATAAAATTAAAAAATTCATAGAGTATATTTGAGGTTGAGTATGTAGCAGCAACAAATAATTGTAATCAAGTCATATCGATGAAGCATATGCTGAAGGATATTGGGATAGAATTTTTAGAACCTATTATCATATATTTTGATAAAAAAAGTATAGTGAGTTTGTCTAAGATTCATGTATTTCATTCTAAGACTAGGAATATATCCATTAAGTATCATGTTTTGAGAGAGAAGGTACCAAAGAAAGAGATCAGATTGGAGTATGTTAGTATTAAAGATATAATTGCAAATATCTTTAGAAAGCCCTTGCCTAAAGATACATTTGAGTACTTGAGAGGTATGCTTGGGGTTATGCCCCTACCTACTTTAGAGTAGGTGATGCATAAATTACATGAGTCTAGTGGTACATAACACTATTATTTTACTAGACTAAATGTTGATGCTTCTTGTATGGGGCACTATCTATGATGAGAAGAGTCATTAAGGACTCTTGGTGATTGGTCTTGAATAATATCTTTGGACACTTGAGCTAGTTGAAGACTTGGAGCACATGTTTGACATAATATGGTATTTTTTATTGATGTCAATGGGGAAGATATGTACATGAAAAAAATTCTCTAGTTGAATAGAGGAGAGATAATTGAATGGGGGAAAGATGAGCACTTCCTTATTCCTTAGTAGGGAGATTTAGAAAGATTCATGTAAATAAGGATATATATAATATAACGAGCTATGATTTATGGGGGAGAAGATGAGAGTTGTTTAGCATGTGAATAACTTATGCCAATCCTATAGATGCAAAATAGAGTAGTGTTACAAAGGATTTCAAATTTGATTGATGAAGAGGATTTCAAAAGATGAGAGTACCAACACTAGCAGAGTATTATTTGGTATTTGTGGAACCTCGATATCTTTCATTTATGTTGCCATCAATTGTAAAGAGGGAGATTGTTATCATGAATGATGATGGTATTGCTTTGGGGAAGTATCTTAAGCATTGGAGAGCATGTGGTAGTAGTGACATGTTGCATACATGACTATGGTTTTCATTGATGTCAACATAGCAATAATTTTGTGAAGACTGGCAGAGTAACAAACAAAGATCATATTTGTATGGGAAAATTTTTGACAATCAGGTGAAACAAAGTTAAGGACATGTTTCACAATGTGTCCAGATGATGAGGTTAAGTGTGTATAACTTAAGTCGAAGAGATATAAAACATATATGTGAATTAGAGAAAGTAATACATAAATAGAGTAATTGAAAAATAATTTTTGATGATTATATTTTATCTCTTAGTAGAGGTATAATTAGGGTACATAAAGTTATACATTGGTAGAGGATAGTCTAATGATGATGTCAATGAGTGTGCAAGTCCTAGAGTCACATGTGTAAGAAGTTGTATAGACTGTGAGCCAATAGTGGTATTGTGATTGTGAAATAATTAATTATCTTATTGTGGTCCTATTATAATTAATTGGGAAATCCTCAAGGCCGACACAAGGAATTATTTTAAGGACTTGGTATAAAGAAAGTGTTTTCCTTGTTCAAGAGAGTATGTGGTTATGCAAAGTGTTTAAGGAAATGCAAACAAGAGAATAATATTTGGTAAAAGTAAGGGATAAAAGAGATTATTGGATGTGAAGTTTGTGATCTAGTATTGAGATCAAATGGAGTAGAAGTCTGGATGATAGGACATAAAAAATAGGAAATAATAGTACAGTTCAATTCTATTATTCTACTAGGAATAATAAAAAGATCATTTGAATAGTGGATTCATTGGTCTTGCCCCTAAATCTATTTGGATAGTGGGTCCATCTATCTTCTACAACTCCTAATAGGGTTGGCACAACTCCTAATAGAGTTGGAATCTCATAATAGGGACTCAAAGTCTCCTAGTAGGGATTGATATGTACTAAATATTTTCATAGAATCCTAACAAGGTCTATCCTCTAACAAGAAAATTTTATATAAGTAAATTGTCTTGTGGGTACCATCCCCACCATGGTTATTCCTTTGATCAAGGGTCTCCCTACTTTACATATATGGTGTTATTGTGCATGAGTATCTTGTTGTGGTTTTTTATTATATTACTCATGTGGTTATGATTTAATAAGGTTGATAATTGTGATAATAGTTGGATAACTGATTCACCCCCACTCTCAATTTTATTGGTGGACTATATATTCTAACAAATATTTGGCTTAGAAATTTGTAAGCCTATTGGTACACCAATGGTAACTGGTCACAATTTATCTAGGAAACATGACGTACCTATAGTCGAGCAGAAGTATAGATCTATGATTAGTGGTTTGCAATATCTAACTCATACTAGACTAGATATAGAAAATGCAGTTGGGATAGCAGAAAGATTTCAAGCTGATCCTAAGGAATCTCATCATGTAATAGTAAAGAGGATATTCAAATACTTGAAGGGTACACCCAGTTATGGATCATGATATGATAGTTCAAGTGATTTCACTTTATGTGTTTATACTGATGTAGATTGGGTAGGAAATATGGATGCTAGAAAGAGCACTAGTGGTGAAGCATTTTTCCTTGGAGGAAGATTGGTTTCTTGGCTAAGAAGGAAACAAGATTGTATTTCACAAAGTACAACAGAAGAAAAGTATGTGGCAGTAACAAAAAATTACAATTAGATCATGTGGATGATGAAGATGTTGAAAGATATTAGGATATAATTTCCAGATCCTATCATCATACATTGTGATAACACAAGTACAATATATCTAAGAATCATGTATTGCATTCTGAGACTAAGCATATATTCATTAAGTATCATGTTTTGAGAAAAAAAAGTGTCAGATAAAGAAATCAGATTGGAATATTTAAGTTTTGCGTAAAGATACAATTGAGTACTTATGAGGTATGTTTAGGGTTATGCCCCTACCTACTTCTGAGTAGATGATGCAATGGTTGCATTATTCGAGTGGTAAAAATCACTATTATTTGATTGGACTAAATGTTGATGCTTTCTATATGGGAGAGTATCTGAGATGAGAAGAGTCACCAAGGACTCTTCGTAGATGGTTTAAAACAATTTCTTTGGACACTTGAGCTAGTTGAAAACTTGGAGTAGATGATTAACATAATGAATATTTTTTCATTGATGTCAATGGGGGAGAAGAATGCATAAAAAACATCTCCTTAGTACTATCAAGGAGAGATTGCACAGAAAAGTATCATGAACGGGGGAGAAGATCTTCTAACCACAATAAGAGAGAAAGTATTATTGATGTCAATGGGGAGATACATTGAATGGGGGAGAATTTGAGAGTTTTTCTTGAGAATTTGAGTGTAAAAAATTTATGCCAATCCTTAAGAAAGAGATTCCAACAAGGTAGCATTCTAGTGAGATTCAAATTTGATTGATGAAGAGGATTTGCAAAGAAGAGAACAAAAATAGCGGTAAAGTGTTGGTTTGGTATTCTTAGAACTTAGATGTTTTTCATATATTTTCCCATCAATGCCAAAGGGGGAGATTATAATAATGAATATATTCCTTTGAGGGAGTATCTTAAGAATTTCTAGGGTATGTGGGAGATTTTTTAGCATGATTGACATGTTGCATTCATGATTGCATTTGTCATTGATGTCAATATAGAAGTATTTCTGTGAAGACTGGTAGAGTAGTAGACAAATATTGAGGTTGTATGTATAGATAATTGATGATTAGGTCAAGCATTATTAAGAATATGTTCTACACTATGTCTAGATGACAAGGTTAAGTGTGCATCAAGTAAGTTGAAGACATGCATAAGATATGCTTGATTTACAGAGAGCAATATACATATAGTGTTTTTGAGAAGCATTTTCTAATGATTGATTTGTATCTCTTTACTAAAATAGAATTGTGATATGTGAGGTTAGATAGTAACATAAGATAGTTTGATTATGATGTTATTGAGTGCACAAGGTATGGAGTCATATGTGCAAGAAATTGTAAAGACTATGAACTGATAATGTTGTGTAATTGTAATGTCATTAATTATCTTAAATTGGTCATATTATAATTAATTGGGAAAGCCTCAAGGCCAACTCAAGGATGTTTTTTCAGGACATGGTATAAAGGAAGGCATTTTCCTTGATTGTAAGTATGGATTGTGGTTGAGATCAAGTGAGAAAGAGAAGAGTATTTGGTAAATGCGAGTAAGCAATCCAAAGGATTATTGGATGAAAAGTTGGTGATCTAGTATTAAGATCAAAAGAAGAGAAATATAGTTGATAGGATAGAGGAAGAGGAAGTTTAAGTACAATTCATTTCTAATATTCTACAAGGAATAATACAAAGAGTAGTTGGAGAGTTAGTTTAGTGGTCTTTTCCATGAAGCTATTTGGACAATGGGTATATCTACCTTCTACAACTCCTAGTAGGGTTAGAATCTCCTAACATGGATTCAAAGTTTCCTAACAATGACTGATATGTACTAAATGTATTTCATTGACTCCTAACAGGGTCCATCCTCTAACAAGGAACATTTATATTAGTACATCATTTTGTGCGTACCATCCCCACCAAGGTTTTCCCTCTAATCAAGGGTTTTGTAGATAACATATTTGGTTTTATTGTGTATGAGTATCTTGTTATGGTTTCTTATTATATTTCTCATATGTTTAAGGATTAATAAGGTTGATAATTGTTATAATAGTTATATAACTAATTCATCCCACCCCACTCTTAGTTATATTGGTGGACTTTACTTTCTAACATATTTTTCATGGGTGTAAAGGAATTACTAACCCTTGAATAGGGAGTAAGTGGCCTTGTGGGGTGAATGGCTTAATTGTAACTCCATGGAAGTTTAGAGTCTCTTCTCATGGAGAAGAGAGAATAATGCAAGGTTTATGGGACCTTGTTTTCCAATGTTTTTTGATTTTTTTGGGGAAGATAAGGAGAGTATGATTATGGAAGATATGTGTGATTTTGAGCCTTGTGAAGGAATTCTTTTGTAATTTTTTCATTGGCATCTCCTTCATGGATGTTCGAGCTTCACCCTTTTTCATGGGTTCATAAGTGTAACCCATTGTGAAAGCCTTGGTTAGTTATTTCTTTGATGTTCATGTGTTTTTAGTTTGAGTTTGAATGTAATCTAGTTTATGTTGGTTCTCCTAGCTTGGTATTGTTCTTTCTTATTTGCAAGTTTTTGTGGATTCAAAGGTTGGAGAAATCTTGGCATGTTGATCTCTTATTGGTGTCATAGTGAAGGAAGAGAGAGTTGATGTTTTACCATGTCTCATTATGTCACATTATGTTTGGATAATTCTTCATTAGTGTTCACCTTCTTGTTGCATTATTTCATTCTTGTAGTGAAAGAAATGAATGTAAAATCATTGCAATGTATTGGATTGACCAAAGATGTATATGCATATCAATTGATAGAAAATGATAGTTTCATTATGTGAGGAAAGTTGTAATGAATCGATGTAATAATTTATAAATACTTTCATTGTAATCCTTGATCTCAAGTTAAAATAAAAGATATGTTTGTTTGAATCTTTGATTTAAATCATTATGTAACTTTATTCCTTTTCATCTTCTAATAATAATGAAAGAATGAAAGATGATCTATTATGTAGTTCATGATTTTTATTGTGGATTTAAGCTTTAAATTTAAATGAGATATAAATTTCATAAAATAAACAACATTATAAATTGATACATTTCATGGTTTCAATACTATAGATCCAATAGACTAAATGGAATTAATTACTAGTTTAATAAAGTCCATATAAAACATTATGATTATAGCTTAGGTAACAATACCTAGCATAATTAGAAATTTAATGAATTTAAAAATTGAAAAGAATTGAGTTATAAACCCATTAGGGAAGGAAAAGAAAATTGTCTAATTTTCCTCCAAATTGAGACCTATAGGTCTCTAAAATTTGCATGGGAGGCAAAATCAATTCCTCCCATACAAAATCCATCCGTACCCATTAAACAATAATATTTAAAATAGGCCACTTAAAAAATTAACTATTAAATAATCAAATTCTCATTAGGAAATAAAATAATCTTATTAAAATCTTCCCTCATAAATTCTTGAAGCAATTACCTTTTTACAAAAAACAAAACTTATATTTCAAACTATAAAAAATAGAGCAAGTGGAGATGAGTGGGATGCAACCCACATGGGGCACACATCCCACCCACCTCTTGTCACCCCAAAACCCATATAGACTAGGAAAATATTGGGTTGGAATTCAATTTTTACCTTGCAAACATTGTGAGAAGTTTCCCTCCATTGTCTTGTGAGACCCTGTTAATTGGTGTTTAGAACCCCAATTTTCAACTTGGAATTTTAGTCTTCCTAATGATTCCCCTCTGTTTTATATTGAAAATTTTGTGTAAAGTCATATTGTGCAAGGTAGGGTTCAAATGATATCTCATGAAAGTAAACCAAAATATTCAAGCCTAAGGTTCCAGGATTTTCTTTGTAACTTTGGTATGATTTGAACTAGTTTAGCGGTTCAAAGGTTCAATAGGTTCAAGAAGTTTAGTAGTTTCGTAATGTGGTTTTAGATTGTAATTTTGAGGCTCATATCTATAATTGATTGATTTGAGAGATGGTTGACAACACATTTGGATATATTCAGGTTCAAAGGTCCTATGATTTCAATGGTTCAAGTGGGTTCAACAGGCTGGATCAATTGGTACAATTAGTTCAAGAGTGGATATTGAACTACCTTGAACTAGTTTAAACTAGTTCAAAAGGTTCAAATAGGTTTAATGGAAATTTAAAGTGTATGTGAATTCAATGTATTTCAAATCACTTCAAACTGGTTTATAGGTCCAACGAGTTCAAATACAACCAAGTTCAGCGCAAAGGTTTAGTAGTTCAAGGTTTGTAGGTTCAAAGATTTAGTTTTAATAGCAGTGACATATTTTCTTAAACTTGAAAATGAGTCCTAATGTGGAGGTCATAAATTTTAATCTAATTGTTGGATTGAGCTAATGTTTGGATAGTTTTTATAATTCCTAGTCTTCTAAATCTTCCCCAAATTATAGATCAAAAGTTATGAGCATTGACATGAACTATCAAAACTATCATAACAATTATGAAATGATGACAATATTTCATCACTAGTAAATACCACATGTCCAAGTCCTCTTATAAACATTATAAAATGATATCCAAAAGCTCTTAATTATAATGTTTTTAAAGACTTTATGTTATAAAAGGAAATGCATAAAGGAAAGTGGTTGTGAACAATGATCAAAGGATAGGAGATTTAGTTTATGATAATTTCGAAGAATCAGTTATGAAATTGAATAAATCTAATGAAGGAGCATCCAGTGGTGTAAGGGAAATCCTTTATCACCAAAAAATATGCTTAGCGTTAGTTTTTTTTAAATGTGTTCTCATTTCTGGATACCCATTTGGGTCAAATAGAGATTCCAAATCTCATAGTTGTACTATTGGTTTTTCGAGTTAGAGTTTTTGAGCACCTTGGGATACATGCCAATGTAGAAAATAGGTTATCTTATAATTGAGTCATAATAATGATGAGTTAGAGGGTGTAAGTTGGAGATATGATTATAATTTTAATTTAAAGCACTCCAAGAAAAAAAATAGGTCAAAAGGCTTTACAATTTGAAAGTTATTGCAGTTTTAAGTTGCTAGGAGACCCCCTAAGAGCACTTCAAAGTTAGATTTGAGGCACTAAATGACCTCATATAGGCCTATAAAATGGGGTACAAGAAAATATTGTTCAAAGGGCTATAGAGTGCTTGGAGACTTTCCAAAAATGTAAATGGTTCATGAATCAGAGTCCCAGATCAAAAGTTATGCCTCCTAGAAGTTGGACTACCATTTGTGGATTCTTCTAATTTTACACTAACTTTTAACATGTTTTGTAGAACCTTCTATTTTGGTAGTGGATTCCAAATGGAATATTTTTGAATGTGTTCCTAACCCTAAACCTAATTTTTTCTACTTAAGGTCATTTATTGCATTGTAAATGAAGTTTTTGGTGGAGTTTGGGAGAAGGTATTGTGAGGAGGGCTTTTCTCTAGAATTAGACAACATTGTAATCCCCTAGGGTACATCATTAGGTCTATTTTATTTGTACTAAATGTAATAGCATATCAATTTTGATAATAATATTCCCCTTTTCTAGTTGTGTTCATTTTGGTCTTGGGTTGTGCCCTCATCAAGTGGTATAAGAGAAGGTTTTCCTGAGTGTGTAGATAGAGCGCTGACTATGAGGCAGTTTGCACTAGAGCTATGTGGTTGTGGGTTTTGATATAGCAAGAAGATTCCTCCATGAAGGGAGTGTGGTGGAAGGGCCAGAGTTGTTTCTCTTGAGGTTAGAGCCCTCTAGAGACAAGTTTAGGCATTTTAGGAGGAGATCCTGAGAGGGATGAATATTGTCATATGCGACAGAAGTGAGGAGGAAAATGAAGAAGAAGGAAATATTGTGTAGGAAGGCAAAGGAGATGGAGAATTTCTAAACTAGGTGGAGGAAAATATTTTTAGGGCCATTGCCAAGCTGGGAAAAAGACCTAAAATTGATGTCAACATGTTTTTAGGAAATCTAAACCCAGATGAGTTGATCAATTAGATCAATGAGCTAGAGGAATATTTTGAGTATGAGGATATCAGAAACCCTAATAGGATTAAGTTTGTGAAGGCTAGAATGAAAGACCATGCCAAAATATACTAGCAAGATATTCTATTGGAAAGAAATAGAAGAGGAAAGGAGAAAATCACAAGATGAGATCACATGTTGGACAAACTAAAGAAGTGGTTCATTCCTATTGATTTCTTCAAGAATATGCAAGGGTTAAAGCAAGTGGGAAAATCTATCCAAGAATACACAAGGGAGTTTTACCAAGTCCTTATTAGGGTGGGGCATATGGAAGCAAACAAGTAGAAGGTTGCCTGCTACCTTAATGGGTTAAGACCTAGCATTTAGGAGGAGTTAAATCTGGTTAGAATGACTAGCATTGAAGAGGCATACTAGTTTTCCTTGAGACTTGATGAGAAATTTAAAAAAAAGTTCAATGGAAAGAAAAGAGGGTGTAGTCAAGGAGGAAGGGGCATTGGTAGGTCATTTGGAGGCTAAAATGAGAACTAGAAGAAAAATGAAGATGTGGGTACCAGCCAAAACTAGAGGAATGAGGGTTTCAACTGCTTCTGTGATCAAAACTTTGGAGATCAAAGAGGAATAGGTAGAGGAGGTGGAAAAGGTTTAGGAAGAGGATGCTTCCTTGGTACCTATTTTCATTACAATGAAGAAGGTCATCATGCCTACGAATGACCTCAACACTAGGGAAGGATAGATAGGAGAGCTGATGGTCAAGTAAGGGTTGCTCATGTAGATGATGATGCATAGTCATCACACTTAGAGGATAAAAAAAGAGGAGAGGTTCTAGTTAATGAAAGGGTCTTACCAAGTGGTGAGACTAAACCTAGACAAAGGAGGAGTTTGTTTCATACTAGGTACAAGTGTGAGGATAAATTTTGTGATACGATTGTTGATGGTGGAAGCACTGATCACTTGGTGGAAGCACTAACAACTTGGTGTTAGAGGAGATGATCTCAAAGCTAAAGTTCAAGAGGGAGAAACACCCCCATCCCTATCAGATTTCTTGGGTGCAGGATGATCATAAGGTCCTAGTTAGTGAGCAATGTTTGGTAAAGTTCAAGATTATAAGTTACCATGATGAGGTTCTTTATGACATCATCCCAATGGATGTCTACCATTTATTATTGAGAAGGTTGTGGTAGTTTGATAGGCATGCTATACATAATGGTCATGCAAATACATACTCTCTGAGAAAGGATGGGGTTTACCACAAATTGAAGCCCTTGATAAAGGAGGGTGAAAATTTATGTAGTAGTTCTAGGGTATGTCTTTTTGATGGAAGAATTTTTTTGGATGGCATGAAGCATCAGCATATGTGTTATGCTTTAATTCCTAGAAAGGATAAGGAAGGTAGTAGTGAAGTTCCACTTGAAGTTTTTAGTCTATTAATTTAGTATGGAGATGTCATACCTGATAATGTTCCAGAAGGGCTGCTGCCAATAAGGAAAATTAGTCACCAAATAGATTTAGTCCCTAGAGCTAGTTCTCCTAACAAGGCTTCTCATAGGATGACTCCTATTGAGAATGAGAAGCTAAATAGAAAAGTTTAGGAGTTGTTGAGGAAATGTTTAATTCAAGAGAGCTCAAGTCCATGAGCTGTACCTACAGTACTATCACCAAGAAGGATGGAGAGAGGAGAATGTGTATAAATTCTTGTGCTATAAATAAAATAACCATTAAGTACCAATTTCCTTTGCCAAGGATGGATGATCTTATGGAATGTTTGAGTTAAGCTCAATACTTCACAAAGATAGATCTCAAGAGTGGCTATCACTAGATACTGATATGAGAGGGAGATGAGTGGAAGATTGCATTCAAGACCAAGGAGGGTCTATATGAGTGGTTAGTCATGCCCTTTGAATTGACCAATGTGCCAAGTGTATATGTGAAATGTGGGCCTTAGATCCTTATATACACTTCAACATGGTCTTTACCTAATAGATCATCCCATAGTAAACATTGAGTTGTTTATCCAAGTAACCCAATAGTGCAACATATTTCCTTCTAACTAGAAGTATTTTACCTTTGCTCTTAGACCAAGAAGCGGGCAACTAGACCTCTTAGTACAAAGGATTTTAATAAGAACTTATATGAGAATACAACTATTGTCCATGAAGGGCATGTATACATGTTATTCTAAATGAATTCATTTTAATGCTAGAATGATATTGCAATGTAATGAAAATAACAATCTATAAATATTATGAGAAAATGAGTACAAAATCTAGCATAAATTCGATACTTTCAACTTGCAACCTTTGTAATGAGGAATTGAAGGCCTCTTAAATAGAATCCTAAGATTGATCAACGATCAAGATCAATTGGAATGAATGGTTGAGATTGAAGAGGAGATTTAGTTGAAATGGAAATTTCTTGGTATAGATGAAGTTAATTGTTTTAGATCTGAGTGCAATGAAGAATTAACTGAATTTCAGTGAGAAAGAGTTAACTAAGTTAATTCCAATTCAAGAGATAGTTCACTTAGAATTTCTATTTGAAAACTAAAGATAAGACTTGGAGGGATTATTTAATTTAATAAAGTGGAATATGACCTCATAAATGCATAAACTTTAATTAATTGAATAATTAAATTCAATAATTAAAATGAGGACATTATTAAATTAAATAGGTTTAATCCCTTTGCATTATTAGCTAAAGAATTAATTTAATTTAATTAAAGTATGAACACTTATAATTTAATTTAATTTAATCAATAGGTTTAATGTAGCTAATTTGAGTCAATACTTAGGAATTAAATAAAGAGTTTAATTAATGTAGATTAGGGTTTTCTACACTTGACACTTGGGTCAAGTAGCAAGTATTAGAATTAGAATTGCCTAGTAAAATAGGAATTAGGAATGATTAAATAGACAAAAATTGGTTAACATGAAAATGTGCTAATTTTGGGGTATTACACCAAGCACCTTCATGCGGCTTATGAATGAGGTACTAAAGAAATTTTTGGGAAAAATTGTTATTGTCTATCTAGATGATATTTTGATTTTTAGTAAGTCTTTGGATGAACATTTATTGCACATTCATAGTGTCCTTGAATGGTTGAGGGAAGAGATATTGTTGATTAATTTGAAGAAGTATAGCTTTGTCAAAAGGGAGTTAGTCTATTTGGGGTTTGTTGTATTAGTTGAAGGTCTCAAAATGGTCCAAGAGAAGGTGAAAGTCATCTTGGAATGGCCTACTCCAAGGTCTTCCATTGAGGTGAGGTCATTCCATAGCCTGGCTAGTTTTTATAGGAAGTTCATTAGGAATTTTTGTAGTATATGTGCATCCCTATTTGAAACAATGAGGAAGGATAGAAAAAGAGTTCAAGTGGACTACAGAAGTTGCAAGGAGTTTTGAATTGCTGAAGAAGAAGGTGATAGAGCAACCTATGTTGGTGCTTCCTAATTTAACCAAAGTGTTCTAGGTGGACTGCAATGCTACTGGTAGTGCAATTGGGGTTGTGTTGAGCCAAGAAGGTAAGCCTATTGTCTATTTTAGTGAAAAATTGAATGATGCAAAGAAGTAATCTGTTTATGATCAAGAGTTCTATGCAATAGTTTAGGCCTTAAAGAAATGGAGGCAATATTTGTTACCAAAATAATTTGTCTTGTATACTGATCATCAGGCATTTTAGTACCAAATAGCCAAGGTAAATTGAATCAGAGACATTTGAAATGGGTAGAGTTTATGCATAGCTATACATTTGTATTAAAACATAGAAGTGAAAGGTCCAATAGGTTTGCAAATGCATTAAGTAGGAGAAATACACGTTGAAGTGGTTGGGTTTGAAGAACTCAAGCATCTGTACCCTAAGGATCCTAACTTTATAGAGGCTTGGAGGGCTTGTAAAAAACTTGTTACTCTTGATAAGACCAGGTGGCTGGATTACATGATTTAGGATCATATGTTGTTCAAGGGCAATCAATTGTGTATTTTAAGGAGTTCCATGAGGGAGAACTTGATCAAGGAGAAACATAGTGGAGGGATGGAAGGATGCTTTGGTTGAGATAAGACCATTTCCATTATTCATGAACATTACTTTTGGCCTCAACTATTGTAGGATGTGAAGAAATTTGTGCAGAGTTGTCGAGTATGTCAAAAAAGTAAAGGATTTAGCCAAAACACTGGACTTTATCAGCCATTTCCTATTCCATCAAAGCCTTGCGAGGACATAAGTATGTATTTTGTTCTTGGATTTTTGAGGACATAAAGGGATAATGACTCTATATTTGTGGTGGTTTATAGGTTCTCCAAGATGACATACTTCATTCCATGTCACAAGACTCATGATGCAGTGCATATTGTAGATTTATTTTTTAGAGAAGTGGTGAGGCTACATGGTCTCCCAAAAAGTATTATTTCTGACAGAGATACTAAATTTATTTGGTATTTCTGGAGGACTTTATGGCAGAAGTTGAAGACAAAATTGAAGTTCAGTTCTATACATCATCTATAGACTGATGGAAAAATATAATTAGTCAATAAAATTTTGGGCAATTTGCTAAGGTGTTTAGTAGGAGATAATCCAAAAGGTTGGGATTTGAATCTACCACAAGTAGAAATTTCTTTCAACAATTCTGTGAATAGGAGTATTCGTACATCTCCATTCCAAATTGTGTAAGGAAATAGTCTTAGGATTGCACCAGAGCTGAGGAAGATAGAGCAAGGAGTGAGGACAAGTGCTAATGCATGAGACTTTGCTGAACATGTCAAGAATGTACATGAGGAGGTGCAAGCACATATTACCATGATGAACCTGTAGTATAAGGCTAGAACAGATCAAAAGAGGAGACATAAGGAGTTCCAAGTTGGGGATCTGGTTATGGTATACTTGAGGAAGGAACAATTTCTAGTGGGTACCTACAACAAGCTAAAGATGAAGAAATTTGGTCCCTACAAAATTTTGAAGAAACATGATTCAAGAAATGCATATGAGGTTGAGTTGCCAAATGGGATTCACATTTCTCCTATTTTCAATATTGTAGACTTAACAATATATCATGATGATAATGTAAAGGAGGAGTTGATGTTGAAGCCATGTACAATTCCTACTTCTGAGAAGGAAGAGATTGAAGAAATTCTAGATAGTCATGTGGGTCGGATTACTAGAAATAGGTAGTATGAAGAATACTTAGTAAAGTAACAAGGCTGACTAGTGGAAGATTCAACTTGGATACTCATAGCAGAGGTTGCCCATTTGGGTTTTCCTCTACCAACTATAAAGTGACAGGGTCACTTTTCAATCTACCTTGGGTGTCTAATGCAAGAGCATCTAGTGGTGTAAGGGTAATCTTGTATCACCTAAAAATATTATTAGCGCTAGTTTTTTTTAATGTGTTTTCATTTTTGGATACCCATTCGAGTCAAACAAATATTCCAACTCTCATAGTTCCACTATTGGTTTTATGGGTTAGAGTTTTTAAGCACCTTGGGATATGTGCCAATGGAGGAAATAGGTTATTTTATAATTTAGCCATAATTATGAAAAGTTAGAGGGTGTAAGTTGGAGGGATGATTATTCTTGTAATTTAAAGCACTCTAGGAAAAAGAATCAAGTCAAAAGGCTTTACAGTTTGAAAGTTATTGCAGTTTTAAGTTTCCTAGAGACCCCCTAAGAGAACTTCAAAGTTAGATTTAAGGCACTAAATAGCCTCATATAGGGCCAAAAAATGGGGTACAAGAAAATTTGGTCCATAGGACTATAGGGCACTTGGAGAGCTTTCTAGAAATGTAAATGGTTCATCAATTGGAGTTCCAGATCAAAAGTTATGCCTCTCGAAAGTTGGACTACCATTTCTAGATTCTTGTAATTTTACACTGACTTCTAACATATTTTGTAGAACCTTCTATTTTGGCGGTGGATGCTAAATGGCATATTCTAGAATGTATTCCTAACCCAAAACCTAATTCAGGCTACTAAAGGTCATTTCTTGCATTGTAAAGGAAATTTTTGGTGGAGTTTGGGAGAAGGTATTGTGAGGAGGGTTTTTCTCCAGAATCAGACAACATTCTAAGCTTGTAGGGCACATAATTGGGTCTATTTTAATTGTACTAAATGTAATAGCATATCAATTTTGATAATAATATTTCCCTTTTCTTGTTGTGTTCATTTTGGTCTTGGATTGTGCCCTCATCAAAATCTCTTGAGAAGTTTATTTAGTAGGAAAAATTGGGAAGAAAGAGGGTTCCATTTTTCTTGAATAGATGGTGTGCTATAGAATAGAGGAGAGCCATTTAGATAGTATTTTATATACTTATATTTTTTCTAAATAAGGTGAAGCTAGGCATGATGTTTGATGTATGTTTATTTCAAATTGAAATTATATTCTAGAAGGATTGAAATTGTATTAAATGTGTTATCTCATGATTGTAATTATGATATATTTACAAAACCTTATTTCCTTGTGCATTGAATTAGTTTAGAGATTGCAATTGCATTTCAATTTTTTTGTTCTTCAAGTTCATAGCATGGTAAGGAATCATATATCTTTGCTTTGGTTGTGTAGTGCTTTTGTGAAGTGAGTAATAGTTATTTCCCCCTATCTAATAATAGTGAGGGTAGCCTTCACTTTCAGGTTAAAAGCATTTGTCAATTGAATTCCTTGTATATCTTATCAAGGAGCTATACACTATAAAATTTAGAGGGCACTTGCATAATCTCCTTGCAATGCAACCCAACTATTGGTTTGTTTTGTCTTTTCATTGGTTTTTGGTTTGAAGAGTTAAACCAAGTGGTTTATTGTGCACAGACAAATCTACTTACCAAAAAACCCCCATACTTATTCTCACCTTATCCAAGCATTCCCCATCCTCCCCATGCATACACCTCTACTCAAAGTATGCTTCACAAGGAATTATATTCTTAAGCATCATACCAAGGCTAGGGAAATGCAACATGTGCATGGGAAAACACAACATACTCTTGGGGAAAGGTATGTGAAAGTGCGACAACCCACTTGTCAAGTGGACAAGTGGGATAGGCTTGTAGACTAGGGTAGATGGAGATTAAGATGTAGTTAGTAGTAGATTTGGTGTTTAGTTAACATGTAAGAATTATTAAGTTAGTAATTAGGATTCTAATCAAGAATGATTAGTTAGTGATTTATATTTTCTTGTTGCTAATAAATGTAGCCATGTAAGAACTCAATTTAGTAGTTAAGTAGATGGATAATTGGAGAGATAGTATATTACAAATTTGTCATAGTTGGATTTAGTTTTTAATTATGTAATTAATAATTAGTTATGATGTTAGTGATCTATTTTAGTAAGAAATCATGTGAGTAAATGTTTAATTAATAAGTGTAGGAATCAGATTTAGTATTTTAGTAATTGAGTGTGTTGAATGGTTTCTTTATTTATATATTTTAATTATTGTGTTTGGAACAAGGACATATGTTGGGTGTATTATTTTATGTGATTAGGTGGATAGTGCCTTAGGAATATGAATAAGTAATTTGGTTGGGTTAGACATTTTGTTAGGAAGGATTTCTTGTTTACTGTTATCTAGTTTAATACTTTAGTGAAAGGTAATTAGGGGATAGGTGTTATTGAAATGTTAATAGATTTTGAAGTAAAAATTTGAATTATGTTAATGTATATAGGCTTGCGCATAGCCTAATTGAGTTTATCTAAACCTATTAAAGACAATTGAGTTTATATTAAAATAGGAATTCATTTCATACTATTACCACATGTTGAATATGTAATATGGTTTCTTTTAAATATTAGGAAAATGAAAACATAATGAGTTGTTATGCACACCATGTGCTTAATCTTTTAAATGATAACCTAGTAGACTGAACATTGTATAATGAAATTTAAACCTAATTATCTCATGTTCTTAATGATGTATTTATAATTGACAATATAATAGTTTAATCAATTAAACCTTATCAAGTTGATATCGAATGTTCCTCTAGAAACAATATTATGACCTTTTGAACTAGTAACGTATGTCTTCTTTATCAACATGGGAATCATAGTGAATTTTTAATTGATTTAGATAGCATGTATGAACCTATAAATCTGAAGAAAATTCTTTAAATTTACTTCAATTTTATCATGCAAATGTCACATTAAACATTAAGGATATCTGCATCTTAACCCTAAACACTTGTAACCTTATCATGCAACCTCAAGACTTGAAACTTACAAAATTTTTCATATTGTTATCTTATCAGCAACTCATTTCGTGTCATTATGTAGACAAATTAGTTATAATCATGTTTCAAAAAAAAAATTTGGTGTGCTTTTTCCCTAAATTTTGGGCACGACAAACTTTTACTAATAAAGATAGAATTGGTTAACTTCCCAAGTTGACACTCTTTGCACATTAAATTTTTTGGTTTCTCGAGGTTAAGCAATCCTCTTACTACTTTAATCTTACTTACTTTGACTAAGTTATCAAAGTTGACATGGCATAACCTTTTATGTGACAACTAGCAATCCTCAACCTTAGTATTCAAACAATGTTTAATAGTAGAATTCAGTTGGAATAACTTACCTCTTGTTTGTTTACTTGTATCGATCACATCTCCTAATTTTCCAATGATCTTGCACATTGAAATCCAATTTGTATGATTTTTTATTTAGCTAAGAAATACTTAACAAATTTTACTTTAATCCTTCAACAAAATGATATCTTCATAAAAAAATTTAATCATTCAAAATAATAGTACCTTTACCTTTCACAACATAATGAATGTTGTTTCCAAATTTCACCAATTTACCATCACATTCTACCATTCTAATAAACATTCTTTTTTCATTGGTAATGTGATGTGAAAAAATACTATCAATTATCTATTCTTCGATTACTACTCATGTTAGAGATTAGAGCCTTCTCACCTTAGTGAGATCTTCTTTGACTACAAAAATAATAGTCTCTTCTTCTTTTCCATCAAACTCTTCATTAGTAACACCTTATTCTACAATGTACTAGGTCTTCTTGTTCTCCTTAGATTTATTTTTCTTATCCTTCTTTCCCCTTTTAGGACATCTAAAAGAGAGATGCCAATTATTCTTATGGTTAAAGCACTTCAAATGTAGGATACTTTTGTTGGAAGTATATTGGGAAATAAATATTTTGAGAGAGGGGGGGAGGGGAAGGGGCGTGTGAATCAAGATCTATAAAACTATTAACCTTCTAAACAATTATCAAGCTGATATCTTTTATCACTAACTCCTATCTCAACAATATCATAAATAACATAAATATATACTGCAATTATCTATTCGATCTAATCTACTGATCACAACCATAAACATGAAAATAAAATATCATCACATAACATAAATATTTGGTAACCTAGAAACCCTCCAAGGTGAAGGTAAAATTGGGGTGGGTATGAAACCCACAAATCTTCACTACTACAACAATAAAGTCTTCCTATTAGGGCCACAAGTTTGATAACTTCTAATGATCTACCCTATGAAGGGTCTTCCCTATTAAGAGCTACAAGACTTATTCATTCTACCTTGTAACTGTGGTTTCACAACACACACCCCATTTCTCCAAGAAATGGGGACCCCTTGTAAAATTTTATTTTCCCAAATCCCTATTTCAGGGCTTGAGTCATTTTGGAACTTCACCTGGAGTCTCGGTCAAGCCCTGGTCCTTTGATTGAGAAAATTTGGTACCAAAATTAAGATTTTTTGAAGAAAAGGATGATTTTTAGTGCTAAAAGGTGCACATGTGCACCTATCCAAGGTGTGTAGGTGTGCTACATGTGCTAGTGTGCACTTCACTCCTTTAGAGATGTGCACCTGCACATGTGCTCATGTCCAAAGGGTGCACACTATCTTGGGCCTATAAAAGCTTGGGACCCCCCTCTCCTCTCTTCATTATTTTCTCCCCACTCCTTGATACCACACATTCACACATATGAAGGTGTGCTTCCACCTATAAAAACACATACACAAGGGTTAAAGACATTTAAAAAGGTGTACATGTGCACACCTTGCCAAGGTGCACAAATGGACACCTTTATTTTGAAATCTAAAAACCTAAAAAATTAACTAAAAAACCCAAGTCAAAGGTGTGCACATGCAAACCTATCCAAGGTGCACATGTGTGTACCTTTGAAGTTCACCCTAAGCAACCTAAAATAGAGGCAATGGTGTGTACTTGCACACCATTTTTGGTGCCTTATACTAATGTGTATCATAAGGGTGCATACATGTGCACCCCATCAAGGTGTGCATGTGTGCACCCTTGCACACATAGCCAAACACATGAAAAAAACCAACTCAATCCCTCCTTTACACATGAAAAATGCATGTGAGCAGTAGCAGACATGCACATGTGTGCACTCCATCAGGCTACACATATGCACAGGTGTGCAACTGCACACAAAATGACTATCTAAGAGTCATTAAACATACCTAGCACACCTATAAAGGTGTGAAAGGAGCACTAAGCTACTTTCCAAATCTATTAAGGGGGATTTGAGTTATCTTTTTGGGTTTTGGTGTTTTGGGTTCGATGTTTTGGCACTTAGGGTTATCCTAGGGCTTCATTTGCGACTTGCTAGGCTAATAGTTTTTCTCTTGTGTGTAGAAAAAATGAAATCCTTATCATCTTCACTTGCAAAAAAGATGCTCCAAAGCTTGTAGTATTAAAATTTCAAGGTGCACCAAAGAAATCACATTTTTAGGATGGACATTTGAAGAATAGAGACATTGATCTTGGCCACATCGATTGGAATGCTTTCCTCACAATATGTAATAAACCTAAAGAGAGGTCTCCCACGGTGTCAAAAATGATCAAATTAGGATCAATAAATGCGGTATCACATCCCACATTCATGTAGTCCTCTAAAATTATCATGGCATTAGTAGAGAACTATCTACCTAAAGAGAAGGTGGTAAAGAGCATTATAGGGGAGATAGTCTTGGACCTAAGACCTAGGAATATTGTGAAAGTTTTCCATCTCCCAAGAGCTAGTCAATATGTTAAGATAACCTATGACCGAGAAAAAAGATGTTATAGAGAGAATGAAAAGGTAGCTTTGAAAAATGATACAATATTAATTTTTGATTGATAAAACACCCATGGGATGCAAAGCTCGAAAGGTAGACATGACTTAGGGATATATGGAGGATGACATTGGCTATGCTATTGTGCTTTTGAGCTGAGTCATGGGCCTACTAGGAGCTTGACATCTTAATATATGGATTGTCCATTTCATTGATACAATTAAAATAACCTAATTCCAATAGACTTGGCTACTATCCTCACTGATAATCTACATAAGAAACTCATAGGATTACAAGCTGATCCAAGATTCTATATGACATCATACATGCTGTATTTACTGGTAGCTAGAATGAAAGATTACCCAGGGCTTTATAAGAAGGGAAGCATGCAAGATGTTGATGCTTGGCCCTATGTGGTATACCCCCAATTGGTGAAATAAAATCTCTTAGATCAAAGAAAGGAATATTGGGTAGTGAATGATGCTTATATTTGAAATCATCCAATTTATAGTGGATGATTATGCTAAAAGGATGTCAGTAGAGGTAGCAACAAGGATCACAGAGATCGATGCCTATTGCATCTAGTTAAAAAAATTCATTTATCTTAGGGTAGTCAACACACAGGTCAACCTAAAGAAGCTCCCAAGATATCTATCAAATAGACTCATTCTTTTGGAGATTGTTAAACAACTCACATTTGTGTATGATAGAGTGAGGAAAAAACATAAGAAAACATGGGTATGGCCAATCACCATAGGTGAATTTGAGGTCAAACAAAATAAATATATCATGAATTTTGATTCTGAATGAGATCAATATCCCTTAGAGGATTACAACTCCCCTTGTCCTTATTTTGACAATATTGGAAGAGTTCAACATTTAACAGGGAAGCAATTTGTCCATGAAGATTCTATAGAAGACCATTGGATAAATGCAATAGATGATTATGATATCTAAATAAGGGATTATTGTAGGATGAATCTATATCTAGTAGGAAACACCTTAAAAATAAAGTTCCTAAGCACAAGTCTATTTAGCAAGACACTTAAGGTGTCTTGGATCCTTTGTATAACTGCAACAAGATATATGATAGGCTGATCATGAATGTTGAGATAGATAGAGATGAGAATGTGAATATAAGTCATAGGGAAATGTACATAATCTAGTTAATAAGAGAATGGATAAAGAAACCCTTTAAGTTTGACCCAATTCCTTAGGCAATTATCTTTCAAGCCACAACACACCCAATTAAGTGTAAAGGTGCAAAAGTTCTAGGACCAACTTTCCCTACTCAATCCCCAATCAGACTAGAAATAGTGCATCAACATGAGAGGGAAGTTGAGTACTTTAGGGTGGATAAGGGAAAGAATAAAACAAAGAGGGGAACAAAGGGGAGTAAGAAAAATGATTAGACCTAACCATCTTAACAATCTCAGTAAGATTTGGCAGAAGCAGAGCCTCAAGATGAGCAAGTAGCTCAGGATCAAGAGACTAAACAAGTGCCCCCATAGGAACATGAATATGAATGGAAATAGGAGTAGGAAGCATAGGAGGTGTCACCAGCTAGTCAAGAGCAAGAGGCCACTCCTTCAGTTTCCAAGAAGGTTAAGGTTGGGCCTACTATAAAAAGGACATGAAGAGGGATATTACATAAGGAAGTTATTCCTATTCCTTCAGTTCCAGATACCATCCCCAAAGATGACAATGAAGATGACAAAGAAGAAGAAGATAATATTCCCTTAAGTCAAAGGAATTTCTTGGATAGGGCTTCTCTAGAAGAGAGAATAAGAATCTCAACCATAACACTACCATCCATTCCTAAGTAACCTATTCAGGTTACCATTTCTAAAGATGAGCAACAACAATGGATTGATGACAAGGAAGGGAAAGAAACATATATTTTCAACATTTCTAATTTTGTTTTTATGCCTATGGGCAATTAAATGATGGGTCATAAGATACAAGATGCACCCACAAACCAACATTTGGGAGAGGATTGGAGCCAAATTCCACCTCTACCACAAGGGTCTCTGGGAACACCACCACCACCATTTCAAGACTTATCTTTCTTGGAAAAAGGCTTAGTCAATCCTCTCTCTCCTGTCACTGAAGAATAAGAGAAAGAAATGCATGAAGAAGAGCCCAAACAGATGCCATCCAATGAAGTATTAGAGGAGGGAAAAATAACTAAAGAACCTCAATAAACTTCTTAGGATATAGAGGAAAGGACTTTGGATACAATAGATACAAGGAATCCCAATGTAAATCTCTCTCAGTAGGACAAGACTTTGGAAAGGAGTGATAAGGGAAAGAATCCAACAATGCAAACCTCTTGTTTAGCCAAATACATGTCTCCCATGGGCACTACACCAGCATGTTTGAAGACGGAGGTTATGATTTGGCAATAGAGGTAACTGGACATGACTATCAAGGAGAATATGGATGAGTTGGTAAAAGTGATCAAGAAGCCTGAGCCACCTATGGGTGATGCAAAACAATTGGCCTTCATAATGAAGAATAAAGACCATGACTTACTTGCCCATATCGCCATCCCACCTCCACATGCTGATATTGAAGATTTGAATCCTAAGGATTATCAGATTAAAGAAGTCTCATTTGGAAAGCCCATGGTAGACATGGCTAAAGTAATGATCACTATGGGCATCAAGGAGTTGTTTAGGTAGTTAGATGGAAATGAGTCTAAATTGGTTACATTGTGCAAATAGAATGAGATTCTAAGAGGCTATCTGTATGAAATTGTAGGCTCTTTGGACCAAGATAACCTAGAACTCACTCTTTTTGTAGCATTGGAGAAGAAACATAAAGATAATGTACAAGTTGATTCATTTTTGGGAGCATGTCACCAATGGCATGAAAATTTTGAGCAAAAAGGTGTACAAATAATATAGGGTAATCTAAGCCTATTACATTGCATTCATTCTAGTGTGGAGAAACTAGTATCTATAGTGAATCAAGATTTTGGTTTAATAGATGAAGTGTAGACTTTGGCTAAGGACCTTAAGGTTTTGACAACAATAAAAGGTCAAAGATATCACACTCTCATGGATGTATACATGATGAAAGAGCTAGATAAATTATAAGATTGGATTGAGAAGATAGATGCATGAAATAAGGTCATGGAAGGACTTCATGAAGATATTCAGAAGTTAAAAGACTAGACTCAAGAGATAATTTTGGAAGTAGAGAGGTATTATGATGTTATTGCCCTTGAGATTTTTGAATATGAGTAAAAAATAAAGCTCAAGTTAGTGTAATCAATGGTCAAACTATTCTAAAAAACTTTTAAGGATGCTTCATCTGATGAAGATATTAGGCAAGCATTTAAGACTAAAGAGGTACTATTAGAACTGGACACTAGACTTGACAATTTTGCAGAGACTCGAATGAATGTTAGTAATTATCAAAAAATAGTCAAGCATAAATATGAGGCTTTATATTTTTTGGATGTTACCCAAGTAATAGATATTATAGAGAAATTCAAGAGCAAACATCTAGACATAACTCTAGCATAAAGGGGAAGAAAACCTAGAAGATAGAATTTTAGTTTTGACACTTGGGAAAATTTTGGATTTTTTGAACCTGCCACCAAGGTGTAAAAGGTGTGCAAGGTGCAAATGGTGTTCTATTTTAGAGGTGTGCCAACAATTTTGAAGAAGTGATAGTGTGCCAACAGTTAACTTCCACTTGCTAATTTAGAGCTTTTCATGCACCAAAAATGCATTCTGACGATAGTTTAACTCCTACAAACACTTAGAGAAGGTCAAGTTTCCATGTTTAGAGCTTCCAGTGACTCTTAGATCCTCTTATAGCTTCCTTCTTTTCACCTACTTCTTCTTTCATCATTTTAAGTAATGGAAAGGCTCATGCACCCATTAATTGATATAAACAAGGGTGAAGTCCTACTTAGCACCGTTTAGAGAGTCAGTTTCTATATAATTAGATTTAATTTGTTCATTCAAAAGAATATATTTAAATTAAGAGATCTCTCACTTTGAACAAAAATTGAGGAGATAATTTCTTATAAATTTAGGAATGTAACATGTATTCTAGGCTATTATTTTGATGCAATAATATATGCTATTGGTGCTCTCATTTTGAGTGTAGTTATTCTTGCCAGAGTGTGTTATTTTTGTGAATTCTTGTTCATGAATAATAATGGAGCCAATGGTTTGGTTGTGTTGATTTGATTTTCTAATCTTTAGTTTTGGTGTTTTCCGTGTGTTGACAAATTTTGCCGATGTATCGAGTTGGAGAAGAGATCACCCTATTGTTCCTACATAGCCTCTTATCTCACATAAGAACACTTTCCATGGCCTTGCAATTTGATGAGAAGTGAAATATCTTTAAGTTTTTACTAAGTTTCCTTTGATGATTAAATTAGTGGATTTGAGGAAGTGCTACTCCTATTTTCATTGGTTTCCTACCCAATCTTTTCAATGATTTAATTCACAAATGTGTTGGTACAATTGTTTATGTCCATTAGGAATTTACCTTTCATGCTATTTTCTTTCATAGCTTGCTACCTTATCTTTTCTATTTTCTTTGCTAACACTTGGTTAAATTAGGAATGCATATAGTTGCATTGTTATATTGCATTCATTATAAAAATATAAAATACCAAAAATATATCTCTTTTGTGGTTACTTTTTGAAACAACAAGAAGATTTAACATCTTATCCAAAATTAGTCAGAACCAACAAAGGCATCTATATGAAAAAACACATTTATCTTTAACTGAGTGGATTTTAGTAGGTCACAAGATCACCTAAAACCTTGGCATTGACCCTAGATTAGCTTTTCAAGAGAGGAGTTTGAAAAGATTCTTGTCATTAAAACATTGCACAAAATGATAGCTCAACACCTTGACTAAAGGATTCAAAACTTACAAAAAAATAAGCACTATATTAGGAGATTTGCATAGGCCTTTTAGGACCACTCTATTAAGAGATTTATTATAATTCACTTTGCTAGAATGTATCAGCACCTGATCCTTTAGTTAGCACTCTAATGATTGATAACATATCTTCTCTTTCTAATATATGATCCTCTCATTCATTTGATATATCTCTACTCTTCACTTCATTTCTTTGCTTGGTCACTCTATCTGATTCTCTTCCAAAAATTTGCTTCAAGCATCCAAAATTTTCTTCTCATGCATACACACTCACCATACATAAAATAGGGTTTGGATCTTCCTTTTATAAGCAATTGGAAAAGGTTCTAGATCAAGATCAATGATCCATATTTCTCACTTTTTGCCACTTAAACCTTCCATTTTTCTAACTGGTTAAAAAAATTGCATAGGGACTAATGATCCATGTCAAAATGTGTAATCATCTTCTCAAATTAATCCTCAATCATTAAAAAATGTATTAAGTTAGCCAAAAATGGTTTACCCAGTGTTTGTGCAATTCCAAAAAAAATGTAAATAATTATTTTCTTAGTAAATGAACACTCTAACACTCATTCATGACTAACTCTAATTTTGTCCCTTAGCTTCTAAATGCTTTGCACTCAGTATGTAACTTGACACGAACTGACTCCATATAGCTCGACACAAATTGCTTTCTATCTCACTCAATATTCATAGGCTTCTATTTTACTCAATGTATATAAAAGTAATTAGTGACTATAGACATGGTCAACAATAACAATTGCATGACTCAAACTAAAATATGAAAAAATCTAAATACATTTATTGAACTTCATTGGAAGGTTCAATTGTAGTGAAAACTGACCAACTTTTCTATAGGAATGACTAAGTGTTGGATATTAATAGACAAAAAACTATAGGGATCAACAATCTCCCCCTTTGACATTAGTGGAAAAAACACTTTTTCATGATTCAACATTACATCCAAAACTGAAAATAGTAGTCCCCCTTAGACTATGACTTGGTCTTCAAAAGACTTCACTATATATAACTTATATACATGACTTATGACATACATAGTATGAATTCAAAATGAGTATCGATTACAAAATTTTCAAAGAATCATACCTTTGATATCTATCTACATACATTTCCCCTTTAAGTTTTCATCTTGATGACATATTTCCCCCTTCCCCTCATTTTTTTCACTTATGGCTACTGGGGTGAAGGGGTAGATCCATAGTTTTCCAAAAATGGTTTATGAATCTATATAACCATTGTAAGTACATTATCCCAACTTGATCTAACATATTCCAAAACTAAGATTTTAATCTCTACTCAAGTATCTAGGTCAACTAGACTTTTTACAGTAGAGAGATGTGAATCTCTGCTTGCTATTTCCTTTGCAAGTAATAACTATCTTTGCATCACCTCCAATGAGGTGTCAACATTTATTGAATGGAAATTAATTTAGGTCTCATCCTTCCATTCATGGCTTGCAATTCAATCAATCTCCCTTGAGGAAAAATTAATCTAATAAAATGAATAGATATTGAACTTGCATCCATGCTCAAAGAATGTCTTGCATAATTCAAATCTAATCGAAGTTTCTCAATGTAATCTTAAAATCTTTTGTAAATCTTGGTATATCACAAAATGTCTTATAAAATTTTTGAATTTTCTTTAGTAATTCTTCTACATATTTACAAGCTTAGAAAGTTCAACTTGCCTTATAGCAATTTCTGTTGACACGTTCTCCAAAACTTTATTCTCAAATTTCTTCTCAAACCAATGCAATAATTTCTCATTTGTATCCATATCATCATTATTTATCTTCTCTAAAATATTCAATAATTTATATATGATGGGAAATTTCTCATAAACATCTTTAATGTGACATGCATCAACAAAGATATCCTTTATTTCTTGAAGTACCTTCTTCTATTGATGTTCCCTTCTCAATTATTCTTGTTTGGTCTTCTTGGATAATAAATCTTGCAAAATTTTCATTTTAATGTAAGTTATGTTATCAATGTCATACTTTGGGAGCACTATAACTTCATCCAATGTTACAGGCTTGCCATGTGACCTTGCCTTCTTCATCATCATTTTCTTCCTTGGTATGTTGCTACTTAGCAATGCTAGCCAAAGTGAGTGTGACGAAACATCAACACTCAATTGTTGTGACTCTTGTGACCCACTAGCATCAATGCCTATTGAAGCTGAATCCTTCTGATTTACAATCACCTACTATATAGGTGTACTACTTATCTTAGCTTTATATTGTGTATAAGGTTCTACACTTGGTCTGTTGGCCTAGTTTTTTACATCTAAAAAAATCTTAAAATTTGTAGTAAAAAAATTTAGTTGAAATCATGGATTACGTTTCTTTAATTGATTATGCCTCAGAAAAATCACTAATTTTTGTTTCCCAATGTTCCTAAAATATTGGTTCACATTGTTCATATTTTCAAAATGTGCATGGGAAGATTTTATAAAGCCCTACAGACCTTTGATAATCCCTTTATTATATGATTGTCGCATAGTATTTTAACTATTCTCTCAAAAATATTTTTACCCTAGCACTTGACTCTTCTTTGACCTAGGTTTTCCTATGGTTAGGCCACCCTTTTTTTTATTGATTAAGTTCTTAACCCAAAAAAATTCATTTTTGTGATCGTCAGATCTTAGTAGATTGACGATCATCACTTTCTCACTTTTTGAAGATGCATGACGATTAGCTAAAATGAGGAAGTGACAAGTTGACACCTATCCCTATGGGCCTCTATTTGGTTTCTAAGAAATATAAAATGGTGTATCTTTTGATCTATTTATCATATGTAAATTAAATCTCATCACATTCTCACTTTATAAAGTTGCACGAAGGATAGCCAAAGTGAAAATGCGAGCATTTGACATGTGGACATAGTGGGACCTAATGAATCATCGGGACCTAACTGATGATTGGTCCACATTTGCAAGGTGTAAGAAGGGGCCCATAAATAAGAAAACATAGTAACTCATTTTAATGACCATTATATTATCAAGGATCAAATGGTTCTAATCCTATTTTGGGCCTAAATATTCAAGGACAACAGGTTTTTAGAGAAAATCTCCAAAATAATAACACCTATGAATATCCAAATGAATTTTGTGCCAAAGACTAAAGGGGAACCTCTAAACATATGATAGTAGAAGGTAAGGAGATAAAAATATTGTAAGAAAGGAAATATGTCAGAATAAGTTATCCAGATGGCACACTCAAGTTGGTTGGAGTTTTTGACTATTATAAAAGATCTTCACTTTATGGAAGTCATTGATCAAAAGAAGATCAATACCTGGCACTTTCTCTCTTTTCAAAGATGCATGAAGAATAACCAAATAAATAATGAGAGAATTGGAAATGTGTCATATTGGGCCCTAATTTATAAGGAAATACAAATATAACTAGGATCTTTCATGATCGTTAGATCTTAGTAGATTGATGATTGTCACTTTCTTTCTTTATAAAGAACCTCAAACTTTAGCTAAAGTGAGAAAGTGAAAAGAGTATAGTAGTCATGTCCAAGGTGTTCACATCATCATAGGTGGTTAAAGATAACTTGGGGTTAAGAAGGCAAAGCAACAAAATCTTGCCATCGCAGCTTCGTAGGGTTAAGTATTGAGTTAGAAATTCAAGTTGCAAAGTTGAGATGAAATAAAAAACTTAGCTTCAAATAGTTATTACAACTTCATCGAATTAAGCCAAGAGTTAAGATTTCAAGTTGTGAAACTACAAGGATCATTTGACAGTTAAAGGAAATGGTCATCGCATTGTCACAAGTGTCTAAATTATAGTGAAATCTTAATTTTTGTAGGTACTATTATGGTTTCACAATGCATGCCTTATTTTTTCTAGAAATTGGGAACCCCTAGTATATTTTTTAGCTTTCTATATCCCTAGAATAGTGTCTAAGTTCTTTTTATGGTTTTACTTGGTGTTTTTTTCCTTAGTCTAGCTCTTTGCCAAAAAACCAAGTTGCTAGAAATTGAAGATTTTTAGAGAAAGGTAAGTTTGGAGTCAAAAGGTGCACACTAGCACACCTAGTGCACCTAGTGCACCATTAAAGGTGATCTAGTGCACTGAGGGGTGCTAGTGTGTAAGTACTTCCCTTTGGAAATGTGTACAGGTGTGCACCTCCAAAGGTGCACTCAGTCCTGAGCCTATAAAAGCTTGGGACCCCTTCCTCCTCCTATCTCATTATGTCTTCTTACTCATTGGTGAGCACATATCTATAAATTGTGAGGTACACTTCATCTCCTACACATAACACACAAATGCATTAAATAAACTAAGGAAAAGGTGTGCACCTTGCACACCTATCCAAGGTGTGCAAGGTGCAAACTTTTTTTGCACAAACTTAATAAAACTAAAAAGAAGCCTAACATAACTTCACTAAAGGTAAAGGTGCACATGTGCACACCTATCCAAGGTGCACATATGCACACATTTACAAAGGAAAAACATCCCCCAATGCAAAGTAAGGGTGCACACATAGCGCACCCCACAAAGTGTGCTATGTGCACACCCTTTTTTCTACATTTGACATAAATAGTGCATTGTAAGTGTGTGCACCTAGTGCACCCCAGAAGGTGGGTTATGTGCGCACCTTTAGTGGTATTTTTTTTCTTAGGAAAGACACACCTAGCACACCATTTTGTCCATTAGGAGATAAAATAGGTTCTTAAGTGTTTTTACATTTTTTAGGGTTTTTGGTTCATTTTTTCATAACTAGGGTTTATTTAAATTATTTTTTCCAATATTCTAGAGTAATGGATGTCTATTTTGGGCAGATTAAATGGCTTCCTCCTTGTCCTCCCTCACTAAAAAGATGGCTTTGAAACTAGTGGTCTTCAAATTTCAAGGTGTTCCATCAAAGTCACACTTCCAAGATGCATATTTAGAGATTTGAGACACTGAGCTAGGTCATATTGATTGGAATGCATTCTTAGTCCTATGCAACAAACCAACTAAGAGGTCTTCAATGGTATCTACACTCATCAAATTGGGGCTAGTAAATGTAGCATCACACCTGATTTCAATACAATCTTTTGAGTTGATTATGGCATTAGAAAAATACTATGTTTCAGAGGAGAGAGTTGTAAAAATTATAACTGGAGAGATCATCCTAGATCTGAGGCCTAAGAACATCGAGAAAATTTTCCATCTTCCAAGGGTAGATTAATGTATAAGACTAACATATCATCAAGGAGAAAGGTTGTATAGAGAGCATGAAAAGGAATCATAAAAAAATATTTAATCCTTATATCTCATTGATAAGACTCCTCTTGGATGAAAAGAAAGCAAAGTAGATATGATGAGAGGTTATATGAAAGATGATATTAGACATTCTATAGTGCTCTTGAGTAGAATCATGGGATCACCAATAGCAAGAGACTTGAATATATGGATGGTACAATTCATTGAAACCATTTGATCAACAAAGATTCCAATTGACTGGGCCTCAATTCTCAGTGAGAAATTAGATGAACAACTGGTGGTGGTAAAAAACAACCAAAGGTTCTATATGACATCTTATTTGGTGTATCTGTTAGCTACAAGAGTAATAGATTATTTGGGGTTGTTCAAAAGGGGAAAATTGCAAGATGCTAATACATGGCCTTATGTGGTATACCCCTAGTTGGTGAGGAAAAAGCTTTTAGATCATAGCAAGGAATACAAAATAGTGAATGAAGCTTTCATTTTTACAATCATCTGGTTCATTGAGGGAGACTATGCAAAAGGAATATTAGAAGAGGCAATGGCAAAGATTATAGAAATAGGTGTCTATTACATCCAATTCAAGACATTCACCTATTTAAGGGCAGAAAACACAACTATGAATCTAAAGAAGCTCACTAGGTATTTGTGTGATAGACTCATATTGCTAGAGATTGCATGATAACTCTCATTTGCAAATGAGAGAGTAAGGAAACAACATAAGAAGACCTGGGTATGGCCCATCACTATAGGTTTGTTTGGTGTTAAACAAAAATAGGATATCATGGCTTTTGAGTTTGAATGGAATTAGTATACCTTGGAGGATTATAACTCTCCTTATCTGTATTTTGATAATATTGGTAGAGTTTAGTACTTGGCAACAAAATTTTCAAACATGAAGATGCCATAGAGGATCATTGGATGAATGCAATGGATGACTATGAAATCTAAATAAGAGATTATTGTAGGATGGCTCTCTATTTGGTAGGTAGTTCCTTGAAAATGAAGGTCCCATTAAAGATCATCCAGCAAGACATTGAAGAGATTTTAGATCCCTTGTATAACAGAGATAAGCTATGTGATCAACCTATCATGAATGTAGAGATTGATAGAGAAGAAAATGTAGATATCAATCATAGGGCAAGTCATATCATCCAATTAACCAAGGAATGGATCAAGAGACCATTCAAGCTAGATTTGATTCCACAAAGTATAGTTTTCCAAGCTATATCTCACCCAGTGAAAGGTAGAAGAGTGAAGGTGATAGTACCAACATTCATAGTTCAATCTCCAATAAGGCCAAAAATGGTGCATCAGCTTGATAGAGAAGTTGGATTCTTTAGGACACAAAAGGGTGAAAATGAAATGAAAATAACTTCTCCTCAACAAGCTGAGCCTAAAGAGGAGGCAACTTAAGCATCTAGGAGCCAAGGGGTAGAGAATTTAGAAGGGGAGGAAAATTTAGAAGTCATCTAGACTTAGGATAATTTTCTAGTGTCACTGCCATAACAAGAGAAAGGAGTTGAAGGAGAAGCACATGAAGTGTCTCAACTTGTACAAGAGAAAGAAGCCTCTCCATTGGATCCCAAGAAAAGAGAGATGAAAACTCTAATTAAAGGGACAAGGAGACAAAAGGTGATAAGAAAGGTTATTCCTTTTCCATCAGTCCCAGAAGTTATTCCAGAGGAAGAAGAATAGGATGATGAAGATGAAGAGGATAACCTTCCCTTGAGTCAAAGGACTTGTCTTGCTAGGGCTACAGAGGTAGAATGGAGAAGAAGCTCCACTATAACACCACTATCCATTCCTACACAACCTATTTAGATTACAACTTCAAATGATGAGTTACAATAATGGATCAATGAGCAAGAGGATCAAGGGGGTGATGTCTTTAAGATGTCAAATTTTAATTTCATGCCTATAGGCACTAAAGTTGTAGGAGATCAGATAAGGGATACATTGAAAAATCTACCTCCACAAGAGGATTGGAGTCAATTTCCTCCTCATACACAAGGACCTTTAATTTTTCTACCGTCACCAAGTCAAGATTTATCTTGTTTATATAAAGGTTCAGTTACTTCTCTCCCTCCATGTAATGAAGAATAGGTATAAGCTAAATAGGAAAAAGAGTGACAACAAAGACCCATCGATAAAATATCAGAGGATAGGAAAATATATGAATAACCTCAACAAAATTCCAAAGATATAGAGGTAAGGACTATGGACTCAATGACACAGAGATGCTTAATGTGGATCTCTCACAAAAGGAGAAGACTTTGGATAGGAGTGATAAGAGAAAGGACCTAGCAGTACAAGCTCCCTCTTTATCTAAGAATAAGTTTTTGATGGAAGATACTCCAAGATGGTTGATAAAAGAGGTGATTGTTGGACACAAAAGGAACCATATTATACTGAGAAAGAGGAAATGAGAGAACTAATTGAAGATCTCAAGAAACCTAAGCCACCTATAAGTGATGCACAAACATTGGCCTTCGTTATGAGTAATCAAAATTAGGACTTGTTCGCCCATGTTGCTATCCCTCCTCTACATGCACATATTGAGGATTTGACCCCAACAGATTATCAAATCAAAGAGATCTTTCTTAAAAAACCCACTATGGATACTACCAAATTGATGGTCACTATGGAGAAGTAGAATGAACTGCTAAGAGGTTATTAATTGATGGTCACTATGGGGAAACAAAATGAACTCCTAAGAGGTTATTAATTGATGGTCACTATAGGGAAGCAGAATGAACTCCTAAGAGGTTATTTCAATGAGGTAATTTTTCTATTGGATCCTAATAATCCTAAGGAGACTCTAAGTATGGTACTTGATAAGAGGATAAGGAGAATGTAGAATTAGATCCATTTCTGAGGGTTTTTCAGTAATGGCAGGAAAGTTTTGAAGAAAAAGGTGTGTAGATCATACACAAAAATGTTAAGTTATTGCAACATATGTAGGATAATGCAAATAAGTTGGTTGCTATATTGAACTAGGATTTTGGGTTGATGGATGGGATACATACCTATGGTAAAGACCTACAAGTGTTATAGTCAATAAAGGGTCAGAGGTATCAGATGTTGATGGATGTATATACAATAGATGAGTTATATAAGATAGAAGATTGGATAGATAAGATTATGGATGATAATAAAGTAATAGAAACATTACATGGGGATATTCATAAGCTCAAGGATTAAGCCCAAGAGCAGATTTTGGAAGCAGAGAGATATTAAAATCATGCTTTCCTAGACATTTTTGAAGATGAATCAAGGGATGAACTTATGAGTGTGCAAGAAGTTGTTGAAAATTTTTGGAAGACTTTTGAAGAAGCTTCCATTGATGAGGATATCAGACAGGCATTTAAGACCAAAGAGGCATTGCTAGAATTGGATGTGAAATTGGGAGATTTTGCAGAGACTCACATAGAGGTGGGACACTATCAACAAAAATTAAAGGATAAATATGACGCTTTAGATTTTCTAGATGTAACCCAAGTGATGGAGATTATAGAGAAATTCAAGAGCAAATACCTAGACATAGCTTTGGTGTGAAGGGGAACAAAACCCAGAAGCTAGAATTTCAGTTTTGACACTTGGTAAAATTTTGCATTTTTTGGACTTGTCTCCCAAGGTGTGCAAGGTGCACTTCTCTCAAGGTGTTCTTCTCCAAAGGTGCACCAATTTTTTTTTGAAGAAGTTAGAGGTGCACCAAAATTTAACTACTAGTTCCAAATTTAGAGCTTTCCATGCATCGAAAATGCATTTTGACGATAGTTGAATTCCTAGAAATATCCAGAGAAGGTTGAGCTTCTATTTTTGGCATCTCTAGAGATTCCTACATCATCTTATGGATTTATTCTTCTTATTTTCTCATGTTATCTTTTTTTTAAGACATGTAAAGGCTCATGAACCCATTAAATAATATAAATAAGGGTGGAGTCGTACTTAGCACTAGTTAGAGAGTTCATTTGTACATAAATAGATTTATTTTATTAGTTTAGAAGCATATGTTTGCATAAAGAGATCTCTCACTCTCAACACAAATTGAGGAGATGATTTATTATAAATTTAGGAATGTAATATGTATGCCAAGCCATTATTTTTATGCAATAATACATGCTATTGGTGCTCTCATTCGAAGTGTAGTTATTCTTGTGTGAATGTGTTATATTTTGTGAATGTATGTTCATGGAGTGTAACGGAGAAAATATTTATATTATGTTATTTTGATTGCATGATCTTTTAATTCTAGCATTTTCCATGTGTTTACAAATTCTACTAATGTACTTAGTTGGAGAAGAGATCACCCTATTGTTCCTGTATAGCTCTTTGTCTTGCATGAGTGCACTTTTTGTGGCCTTGTGATTTGATGAAAAGTGAAACATCTTATGGTTACTAAATCCCCATCAATGATTGCATCAGTGGAATTGAGGAAGCATTGCTCCTATTTTCATTGGTTATCTACTAATCTTTTCAAAGGCTTAAATTATAGATGTGTTGTTTACATGGCTTATGTCCTTAGTGTTGGAATTCTTATAGAATAACTGAGAGGGGGGGTGAATTAGTTATTCAAGGTCCAGATCTACAAATCAAACTCTTCACAATTCAGTGAACCCAGTAAACATTCTTAACCATGCATGCATTCATTATGTATTACCTAAAATTGATATGTTACTGTTAAATCAACTTGCAAAAATGTAAAGCATGAAACACAACATATCCATCAACACATTTGACACAATGATTTAATGTGGAAACCCAATTTGGGAAAAACCACTAGTAACATGCTACTCCTTTCTCACTCTTTTGAAGTGATGCCTTGTTAAAGGCCAACCCTATTAAAGGTTAGAATACACATTGTTAAATGTGACCCAGTTAAGGGATTTCAATCACCCTGTCTATAGTGAGCCTTGTTAGAGGACTTTAGGCGATTTACTTGGAATGCCACCCTGTTAAAGGATTTTCCAATGATTGTTAAGTCAACCTTACTCCAAAGGATTTACCCTAGGCTAATAAAATTTTTAGAAAGTAATAGTAGATCTTTGATCTAATACAACTTATAACCTTACTTGCAGATTATAGATCACTATTTAGTCTTCAACTCTGCTTGGCTTCCAATCTTTTGTAGCTCTGACAACTTGTTTACCCTTCAAGAATTCATCCTCTTTAAGCCTTCTTTCTTAGTACACCATTGCAAAATTCTTCACTTGGGTCACTTGATGAAGCAAAACCCCTTTCCTTCTCCTTATTAGATTTTCACATCCAAACTCTCTAAACTTTTTGCTTCATGACCAAACATCCCTACATATAGGAAATTAGAACTCTTTTCCCACTAATTATCCATCACCAAAATTAGGTTTTTTGATAGATTAGGTAGGATACAATGTATCTACCCCATATCTTGTCTTCTCTAGAATCCATTTGAATTCTCCTCCAAAATAGTTTACATAAGATTTTGTGCTACCAGCTCATCAATCTTATCTTCCTCTTGATTTACGAGTTCCAAGAAAAAACTTGTCGGATTTTACTTGGAAAATCTTCAATCTTTGTCATAATGCAGTAGCTCAACATTATCAATCTACTGATGCTCAACACATACTATGTTACTCAACATCTATTGTAAAATCACTTGACATCAACTAGATTTTATTGGTGCTCAGCATCAACTAAATATTACTTAGCACCAACTTGCTTGGTATCTACTAACTTACTTGGCATCCACTAGAATTTTCTTTCACTCAACTCCAACTAATTTTTTTCTCAGCTTGCACTAACTTTTCTTGGTACCTACTATCAACTTGGTCAATCTTGGCAAATGAACTTTATTTAGCTTTATTCTTCTAAACTTTCTAAGTGTAGCTAGTCATTTTGTAACCTCAAGTAGATCATCAATATAGTATGTTATCACTATCTTAACCAATTATTGCACTTCAATACATAATCATAACTCAACCTTTCCTCTAGGTACTTTTGTTACATCTTGTTGATCAAATCCTTTTCATCAATCAATTAAGTGATAGTGCTTGAAACATATAAGAAATTGTCTTACCAGCATGTAGCAGGTTTGACATCAGTGAAAAAATAATTATTGAAACACATAGTCTTCTTCAATAATCTTTCCACTCAAATGATCTTTTCAATCATATATCAACAATCTCCCTCTTTGGCATTGATGAAAAACCAAATTGATCAACTAGTCAAACAAATGATGAGAATCTTGTTCCATCAAACTAACCAAGTTAGAATAGTAAGGCAATACCAAAAAGAAAACTTGCGATTGAAACTTCTCCCTCTATCAACAACTCCTTCTTCTAATTAGATTCCAAAATATAACTCTCTCTAAGTTCCTTCTTTATCTGATTCTCTTCTTTCATGGATCAACAGAATATTAGAATATCTCCCTCCTTTTGTTTTGATCCTTCCTCTAATTGCTTTATGCTTTCTTTCTTTTAATCTTCTAATATTTTGATGATGTACTCTCTCAATTGTTTTCTTTAGCACTTGATTAGTATGATGTACTTTCTCCCTTGATTTGTTTAATGTACTTCTCTCTCTTTGACAACAATGCCAAAGACATATACTCAACACTTGGCATCTTTGATATATGCAGACATAGGCTTTTGTAGGTTCTTCAATTTTCTCCCGCTATCACCTTGCTTGTGACTAATTTTGTAATTCTAGTTCTATGATTACTTTAGGTAGTTCCTAAAGTAAGGTCCACTACATCAATTTTTATGAAATGAGTGTCATCTTGTTTGATGTATGGTACTCCCTTTGTCTTTTACATAGCCTTTGATAGGGGTATCACCTCTAGTTTACCTCTCAGATACTCATAATCATCCTTAGGTAATGCTTTTGTGAAGATATTAGCAATTTGCTCCTTTGTGTTAATATATTCCATCTTTAGCTCTTTATCTTGAACCAATTCCCTTACATAATGATACTTTATTGCAATGTGCTTTATCTTTGTATACATTACAGAATTCTTTGATATATTGATAACACTTGTATTATCACAATAAAGTGTCACTGCTTCTATGATTTCTTCCTTAATTCCCTTAAGTAGTTGCGTGATACATACAATGCTTATGCAATTAATAACAATGGAAACATATTTGCTTCAATAGTAGATTCAAAAGTATAACTCTGCTTCTAACTAGTCCATATGACAAGTCTTCTACCTAAGAGGAATGCTCCTCCACTGGTGCTCTTTCTATCATCAATATTTCTAGCCCAATTGGCATCAATGTAGGCTTTTAGTTCAAACTTTTCATTCTTTTTATAGTATAAATCATACTCTTCTATTCCTTTCAAGTATCTCATTGTCCTTTTCAAAGCCATCAAGTGATTCTCTCTAGGGTTAGCAAAAAATCTTGCAACTATCCCCACGACTAATGCAATATCAGGTCTACTATGTACTACATATTACAATTTGCCAATCATGGATTTGTATAATGTTTGATTTACCTCAGTTGAATCATCATTCTTTGATAGCTTGAGTGCTATCACCATAGGTTTACTTATTGGTTTTGAATCCTCAAGTCCAAATGTCTTCAATAACTTTGAAATATTTTGACTAAGTGATATATACACCATATTTCATCTGATAAACTTGTAATCCCACAAAGAATTTGATCTCACCAAACATTGACATTTCAAATTCTTGCTTCATCTAATTTGCAAAGTCCTTACATAAAGCATCTTGTCTTCCAAATATTATATCATCAACAAATATTTCAGATAATAGTATACCTTTTTCTTTATCTATCTTCATGTACAAATTGTTGTTATCATTTGTCCTTTCAAATCCAATATTAACAAGATAAGTATGAAGTCTATCATACCATGCTCTTGGTGCTTGTTTCAATCCATATAGGGCTTTGTGTAGTCTACATACCATGTTCTTATTATTTTTGTCAACAAAACCTTCTAGCTACTCTATCTAGACTTCTTTTTCTAATATGTCATTAAGAAATGCAAACTTGACATCCATCTGATAAACTTTGAAACCTTTGTATGCAAAATAATCAAGTAGAATTCTCACTCCTTCCATTCTTGCAATAGGGGAAAATATTTTCCATAGCCTTGTACCAATCATCATCTTCTAGTGCATCTCTCACTATCTTAGATTCCTTCATGCTTAACAAACATGATTCACTTCTCAATCTATTTCTTGTCGTTGGCCTTGCTTCTTTGTCTCCAATGATTTGATCTATAGGATGGTATCATTTGACATATTTGGAAAGTCTAGGCTCAGTTCTTGTGTTTACATTTTGTCTCTCAGCTTCAGTATCACAATGTACATCTCTGTTAGGTGTTTTAGCATCTCTTTCATGTGTGCTAATCTTAGAGTCAGATTGTGCATTCTCCTTATTCTACAACTCAATATCTAAATACAAATTGAGATTCATAATATGTGTCTCAATAGTTGTTGAGACTTGTTGTTCACTTGCAACATGATTTGTAGCATCTTCTTTAGCAGGCATTCCTTCATAATAGGATACAAATGACTTGTATTCTTCTAGTTCTTTTGTAGATTCATCCTCATGTGCTTTTGTAACCTCATCAAAATTCACATTTTCACTTTTCATAATTTGGTTAGTGTTAGTATTTAAACACTTATAAGATTTACTTCTTATGGAGTAACCAAGGAACATACCTTCTTCACTATTTGCATCAAAATTTCCACTCCTAACATTTTTAAGAATATAGCATTTGCTTCCAAATACCTTAAAGTATTTCACATCAGGTGGATATTCATACCATAGTTCAAAATGTGTTGAATGGGTACCTTTCTTGACTTGCACATGATTCAAGGTGTATACAATAGTACTTATAGCTTCTCTCCATTATTTTAGAGCAAATTTCTTCTCCATCATGAGTGTTCTAGCACAATCCATTATATACATGTTTCTTCTTTTGGCAATTCCATTTTTTGGAGGGGTCCTAGGTGCAGTTGTATGTCTCTTGATTCCTTTCTCATTTCAAAACATCTCAAACTCATTTGAAGTGAATTCTCTTCCTTTGTCTGATCTCAAGAATTTTATACTCTTACCTATTTCTTTTTCAACTCTTGCCAAGTACCATTTAAACATTTGAAATGCATCTAATTTTTGTTTTAGAAACATGACTACCATCATCCTAGAGTAATTATCAACAAAAAATATTATATGCTTATCTAGTTTGTAGCTTTGCACTTCAATAGGTCCACACAAGTCTGTATGAACAATTTCAAGTGTTTCCTTAGAGGTATAAGCTTTGCTCTTAAAGCTTGACTTTGTCATCTTGCCTAGCTGACATTGTTTGCACATTATATTTTCTAGTTTCTTCAACTTAGGAAAACTTCTAACTCTTTTCATGTTACTGATACTAATCGGATTATCAAAATTGACATAACATAATATCTTGTACCAAAGCCATATATCATCAAATTTTGCAATAAGACAAGTAGCATCTTGTATATCCAAATAGAATAGATTACTTTGAGTTTGATCACCTTTTCCAATCAAGTTTCCATTTGTATCATATATCTTGGCTTATTTATTTTTAAATTCAACTTTGCATCCCAAATTATTTAGTTTTGACACACTTAACAAGTTATAATTCAATCCTTTAACATAATAAGAATTGTCACATGAAATCGTGTTTGTGAGTTTGATAGACCCTTTTCCTTTTATCAAACATGGTGCATCATTACCAAATCTTACACTATTTCCATCATAACAAGTTAAGGTAATGAACTTATTTTTTTCTTCAGTCATGTGATGTGAGCATCCACTATCAATGATCCATTTTTCATTCTTGTTCACACAAGTCATAAGTTGAGTTGCCTCATCCTCATTAGATTTTTCCTTCATTGCAACATATACCACTTCAACATCATTTTCATTAGAGTCATTTTTGTTAGTAGTGTAGCATGACTTATTGCCTTTGTCTATGTGGTCTCTTCCATCATCTTCTCTTCTATTTTTGTGCTTGTTTCCTTCTCTAAAGTTCTTCTTCCATGTACATCTTGGTGCAATATGACCAACTTCATTGCAATTGAAAAAAATGATAGGTAACTTACCTTTGAACTTCTCTTTTCCTTTGTGAAATCTTCTTACCAGCAATGCTTCCAATTGTTCAATTGCTTCCTTATTCGTGTTACTATCATTAGATGCATACTTTATCTTCCTTTTCTTCTTCTTCTACTTTACCTCCTTAGAATCCTTTAGTAACAACTTGTATTTGAAGGTTGATTCAATACTCTCTGATCTGTAGTTGTCAAAATTAGATAGCTGAAAAGTAGTGAGTCTTACTACCAAACCTTCAAGGGTTAGATCATTTCCTAATATACATCTTAACTCTTGGATTGTAGATACTCTAATGGCATACATAGGCAACAATGTTCTCAAGATTTTACTTAGCATAGTATCATCATCTATTTTACCAGTAGCATTTTTTATTGCACTAACAACTTCTTTTATTCTAGCAACATATTGAGCAATATCCTCACCTTCTTCTATTCTCATTTCATCAAACTTACCTTTGAGGCTCTCTGAATTAGCTCTTTGAACACTTTTGTCTCCTCCATAGATGGTGTCTAGGGTATCCCACATTTGATTTGCACTTTTAAGGCCTTTGATATCATCAAATTTGGCATAGCTTAGGGTAGAGGAAATCTCCAACATTGATTGATTGTGTTCTTTCTTTTTCTTAAAATCTTTAGCAATTAGGGCTCCTGTTGGATCAACATGTTCTACTGAAATGCAAAATTGTGCATAATCTCCAAGTCCTCCAAGGTGTAGCTTCAACAAACTTTTCCATGCAAGAAAGTTATCTCTTTTGAGCTTGGGTACCTCTCTTTTTGACATTTTGATCTTTGTGCTTCTAGTACCTTAAAACTAATCCTCTTAAGTAGATGACTCTGATACCATTTTTTGGAATTCTTTTTGAATAAATAAGAGTGGGGGTGACTCAGTTATTAAAGGTCTAGATGTACAAATAATAAATTTCACAATTTAGTGAACCCATTAAACATTCTTAACCATGCATGCATTCATTATGTATTACCTAAAACTGATATGTTACTGTTAAATCAACTTGCAAAAATGTAAGGCATGAAACACAACATATCCATCAACACATTTGACACAATGATTTAACATGGAAACTCAATTTGGGAAAAACTACTAGTAACATGCTACTACTTTCTCACTCTTTTGAAGTGATGCCCTGTTAAAGGCCAACCTTGTTAAAGTTTACAATACACACTATTAAATGTGACCTAGTTAAGGGATTTCAATCACCCTGCCAAAAGTGAGCCCTGTTAGAGGACTTTAGGAAATTCACTTGGAATGCCACCCTGTTAAAGGATTTTCCAATGACTATTAAGTCAACCTTACTCCAAAGGATTTACCCTAAGCTGATACAATTGTTAGAAATAAAAAATATAGCTTTGATTTGATACAACTTACAACCTTACTTGTAGATTAAAAATCACTATTTAGTCCTCAACTCTGCTTGGCTTCCAATCTTTTGCAGCTCTGAGAACTTGCTCACCCTTCAAGCATTCATCCTCTTTAAGCCTTCTTTCTTAGTACACCATTATAGACTTCTTCACTTGGGTGACTTAATGAAACCCCTTTCCTTCTCGTTATCAAATTTTTGCATCCAAACTCTCTAACCTCTTTGCTTCATGACCAAACATCCCTACATATAGGAAATTACAACACTTTTCCTACTCATTATCCATCACCAAAATTAGGGTTTTTGATGGATTAGGTAGGATACAATCTATCTACCCCATATCTTGTCTTCTTAGAATCCATTTTAATTCACCTCCAAAACTATTTACATAAGATTTTGTGCCACCAGCTCATCAATCTTATTTTCCTCCTGATTCACAAGTTCCAAGAAAACAAACTTGTCAACTTTTACTTGGTGGTTCTTTGATCTTTGTCATAATGCAATAGCTTGGCATTAGCAATCTACTAATGCTCAACACATACTATATTACTCAACATCTACTATAAAATAACTCGACATCAACTATATTTAACTAGTGCTTGAAATCAATTGAATATTACTTGGCACCAACTAACTTGCTCGACATCTACAAACTTACTTGACATCCACTAGAATTTTTTTTCACTCAGTTCCAACTAAATTTTTTCTCAGCTTGCACTAACTTTTCTCAACACTTACTATAAACTTGGTCAAGCTTGGAAAATGAACTTTTTAAAACTTTATTCTTCTAAAATTTCTAAGTGTAGCCTGTAATGCCGCTCATGTTTGTAGTCTATGTCTTGTCTATTTTGATTCGAGAGATACTTGATACTCTTATTATTTTGTACCTTATGATGACCCAAGGGTCAGATGTTATACTTGGATTCAGTACCATAGATGCTTTACTACTATACTGTTCAGTTTATCACATTTGCATGTGGATACCATTTTGAGATGACAATAGATCTATGATGATATCTAGTTATATGATGTATTGGACCTATTTGTTGATTATGTTATGAGATGGATTCTATGCTTTGGTTATTTACTTCATTCTTGTATCTTCACGCTTTCTGCGAATGTGAGTGATGTAAACGGATTAAATAGGTATTTTAATACATGTTGCTTCGGCTATGATATTATTTTCCATTGCACTTGATTGTGTGTTTTAGTGTGCAGGAATTATATCCCTGGTACTGGCACATGGAGTTAATGATTCAGCTATTCATATTTACCCATGTCGTTCCTATATGGTTGACGTACCCTTATTGTTATTGTTTAGATCAAAACCTTTCGGTGATTAGTAAATCTAAACTCATTTTCATTATGTGATTAGACCAGTGAGGGTGTCTGTGCATTTAGAAGTTCGCATTTGTCGCAAAAGTGTTAAGTGTTTTTCTATGTTTTTAGGGTTTTTGAATTTTGATCTTTTTTTTAATTTAATTTCTGGCAGCTTTTCCTTAGGTGAAATCCCATTGCAGATAATAACCTGTTTTCGTTTGGGTTAATTCAGAGTTTAACTACTCCAGCTAGCTATTTTCCAGAATTGACTATTCACCCAAAAAAAGTGAATAAGTACTGGAAAAGTGATTTCAAAAATCACTTTTCACAATTTGAAAATAGAATTGTAGAGCAAATTTGGAAATCCTCTTCTGGAGGATTCTTGTTTTGCTCGTTCTGGGAGCTGTGAGCGTGGGATCTGCGCGAGGTTGGTCTCATTGGATTCAGCTCGAGGATTTTATGCTTTGCTGTCGTTTTCAACTGTTTTGGTGAGTGGTTTATTTCATTCTGCGGGTTTCAGTTTCTGCCTCTTTTTCCTTCAGTAGGGCCTTCCCGTTTTTTAGTTTTTGCTCTGTTTCAGCTTCTGTTTCTTGTAGCAATATGTTAGGAGGCTGAGAACTAGTGTTCCCCTCTATTTCTGGTTGCTAGTTCTACTCGGTTGGTCGGGTATGAACGTTTTTCCTTGTTTTTGGAATGGGATTTTGGGTTTTTGGGCCATTATGCTGGCCGTTTTTGCATACGGTGTCCGTTTTCATTTATTTTTGGATTTTTGGGGTTTTTGAACCCAAAGGCCAAATGGGTTTTAATTTTGAATTTTTTCCAAAATTTGGGGTTTTTACCTCATTTTGCGTGTCGACCTGTTTTATCAAGTTTCCTTGGCACATTGTGGTTCGTGGACCTGGGTGATCTGTTTGGATACCAGTTAGACCACTTTTGCATCTTTTGTTGCATTGGGATGCATGTTGCATCTGTCCTCTCGATTTTGTTTATAGTTGAGGGACTTGTTGCTTTGTGTTCTCTTCCAGTCCTTTTATTTGATCTTTGTGATGGTGGTGCGCCACACACGAGTACGTGCGCGTACATAGTCGGATGTCTTGCGAGCCCTGACCTTCCGTAGCACTTTCGAAAGTTATGATCATTAGGGTTGGGTTGGGAATTTGCATGCCTACGGGCACTCATCATTGGATGAGCATGGGTAGGGTAGGGTAGCATATGGAGGGGGCTTCTATTTTGCAGCCCGACGATCATGACATCATGGGTTGGCAAAGGAAGTTTTATATAAGTGATAATTAAAGAAAACACTGGGAGGTAATAAAATTTAAGATAATAAAATGTGTGAGCACCCGATTAAGTTTGAGGACACAATGTGTGAGCACCCAATTAAGTTTGAGGACACACGATCCGAGCTTGGGCTTGTCAATGCCAAGCGACTCTCCATGATGTCAGCCCCTACATAGTAAGCCCATTGAGGTGTCTAATCAGGACCTATAGTTATGCATTGTCTATGTCTTGGTTTCAGTCATCATACTGCTTGGGGTGAGTGTTAGCCATGGTTGTTGTGTTTTTGTGTGTTTGCAGTTGGATCACTATCTCCATCAGCATGACGGGTGTGGACCTACGGGTGCCACATGGTCGAGAGGCGTAGCTACCCTCACCACTGCTAGGGACTGGTGTATAGATATGATCTATTGTCCTAGTATGACTGTAGCTGGATGTGTCACTTGGTACTTCGGTATACGGAGTATGCTTCTTGTGATTTATGCTCTCATTATGATGTTATCATGTTTAGATGATGTTAGTTTTAACGTATTCCTCATTATGATGATTAGCATGTAGTAGATGGTGTTATCTGATTACAGTTTTATCTTATGCCTACTAATAGCATGTTAGATTCCATTTACTTACATTGTAGCATGTTTAGTAGTGATGTCCCTATTACGATAGCACCAATGATTTGATCGGTGGCTGGGATGTTATGTGTGGGGGATGGCTAGGGCCCACGATGGTCCTATGATGCCATTGACAGTTGGGAGGAACCGCGTACTTAGTTGGTTATTTTTGCTCATTGCAATGTTATCTATGTTATTGCAATGTTTATTTCAGTTGAATGTGATGTTTCCTTTTGGTACTTTCCCTTCCTTGTTTGATAGATGGTTAGATTTCATTTTTTGTATTTCAGTTATTCAATTCTAGTTCGAGTGCTTTGGCCTCGAGATGTGGATCTGGTACTCCCCGGTGTGGAGGTTCTTTTGTCATTTTTTTCCCATTTTTGAGTTTCTGTAAGTGTTTTTATTTTCTATGGGCGACATTTGTTCAGGATTGTGCGACATTGATAAAGTATCGCACGCCCATAGAAATAATGTTGCACGAAACAAAAAAGTGTCGCATGCATTACTAGAGAGGTTTCGTACGACACTGGAAGAGTGTTGCACAGCTTCATGAGAAATGTCGCACGATACTTTTCCAGTATCGCACGCCTTCTTGAGAAGTGTCGCATGTAGTAAGGGAGAAGTGTCGCCCTCCCTTAGTAAAAAGTGTCGCACGCCTTTTGGTTAAAACCTGCGCGTGCCAACAGCGGGCATTTTTTAAAGTGTTCCGATCATTTTGAGAGTTGATCTAGATACCCTTTTGGGTGTTCTTGAAGCCTATGTTGTTGCATTTTGAATTCAGGAGGTTTCCTTTGAAAATCAGTTTTTGAGTTTGTGTTGTTGTCTTTCGAGGTTTAAAATATATCGTTTAAGTATAAGTATACTTAAGATATATTTTAATATGCGTGACGATTCATTTGAGATGGGTTTCAGACCTTTACGAGCTAAGGTGTAGATTCTAGGAAAAATCAGGGCTTTAGAAATTCAGACTTAGCCAATTTTCAGGGCTTCAGAAATTCAGACTTAGCTAGTTTCCAAGAGTCAGCTTATGTCTTTCTGCTTGGTAGGTCTTTGTGGTTTTCGTGGTTGTGTTCTAGTTGGTAGTGGCGTTTGGAAATCCATTGGTGCTTGGTTGTCTTTTAGTCTTTCGTTTCGATCTTTTGGTTTGTGTAGGTTGTATCATGTGCACTTACACTTGCAAAAAAAAAAATTGTTCTAACTTGTTTTCATCCTTGTTTCCAAGGATCTCCGGGTGGGGCATTACATCTGGTATCAGAGCCCATGTTGCAACATTGGGATCTCTATGTTATGCTTCCACTATGGTTTTGCTTTTCGTTGTGTATTGTTATATTATGTTTTATTATATGATATCTCTTTGGCTCATGTTTAACTCTTATGCTGTGACTTGATTGTTTTGACATTATCTTGTTGCTTCCTTCAGTGATGCCTCCTGCACATAGACCTAGTGGCTAAAGTGGTACCCATAGTGGTAACTGTGGAAATGATCACCATGAAGAGGAACAACAGGGAGGAGGGGGAGAACTAGGTAATAATAATGCTAATCAGGCTCTCTTGGGGGAAATGATGCCAGTACTCCAAGAAATTCTTTCTCAGATGGGCCCTCGTGTTGAGGAGCACCAGCAAGATCAAAATCAGGAAGAGGGATCTCATCATGGAGAGTGCCATCATTCAGAGCATAGAGAGGAAGAGCATGAGCGTGCTCGTTCTCGTTCACCACCTGGTGGTAGAAGGCACCGTTGGAGGGGCCATGGCCATGATGATGTTGATCTCACTCAGATTGAGATGATGCGAGAACTTCAGAGGTCCAAACCACCAGAATTTGATGGCCAGGGAACAGGACTCAAAGCTGAGACTTGGTTGCTTGATATGGCATGTTGTTTCTCATTACTACCTTATGGGAGCAACATAAAGGCTCATTGTGTGATCACACAGCTAAGGGAACATGGTTCCATTTGGTGGGTTGAAGAGAGTGAAAGACTTGGTATCAATGTCGCAGATCTCACCTAGGAGATCTTCGAGGAAAGGTTCAGAGAGAAGTTTCTTTCCCCTCAGTATCGTGAAGCTCGCATTGATGAATTCCATGAGCTTAAGCAGGGCTTTATGATAGTTGATCAGTATGAGAAGAAGTTCCTTGGTTTGAAATAGTATTCGAGCTACAGGCATGATGATGCACTCATCACCCAACATTTTTTTAGGGGTCTCAGAGACTCCATCATTGGAGATGTTCGTGCTCATCAGCCAAGGACACTTGCTCTTGCCGTGGAGAAGGCAAGGATCATTGAGAGCAATGTGGCTAGGGGCTACAGTGGTAAATTTGGTTCTCAGAACCAAAGTGCTCAAAATTTAGGATAGGATGCTCAGTTCACTCAGTCTTCAGGCAAGGGCCAATCCCAATCAGAACCCTCTCAAGGTAGTTATCATGGTAAGAGTAAGAAGAAGTCTTGGGGTAAGAAGGGTGGACAAGCTTTTGGCACCTCTGGGAAGAAAGGAGATAACCAGAACCAAGGACACAAATCTCAGTAGGATCATCCTCCTCATAGCAGTCAGCAGAATTCCAGCAAGGGTAGTGCACCTTACCCTAGTGCTACTCAGGGAGGTCATGGATCAGGTGCTAGCTTCGGAGGAAACTGTTTTTCTTGTGGCCAGCCTGGCCATAAATCTTATGATTTTTTGATCAAGCCATCCACTAGTCCTGGTAAGGGCACAATGAGATATGAGCCTACTATAGGAGATGCAGGTAAGAATCACAGAGTCTTTGCGACGGTTGACAACCGTCAAGCTGAGCATCAAGGTACGGTAGTTGAGGATACAGGTACATTACATGGTATTTCATCTTCAATTTTGTTTGACTCTGGTGCTTCTGATTCTTTCATATCACCATCTCTTGTTCAATGATGTGGGCTAGTGGCAATGCATCCGGTTGATAGATGGCAGGAAGAGTTAGCCACGGGTTCTAAAGTGGTTGTTGACTCATTGGTTAGAAGTTGTGTTTTGAGTTTGGGAACCTTCACCACCATAGTGGACTTACGCATTCTACCTCTAGGATCATATGACATTGTGTTGGGCATGGATTGGTTAGCCGTCCATTAGGCCAATATCGATTGCTATCATAAGGTGGTACAGTGTGTAGATGACACAGGTGAGCAAGTGGAACTTTTGGGAGTTTAGCGACCCATCTCGCTTCGTATGATCATAGCTAATCAGCTGAAGCAAAGTGTGCGAAAGGGTTGTCAGTTGTTTCTTGTATCTCTCAGTGATCTTGAGGAAGCCGAGAGCCTTACGGTAACACTCAATGATCACCCACTCCTTCGCGAGTATGCAGATGTGTTTCTTGATGAAATTCCAAGTATGCCACCGCAGTGTGACATTGATTTTTGGATCGATCTTGTACCAGGAGAAGAACCAATTTCACAAGCTCCTTATCGCATGACTACTCAGGAGTTGAGTGAGCTCAAATTGCAGTTGGTGGAATTATTGGCCAAGGGCCATATTCGTCCTAGTGTATCCCCATGGGGTGCACTAGTCATCTTCATGAAGAAGAAGGATGGTTCTTTGCGTTTGTGTATTGACTACCAGCAGTTGAATAAGGTGACAATGAAGAACCGTTATGCTTTACCAAGGATAGATGACTTGTTTGATCAGATGAAGGGGGCACTAGTTTTCTCAAAGATTGATCTAAAGTCGGGATACCATCAGCTTCATATCCAAGAGGCTGATATTCATCGAACAATATTTTGTACATGATATGGGCATTACGAGTTCACGATTGTACCCTTTAGGTTAACCAATGCACCATCAGTATTTATGAGTTTGATGAATGGTGTATTTTGTACTTACCTCGATCAGTGTTTCATTGTATTCTTGGATGACATATTGATCTATTCAAAGACTGAGGAGGAGCATGAGGTCCATTTGCGTCAGGTATTGTAGTGCTTGAGAGACCATCAGTTGTATGGAAACTTGAGTAAATGTGGGTTCTTCTAGTTAGAGGTGAAGTATTTGGGACATATCATCACTGGTGATGGAATTGCAGTAGATCCGGAGAAGATTCGTGCTATCATGGATTGGCCAACACCCACTAATGTCTCAGAAGTTCATAGTTTCATGGGATTAGCAGGTTACTACCATCGCTTTGTGAAGGATTTTTCATGAGTAGCCCATCCCATCACTTCTCTTCAGAGGAAAGGGAAGAAGTTTCTTTGGTCAGACTAGTGTGAAGTAGCATTTAATGCTCTTAAGGAGTGTTTGACCAGTGCACCAATCCTTGCAGTGCCTAATCCTATAGGTGATTTTATGGTTTGCACAAATGGTTCGTTGGAAGGCGTGGGTGTGGTGTTAATGCAGGATGGTCGACTGATTGCTTTTGAGTCTAGAAAACTCAAGGACTATGAGCTAAACTACTCCACTCATGATTTGGAACTCACGGCCGTAGTGCATGCCCTTGTCCATTGGAGGCATTTTCTTTTGGGACATAGGTTTGAGTTGCATAGCGATCATAGGAGCTTGCAGTATATCTTTACTCAACCAAACTTGAATGCACGACAGCGTCGTTGGATGGAGTTCCTGTGCGAGTATGACTTTGATGTTCATTACATCAAAGGGAAGGAGAATGTTGTCGCAAATGCCTTGAGCAGGAGGCGACATGAGGTATCGGTGTTGTCATTGGGAGTGGATTTTTGAAGCCGTATTTTGGAGGCTTTGCCTAGTGACACTTGGTATCAGGAGGTGAGGGCGGAGATCGAGTCTGGACGCACCCTTGAGGGGAAATTTTTAGGTTATATGCTAGAGTTTGATGGAATATTGTGACACTCAGGGTGTATTTATGTACCCTTGTCGGGTGATCTTCATACCTTAGTTTTGTCAGAAGCACATCGTGCACCATATTTTGCACATCTCGGGGTCAAGAAGATGCATGCTGATCTCAAACAGCTGTACTTCTAGGCAGGGATGAGACACAATGTTTCTAATTTTGTTGCTAGATGTCTTGAGTGCCAGAGAGTGAAGGCAGAGCATCAGCATCCGGCAGGTCTTTTGTAGCCACATGCCATTCCAGAATGGAAGTGGGATACAATATCCATTGATTTTATCATAGGGTTTCCTATGTCATCACGGAGACATGATTGTATCATGGTGATAGTGGAAAAGTTGTCCAAGGTAGTACATTTTTCAGCCATGAGAGCATCCTACACAGTTTCTTCTGTAGCGCATGTTTTCTTGGAAGATATTGTTCGTTTGCATGGGATTCCTCGTCGGATCCTTTTGGATAGAGATCTAGTGTTTACTTCTGCGCTGTGGACATCTCTCCAACATGCCTTGGGTGCATAGCTCAATTTCAGTTCAGCTTATCAGCCAGAGATCGATGGTCAGACTTAGAGAGTGAATCAGGTTCTGGAGGATATGCTTCGCATGTATATTATGGATAGGCAGGTGAAGTGGGAGGACTATTTATACCTGGTTGAGTTTTCATACAACAACGGTTATCATAGTTATCTTAGCATGTCACCTTTTTAGGCCTTGTATGGTAGACCATGTCGTACCCCTTTGAGTTGGGATCGTTTGGAGGACCGTGTTCTTTTGGGTCTAGAGATGCTTCAAGATATGGAGCAGCAGGTTGTTCGCATTAGGGAGCATTTGGTTACTGCTCAGGATAGGCAGAAAAAGTATGCAGATGCCCATAGGTTGGATTGTCACTTTTCTATTGGTGACAGGGTGTTTTTGAGAGTGTGGCCAAGGAAGAGCCCCATCCATTATGGGAAAGGCTCTAAGTTGGCGCCACGTTTTGTCGGACCTTTTGAGATCCTCGAGAGGATTGGTCCTGTTGCTTATCGTCTAGCATTGCCACCTAGCCTTTCGCACATCCATGATGTTTTTCATGTTTCTGTGTTGAGATAGTATATTCCAGATGTGACCCATGTGCTTGATTGGGATGCTTTGCAGGTAGTGGATGGGCAGCTTACTTTGGAGCCCATTCGTATCCTATAGCACCGAAGGCTGACCTTGCGAGGTTGGGACATAGAGCAGGTAAGGGTCCAATGGGACCCGAGCGATGAGACCTCTGCGACTTGGGAGGATGCTACACGACTGAGGGAATTGTACCCCTATCTTTTTGCTGGCTTCTAGGAGTAAGCCTATCCTAGTGAGGGAGGATGTAATGCCTCTCATGTTTGTAGTCTATGTCTTGTCTATTTTGATTTGAGAGATACTTGATACTCTTATTATTTTGTACCTTATGATGACCCGAGGGTCAGATGTTATACTTGGATTCAGTACCACAGATGCTTTATTATTATACTGTTCAGTTTATCACATTTGCATGTGGATGCCATTTTGAGATGACAGTAGATCTATGATGATATCTAGTTATATGATGTATTGGACCTATTTGTTGATTATGTTATGAGATGGATTCTATGCTTTGGTTATTTACTTCATTCTTGTATCTTCACGCTTTCTACGAATGTGAGTGATGTAAATGGATTAAATAGGTATTTTAATACATGTTGCTTCGGCTATGATATTATTTGCCATTGCACTTGATTGTGTGTTTTAGTGTGCAGAAATTATATCCCTGGCAGTGGCACATGGAGTTAGTGATTCAGCTATTCATATTTACCCATGTCATTCCTATATGGTCGACGTACCCTAATTGCTATTGTTTAGATCAAAACCTTTCGGTGATTAGTAAATCCGAACTCATTTGCATTATGTGATTAGACCAGTGAGGATGTCTGTGCATTTAGAAGTTCACATTTGTCGTGAAAGTGTTAAGTGTTTTTCTATGTTTTTGGGGTTTTCAGATTTTGATCTTTTTTTTATTATTTAATTTCTGGCAGCTTTGCCTTAGGTGAAATCCCATTGCGAATAATAACCTGTTTTCGTTTGGGTCAATTCGGAGTTTAACTACTCCAGCTAGCTATTTTCCAGAATTGACTATTAACCCAAAAAAAGTGAATAAGTATTGGAAAAGTGATTTCAAAAATCACTTTTCACAATTTGAAAATAGAATTGTAGAGCAAATTTGGAAATCCTCTTCTGGAGGATTCTTGTTTTGCTCGTTCTGGGAGCTGTGAGCATGGGATCTACGCGAGGTTGGTCTCGTTGGATTCGGCTCGAGGAGTTTATGCTTTGCCATCATTTTCAACTATTTTGGCGGGTGGTTTATTTCATTGTGCGGGTTTCAGTTTCTACCTCTTTTTCCTTCAAGTAGGGCCTTCCCGTTTTTTAGTTTTCGCTTCGTTTCAACTTCCGCTTCTTGTAGCAATATGTTAGGAGGCTGAGAACTAGTGTTCCCCTCAGTTTCTGGTTGCTAGTTCTGCACGGTTGGTTGGGTATGAACGTTTTCCCCTATTTTTGGAATGGGGTTTTGGGTTTTTGGGCCATTATGCTGGCCGCTTTTGCATACAATGTCCGTTTTCATTTATTTTTGGATTTTTGGGGTTTTTGAACCCAAAGGCCAAATGGGTTTTAATTTTGGAATTTTTCCAAAATTTGGGGTTTTTACCTCGTTTTGCATGCCGACCTATTTTATCAAGTTTCCTTGGCACATTGTGGTTCGTGGACCTGGGTGATCTGTTTGGATACCAGTTAGACCACTTTTGCATCTTTTGTTGCATTGGGATGCATGTTGCATCCATCCTCTCGATTTTGTTTACAGTTGAGGGACTTGTTGCTTTGTGTTCTCTTCGAGTCCTTTTATTTGATCGTCATGATGGTGGTGTGCCACACACGAGTACATGCGCGTACATAGTCAGATGTCTTGTGAGCCCTGACCTTCTGTAGCACTTTCGGAAGTTATGATAATTGGGGTTGGGTTGGGAATTTGCATGCCTACGGGCACTCATCATTGGATGAGCATGGGTAGGGTAGGGTAGCATATGGAGGGGGCTTCTATTTTGCAGCCCGACGATCATGACGTCATGGGTTGGCAAAGGAAGTTTTATATAAGTGATAATTAAAGAAAACACTGAGAGGTAATAAAATTTAAGATAATAAATTGTGTGTGCACTCGATTAAGTTCGAGGACACAATGTGTGAGTACCCAATTAAGTTTGAGGACACACGATCCAAGCTTGGGCTTGTCAATGCCAAGTGACTCTCCATGATGTCAGCCCCTACATAGTAAGCCCATTGAGGTGTCTGATAAGGACCTATAGTTATGCATTGTCTATGTCTTGGTTTCAGTCATCATACTGCTTGGCGTGAGTGTTAGCCATGGTTGTTGTGTTTTTGTGTGTTTGCGGTTGGATCACTATCTCTATCAGCACGGCAGGTGTGGACCTACGAGTGCCACATGGTCGGGAGGCGTAGCTACCCTCACCACTACTAGGAACCGGTGTACAGATATGATCTATTGTCCTAGTATGACTGTAGCTAGATGTGTCACTTGGTACTTCGGTATACGGAGTATGCTTCTTGTGATTTATGCTCTCATTATGATGTTATCATGTTTAGATGATGTTAGTTTTAACATATTCCTCATTATGATGATTAGCATGTAGTAGATGGTGTTATCTAATTACAATTTTATCTTATGCCTACTACTAGCATGTTAGATTCCATTTACTTACATTGTAGCATGTTTAGTAGTGATGTCCCTATTACGACAGCACCAATGATTTGATCGGTGGCTTGGGATGTTATGCACAGGGGATGGCTAGGGCCCACGATGGTCCTATGATGCCATTGACGGTTGGGAGGAACCGCATACTTAGTTGGTTATTTTTGCTCATTGCAATTTTATCTATGTTATTGCGATGTTTATTTCAGTTGAATGTGATGTTTCCTTTCGGTACTTTCCCTTCCTTGTTTGATAGATGGTTAAATTTTTTTTTTCTGTATTTCAGTTACTCAATTCTAGTTCGAGTGCTCTGGCCTCGAGATGTGGATCCGATACTCCCTGGTGTGGAGGTTCTTTTGTCATTTTTTTCCCATTTTTGAGTTTCTGTAAGTGTTTTTATTTTCTATGGGTGACATTTGTTCAGCATTGTGCGACACTGATAGAGTATCGCACGCCCATAGAAATAATGTTGCATGAAACAAAAAAGTGTTGCATGCATTACTAGAGAAGTGTCGTACGACACTGGAAGACACTGGAAGAGTGTTGCACGGCTTCATGAGAAATGTTGCACGGTACTTTTCCAGTATCGCACTCCTTCTTGAGAAATGTCGCACGCAGTAAGGGAGAAGTGTCGCCCTCCCTTAGTAAAAAGTGTCGCACGCCTTTTGGTTAAAACCTGCGCGTGCCAATAGTGGGCATTTTTTTTAAGTATAAGTTGACGTATATTTAATTCCTTATACTTAAGATATATTTTAATATATGCGATGATTCATTTGAGATGGGTTTCAGACCTCTATGAGCTAAGGTGTAGATTCTAGGAAAAATCAGGGCTTCAGAAATTCAGACTTAGCCAATTTTTAGGGCTTCGAAAATTCAGACTTAGCCAGTTTCCAAGAGTCATCTTATGTCTTTTAGCTTGGTAGGTCTTTGTGGTTTTCGTGGTTGTGTTCTAGTTGGTAGTGGTGTTTGGAGATCCGTTGGTGCTTGGTTGTCTTTCAGTCTTCTGTTGCAATCTTTTGGTTTGTGTAGGTTGTATCATGTGCACTTACACTTGCAAAAAAAAAAATTGTTCTGACTTGTTTTCATCCTTGTTTCCAAGGATCTTCGGGTGGGGCATTAGATAGCCAGTCATTTTGTAACCTCAAAGAGATCATCAATACATTATGTTATCACTGTCTTAACTAATTCTTGCACTTCAATACATAATCATAACTCAACCTTTCCTCTAGATACTTTTGTTACATCTTGTTGATCAAATCCTCTTCATCAATCAACTAAGTGATAGTGCTTAAAAGATATAAGCAATTGTCTTACCAACATGTAGCAGGTTTGACATCAATGACAAAACAATGATTAAAACACACAGTCTTCTTCAACAATCTTTCCACTCAAATGATATTTTCAATCATATATCAACACTTAGGGATTTACTTTTCAAGTCATTTGATTAAACTTATTATTACCCTATCTTTGTTATTTTCTTTTACAAATACATGGTTAATTTAGGAATTCATATAGTTGCATAGTTAAAACTACATTCATTATAAATAGGAAAATAGAAAAATTTTGTTTCTTTTTGTGTGGCTTTTTTTTTGAGATAGCAAGAAGATTCAACATATTATCTAAATTTTTTCAGAATTGGCAAAGGTATCCTCATGAAAATTCACATTTATCTTCTATTGAGTGGATTCTAGTAGGTTGCAAGATTGCCTAGAACCTTGGAGTTGATCCTAAATCAGCTTTTCAAGAGAGGTGTTCGAAAGGATTCTAGCTATTAAGCATCATGCAAAAAGATAGCTCATTAGGTATGAAAAGTGATCATGATAGTTATGGTTTAAGTGGTTGTATTATCACAAGAAATTATTGCTGAACTCTAGTTAGAGTAGTGAAGTGATGAAATGCTTTCATTGCATGTTTGCAAGGTTTGACTGTGAGTTAAGATCTTAAGTTGCAAACTTGTGATATGTAATCAAAATAGTTGAGTTAAAGGTTTGATGCAGCACCACAAGATTTCATTTATAGTTAAGGTCTTTTATTTTGAAGCTATGAATAGAGGTGACCATTAGTTAGAATAGTGTTTGCAATATCACATTATTCAAGCAAGTTGTGTATCTAGTAGTTGCAAAGAGGTGACACGATTAATATCTGAGGCATAATAACATCACAAATAAAAGAAATGCTAAGTTATAAATAGTGGTGAAGGTGTGAGGTAATGAGTTTTATGGTTATCATTGGATTGCAATAGTTAGTAAATTGAAGTGGTGAACAATTGCAAAGGAGTGACTGATGCAGGAGCATCTTGGGTTGCCTTGTTATCCTGTTCTTTTTTTGCTTCTTTTGTAGTTGGTGCCACGTTCAAGTGCCAAGTTACTATAGCAATGTTCAGGTGCCAAGTTCCTATCACACTCTTTAGGTGTTGAGTTATTGTAGCACTCTTTAGGTGCCAAGTTACTGTAGCACTCTTCAGGTGCCGAGTTACTGTAGCACTTTTCAGGTGTTGAGTTCCTGTCGTACTCTTCAGGTGCCAAGTTACTGTAGCACTCTTCAGGTGCCAAGTTCCTATCATGCTCTTCAGGTGCCAAGTTATTGTAGCATTCCTTTAGGTGCCGAGTTACCCAGTGGATGCGGAGTGATCCTTCATGTGCTGAGTAACCCAGTGTATGTTGTGTGCCAGTATTTGGACGTGATTTCTACAAGCCAACTTGTGAGAATTATTTCATTTTTGACATTTAATTTAAGATCTTTTCTTGGGATGAGTCCAAACCATTGTTGGGTCAACCCTCATCTTATGTAATGTTCTAGAATTTTCTGTAAGCCATTTTAGAAAGTATAAATAAAGAGTTTAGGCTTAGAGCTAAGTAAGTTTTAGAAGGGGAAGAAGTTTTTGGGAGTAGAATTGAAAGTGCAAATTTGTTGTTGGATCTTTGTAACTGAATGTATTAAATTGGTCGTAACCTAGAAGGCCTCATAGCTGGGCATGTATGAAGATATTTTGATGAATCAATAAAAGTCTTTCCTCTTCTCCTCCTTTGGTTGCTATCCATTTACATTTTCTTCTGTTGTGTTAACTCTTGCAGGGTGCTTTGGATAGCTGGGTGAGCCCTTGGCCCTAGTTATTCATCCTTCTTGCCTGCATCAGCGATAAAGGCTAAAGTGAATGGATTGTTGTCTTGCAAGTCAACATGGTCAACAAGGAAATGTAGTTGCAAGGAAATGAACAAAAGCAAGTGCAACATCACAAGTTTGGCTTGGCAGTTAGAGAAAGGGGTAGCAAAGCCATGAATTAGCTAAATATATCCCTCTTCACTTGGTCATAACCAGGGATAAAGAAAGAAGGAAAACTGCAATGAAGAAGTGTCAAAGAGGAATCGTATCATCCTAGGCATAACATCAAAGTTTTTTTCAAGGCCTTGAAGATGAAAAAATGTGATAGGTTACGAAAAAAATTGGGTTTAAGGCTTAGAGTATAGAGCTGGAGTGGGATGAAATAGATCCAAGAGTGTTGAGCATTAATGCTCAATCTACACAACAATAATGGGGATTTGATTTTTAGGTGAAGTAAGGTAGTAAGAGACTTAGATAAAATTAGATGCACTAAGTGGCCCATCAAGAGGGAAATAAATGTTTTGGTAGAAGTTGGAGAGATTAAGGCTCTGCTTCTCAAAGATCTACATGATTAAAGGTAGTAGAAGATAAATAAAATAAAATTAAAGAATCTTGCAGTAAGTGTCAACTATCAATTTTGCAACTACTTTCCTATTTTTGTTCAAATGCAAACAATGTTTTAAATGTAACAATATAGAAATATCTAGCCACTCATTTTTGCAGTAATATTTTGACATGTTTCCTCCCATCTGAAGCTTGTTACAATCCTTCTCTATAAAAGGATTTTGAAGATGTGGTGTTAGGATTCGAAGTCTATAGAGTTTTAGTACTTATGCTATTTATAGTCAGTCCACTTTTTGTGTTAATTGTATGATGTATTCATTTTTTCCAATCTAGGAATACAATGAAATCTTGAATGACATGTTTTGTCATTTCTTGAGTTATATTTTGAGCTTCATACAAGTACTATATTATTTTCAAAGAAGATTAATAAAAAGGAAAGTTCTGCATATCTGTGTCTTTATTTTTTGTCTACATTTTCATATACTTGTAATTTTGGGATTGAAATGAATAAATTTCTTTCACTTCAATGAAACTTGGATGGGTTCTACATATTGTCATTGATTTCTTTTATTTCAAGGAGTTAAGTAAATGCTTTTAAGAATTGATAGTGTTTCTAGGTATATGGGATGGATATCATAAGAATGAAATTCAAGGTTAAATGATGATAAATTTAATTGCAAGTCAATTAAATAGGTCTAGGGTTACTGGTTTGACTCTATATAACAATGGATAACGTACTAATCAATTAATTTAGATACAATTTGATATAATCATGTGGTTACACAATACATATATCAATAAAAATAAATTTCCCATTTATGTAATGAAGAATCAAATTGATGGTCATTACTTATTTGTAATAACTTTCCTCTAAGTTATAATTAGCTATTGTAATCAAGGAGTTTACTACAAATCCAAGAAGAATTATTGATCATTATTCTACTATAGGGGATATAGATTTGAGAAGAAGAAATATTAGTGAGAAAATATTTGATGAAAATCATAGAGGAAAACCCATCATTTCCAAATCCCTAAGGTGCACCCACCTTGGCCCTGGAGAGCCTTAAGTGTAGAAAGACCTTATGAGCTTTTTTGAAGTTGGTCTAGATCTGAGATTAATCCTACTGAATATGGGATCTAGCAAGTCCTCAAGCTTGTTTTTGTCTTCTGCATCCTGGTATTGGGTTTCTACAACTTGGTAGTTTTAAAACACCAACATGATCCATTCTCTATTTCCTTCTACTTTTGACCCCATTCCTTGGTCACTGCATCACTTTCTATCTCCATCTCCTTAATTTCCTCCACTAGTACATTTGCACTTGTTTTTCTACCAATTTTTTTGACCAAAGCTATTATTTCTCTTTCTTTTTTTCAGTTTTCATCCCTATGTTGGTTGAAAATGTCTGAAGTTTTCTTGAGTTGGCAAAAATTTTGACAACTCAATCACATAACAAAGAAAATTGCAAGTTGGTAAAAAATGTCATAACAAAGAAAAGGTGAATGAAATTAATAAGTAGGATTCTCGAGTGGGAATTGTCCCATCCAAGTCAGAATCCCATTTTTTTTACTAACATAATTTTCTTTCTATTAAGGCAGAGAGCCTAGCACGAACATAGCTAGGAAGAGGTTATGGGGGCACCAAGCAACTTTCGTGGCCAACTGTTGTGACTCAAATAAATGGATGAACATTGCACCACCATTGTCTCTAAAAATGAATGTACCAGTAGATGATCATCTATGTAGTTATACATTATTCAAGGTAAAAATACACCTTTTTTAAAAGACTATTGTTGGTTCATAACATTTGTGTTTGTTGGATTGATGTTCCTATTATAGTTTGTAGAAATAATTTCCATTGCTAAAGAAACTTTGTCACAAATGTTTTATAGTCATACAAATTTAGAAGCCTCTATTTTCTTTTGATTCACACTTTTGAAAATTATTTTGAATGTTTGTTGTACTAGAGAATGATGCAATGAGCAAAAGAACTCACATATCCTCATGTATTTTGGCCTTTTTAAAAGTTGCAATAAGATCGTGGAGATGGTCAAAACAATTTTTATTTTACTCCAAATGGGTTTTGAGATGAGGAGTAGAGTAACAAAGTACTCACTCTAGATAATAGGGGCACGTGAATTCTGCATCGGTTAGTATTCAATTTTCACAAGGTAAAATCTAGAGATTGCCTAGTGGATATGTTTTAACTACTTTTTAAACCCCATTCATTAATTGAGAGGTTAAATTTGGTGGCCATATTTGCACTCTTTTATGCACAAAATAGAACCATGGAGTTTTGATTATGAAACAGAACAAGAAGGTTTTTTGTAGCATCAAAAGCTTTTCTTATCCCAATAACCCAACTCATTCATAATAACATTTATTCACTTTTATATTTTTGGGTGCTTTCCACAAATTTAGATTATTAAGAATTTTTTTATACTCATGTATGATCAGGAGAGTTTGGGAAAATATTTAACAATTTTCCATTATAAATGTTATCTGAATTTGAATTTCATCATTTTTCTGATTCATTTTTGTTAGATTATGTGAGAGACCAATATTTTTGCAACAGATCATCAAATAAAAAAATGAAGAGATAAAAAAAATCAAATTCCACACCTCATTTTTTCGCTGAACTTGTGAATTGATGGAAGTTCAATTTCTCTAAAGTTTCTTAAGTGTCATCAACACATTCACTATGCACACATTCCTCAATCATGGAATTTCCTAAGACTAAATTTCTTAGAGGCATTTTATCAAAAAATTCATGAGAAAATCCTTTGCAAGCATCCACCAAATTGTAACAACACATAGAAATTGAGTTTATGAGTTTTCTCTGACCTGTTTCAAAAAGTGCATAGTTCCATTAGGCCATACATGAGGTGAGATGTGTTCTAACTTCCATTAAGAAAAGGATGTTGTAGGTCCTAATATAAATGTTCACTTGATTAGGATAAAGCTCCATGAGTAATGGCTACAATGGCTATTTGTTTTCCATAGACATTGCTTACTGACACTTTCTTGATTTCCAATTATTCTTCTATTTTATGTTATGGAAAATAAGAATAAACATCTTGTTATTCAAATTTAAGCAATAGAGAAAGGCTTCAAAAATCAATGATATCTATAAAGTTCACTAAAACAATCTATAAAAATTCAAATTGTGTTTATGATCAACTAATTCAAATTTAAGCGATAGAGCAAGGCTTTTGAGGGCAAAATGTCTTAGCTTTTAACAACATATTCGGAAAGAAAAATATAGCTTCTCAAAGAAAAATGTCTCAGCTTTTAACAACATAATCGAGAAGAAAAATATTACTTCTCAAACCAACGATATCTGTAAAGTTCAGTAAAATAATCTATAAAAATTCAAATTTTGTTTATGATCCACTATTTCATCTTGTGATTGCCTCCAATCTAGATGATTATGGGCATACAGTGATTAATAGGCCATGAACCTACTCCACCTTTTCATGTCTTCTATGTTTAGTGTTTGCTTGGTAGAGCCAAGAAACTAAACAATATATTGATAGAAAAAAATGAGATACCCATATAAAAATGGTGTTAATGAGTAAATTTAACATCATTGGATATAAATATCATCCAAATAATAAAAATAATGTCAAACTAACATAGAGAAAGATGATAAAAACAATACCATTTAACTAGCTCAATGAAAGTATCTAACTTCTGATCTTTTTAGAAGAACATATTAAAATCAAGGTCCAACTACTCTACCTATTATTTGTATGCTCTATAGTACTCTTTAATCATGATAATGACTTATGAAATGATGTTAGTCATATTCATCTCATGAGTGAAAGAATCAACATCTTCGATAAGGCTCAATATGTTCTGAGTCTTCTTGTCTAGGTCCAACAAATTGTCAACACAAGAACATAATAAAATCAAGGTCCAGGTGCTCTACCTATGATCTATATGCTCTATACTAATCTTTAATCATGTTAAATACTTATGAAATTATCTCAATAATTTTTAGCTAATGAGTGAAATGTTGGAATTTACAATTGGCAAGGTTTACTTCTTGGTGGTGGGGGGGGGGGGGGGGGGGGTGAACCTAAAGTAACTAACTTTAACCTTTTAAAACTTTTAGTTAAGATCATTCACATGCATTTGACATATCTACTTAACATGAAAAATAAAGACATGTAGGAAAATAGATAACACATGATTTTGGTCACTCAGAAACCCTACAAAATGAGAAAGTAAAACTAGGGTGGGGATGACACCCACAAATCATCACTGCAACAATATGTAACTGTTCAAGGTTATAAAGTTTGACCACTTCCAATGGTCTGCCCTATGAAAGGTCTATTCTATTACAGACATAACACTCTATTAAAAGTGACTTGTTTAAAGGATTTAAAAACACTCACTTGGAATGTTACCCTGTTAAAGGATTTAGCACCTTGTTGAAAGGCTTACAACATGGCTATTAGATCAACCTATCATCATAGGATTTTTGTTCCTAATATAATGGCTAGAAATTATTAGAATCTAATGAATTGATGAATTCCAATCTTTAATTGCCGATTCCAGATCCTTGTTCTGCTCAATCTGATATGATCCTTCTTGATCTAATATGTCTCTACTTGAAATGTTGATGCTCTATCCTAACCAACTAAATTATACAATGCTACTCTTCCTTCTCTACGTCCTTACAACCTTCTAAACTTTTCTAGTATTCTCCCATACAATACTCTCACTCATGTGAATTATGGGGTTTTGTCCTCCTTTTAAAGGTTTCAAAGACTTAGGGTTAGGTATCAATCTATGATCAATATTCATTCTTCTTTTCTAGCTCAATTTTTTCACTTTCCTTATTGGTTGCATGCTTTCTCCATTTTTCTTATTGGCTACATGGTGATTACATAGGGAATGTAAAAAATTTGATCTTATCTTTAAGATCCTTCAAGATTCATCCTGACTCGGCCCAAAAATGGCTTACATGTGAGTTTGTAAAGGTACAAACTCGTATGTGGATTCTATGTTACTTGGTACTTACTAATTGTTGATGCTCGACACATATAGGAATTCTATCTCACTCGGCTCTTATAGTAATTTTATCTCACTCAAGATCAATACTCTACTTGGCACCTATAGTGACTCGACATCACTTATCACTTAGCACTTGAATCTTGCTCGACACCTGAAGTTCCCTTGGCACCTATTGAATCCTTGGTTCAGCACATACTGTAGCTTGACATCTGTATTATACTCAACATCATCTTCAAAATTGGTTAAGTGTGTTGACACTCAATTGTCAGAACCAATCTAAGACCAACAATCTTGCCCTTTAACATGAGTGGAAAAAATAGTTAACTATGCATTATGAACTTGGTCTTTATGAGTATAACACACATCTTGTTTAGCATATGTACAAAACTTCAAAAACTTGTTCAAGATTTTGTAGAAGACTATATACCTCAAGAATTTGTAACCCCCCCTGAGTTAATGTGCCATTTTTGTATCCAAAATTCCTTATGTTAGATTTGTCTCATGCTATTTCCATCATCTACCTTATCATTCCTTTGCCTCTATTTCTATCTGCTCTGTTTCTGATCTGTATCTACCTTGTGTACTCCCCCTTTATTTCTGATCCCCCTTTCACATATCTCCTTGTAGTTTTTGATATCCTTTTGGCTTTATTTCCTTATCTCTCCTCAAAACTCAAAATTTGAATATCTCCCCCTTTAGGTATTCTTTCTCCTTTGGGTCTCTTTTATTAACTCCCCCAAATTATCATATCTCCTCCTTTATCTACATAATGTATTATCTCCTATCTTTATTATATCTCCCACTTTTTGACACTTATGTCAAAGGGTCCTAATGGAATATTTAGCCAAAAATATTTTATTTACCTCCATTATCATCTTTAGAGAAGCATCCCAATTGCCTAAGGAAATTTCTAGTGCTTTGAGCTGGATGGCTATCTCTACTACAAGATGTACTAGGCCCTCTAATGTAGAAAGATTTGGATCTTTCTTCAAAACATTTTCTGCATAGGCTATCTCTCTATGTAATACTTCCAAATGTGGGGTTATTGTAGACTGAATTTGTATCAATTTGGCCTTAATGTTAGCCTCTTCTACTGTTAATACAACTAACTCCTTCTAAATGTGAAGCATTGTTGCAAAATGCTTCTCACTTTGAGCTAGATCCTTATGTTGGAAATGATTGAAAATATCATAAATAAAGAGTAATGGAACTGGTAAAGAATATTTTCAATCATTTTTTTGTCATTGATGTCAAACTTGCTACTTGTAGGAATGACAATTGCTTAAGTGATCCAAATACTATCAATTGGTTGATTATCAAGGAGGTGGAAATCAATAAGATATAACTAGAGTACCTAGAGAAAGGTTGAAGTTATGATGTTGTTATGAAGTATAAGGATCAGTTAAGCCATTGATGAAATATTATATTGATAACATATTGAGATACATCAAAGAGGTAAGGATTAACTAAGTTCATTGGAGAGAGTCAAGCTATCTAGTTAGTGCCAAACAGATTCTCAGTTGAAGCCAAGAAAGTTCAACTTAGTGTGTGCTGAGTGATCTTCAAGTGCTGAGCAGCCTTCAGGTGTCGAGCATCAGTAAAATAATAATAGAAGCCGAGTAACATAGAAGGAGCCAAGCATTAGTAAATCAATGATACCGAGTTGCTACATTATTTGTTAAGTCAAAGATTCACCAGATCAACAGTAATAAGTTTGTTACATCAAATTTTGTGAATTAGTTGGATGATAAGGATGATGAGTAGAAGTCACAGAATTTTATGTAAACCATGCAAACCAATTCAAGGTGAATGCTAATGGATTTATCATGAAGTTTCTAGAAGAAACAATTTGGAGGGAAAAAAATACCATTTTCTCAAGATCAAATTAAGATTTGAGCGAGAAATGAAGAATAGAACTTCTTTATAAGGAGTTATAGATTAGAGATCAAGGGCACATGCATGAGAGGGAGTTGGTCATAAAGTATGGTCATGCGAAGAAGCCAAGAGGAGTAAGAATAGAGCATCAAGACTCTGAGTTGATCAAATGATCATGGAGTGCATTGGCATAACAAGTGGAAGAACTCAATGAGATAGATCTTAAAGGGTGAACAAGCTATCAAAACTACAAGGGAGGAAAGCCAAGCAAAGAAAAGGACTGAAGAGCAATATGAAATATGCAAGGTTGAAGTTGAAATTTGTATCAGTTCAAAACCCTTCTAATACTTTCTTACCATTGTATTAGATATTGAAATCCTACATTGCTAGTTTAGCTTAACAGCTAGGTGGATAAGCCTCAGGAAAAGGATAAAGAGATCCCCAGGAGAAGGATAAAGATATCCTCAGGAGAAGTATAAGAGATCCTTAGGAGAATGATAAGAGATCCTTAGGAGGAGGATAGGAGATCCTTAGAGAGGGATGAAAGATTCTTTTGAGAAGGTGACTGTAAATCCAATGGAATTGGGTGAGCTTAATAGCTCTATGTAAATCCTTTAAATGGGTGACATTCCAAGTTGAATGTTCTTAAGTCCTCTAATAGGGCACACTCCTAACAGGGTGTAGAAATCCTTTGATAGGGTCACATTTAACAATGTGTTGTAGCCTTTAATAGTGAAAACCATCAGAAGTGGTTAAAATCAATTCTATAGTTATTCAGTGGGTATCATCCCCACCCCAGTTTTACCTTCTTATTCTTGGAGGGTTTCTGGGTCATCAAAATCCTTAGTGTTATGGTGTGATGCATGTTTACTTTTCATGATTATTTAATGTTCAATTGCATGCATGATAATTTTAGTTACCTGCCATTAAGGATTAGAAGAAAAAGTTTTATTGGACATCATTGGACCTTGAATAAATGATTCACCCCCTCCCCCCCCCCCCCCCTCTCTCAGTTATTCTAAATAATTCTAACAATTGGTATCAAAGCACACTGCTGATTTGTTTCAAGGTACTAGTAGCAGGAAGATCAAGATGTCCAAAAGAGAACTTCCCAAGCTAAATAAAGAAAACTTTGTTGCATGGGAAAGTCTGATGAAGCTAAACCTTGGATCAATAGGTGACTATGTACAAACCTCAATCACAATTGATCATGTAGACCCTACAGGACCCCTCAGTGCAGATGACATGAGCAAAAAGAAGGAGCACAATCAATCAATGTTAGATATTGCTTCAGCACTAAGCTATGTTGAGTATGATGACATCAAAGGATGTGATTCTGCACATGAAATGTGGGAAACATTATCAAGAATCTATGGAGGAGATGATAATGTCAAGAGAGCCAAAAGAGAGAGCCTAGGAGGAAAATTTGATGATGTGAAAATGGAAGAAGGAGACAATGCTGCTCAATACGATGCAAGGATGAAGGAAGTAGTCAGTACCATAAGAAGCCTAGGAGGACAGCTAGTAGAAGAAACAATATGTAGCAAATACTTGAGAACTTTTCTTCCCATTGATGCTATAAGAGTAGCAGCCATCCAAGAGCTAAGATGTGTACCAGGCAATGCATTATCATTTGAAGGAATAATTGGAAGACTCACTGCCTTTGAGCTATCCAACTTTGATATATACAAGGTAGAAAACTTTGAATTTGCATTCAAAGCCAAGATGAAATTAAAAGACAATGAGGAGATGCAAACAAAGAAGAAAAGTGGAAAAGGAAAGTATGTATCTAGTGATAGCAACACTGATGAAGATGATGTGTACCAATTGGAAGCATTACTAGCAAGAAGATTTCATAGAGGAAGAGACAAATTCAAAGGTAAGCTGCCAATCATTTGTTTCAATTGTAATGAAGTTGGTCACATTGTAGCCAGATGCACACAAAAGAAAAATTACAAGGATGAAGGAAACTTCAAGAACAAGAAAGAGGACAACAAGGACTACAGAGGTAAAGGCAAAAGATGCTACATTTTTGAAGAAGACTCTGACGATAATGATGATGAAGTAGTCTATGTGGCTATGAAAGATGAATCAGATGAAGATGAAGCAACTGCCATGGTAACCTACATGAACAAGAATGATAGATGGATCATAGATAGTGGATGCTCTAATCACATGACTAGAGATAAAAGTAAGTTTATTTTCTTTACTCAATATAAAAGAAATAGTGTTAGATTTGGTAACAGTGCACCATGTCAGATCAAAGGGAAAGGTAGTATCAAGCTTACTGAAAAGATATCATGTGATAATGCATACTATGTTGAAGGCCTAAATTATAACTTGTTAAGTGTCTCATAGTTAGGCAACATAGGATGTAAGGTTGAATTTGAAAAAGGAGTTGCTAAGATCTATGATTCTCAAGGAAGTCTAATAGGAAAAGGTGATTAGACTAAGTGTAATTTTTTTTACCTTGACATGGAAGATGCTTCTTGTCTCATTGTTCAAACTGATGACATATGGTTATGGCACAAGAGGCTATGTCATGTAAATTTTGACAATCTGATAAGTATCAGCAAAATGAAGAAAGTTAGAGGTCTACCAAAGCTAAAGAAACTTGATAACACCATGTGCAAACAATGCCAACTAGGGAAGATGACCAAGTCAACTTTCAAAAGCAAGACTTACACTTCTAATGAAGTATTAGAGCTAGTTCATACTGACTTGTGTGGTCCTATTGAAGTACAAAGTTATAAAGGTGACAGATACATAATGCTATTTGTAGATGACTATTCAAGGATGATGACAGTCATGTTCCTGAAACTAAAATTAGATGCATTCCAAATGTTCAAATGGTACTTGTCCAAAGTAGAGAAAGAGACTAGAAAGAGCCTAAAATGTCTCAGATTTGATAGAGTACGTGAATTCACACCAAGAGAATTTGAAGAATTCTGCAATGAAAGAGGAATCAAAAGGTAGACATCAACACCCAAGACTCCACCTTAGAATGGTATAGCAGAGAGAAGGAATAGATCAGTTATTGACTATGCCAAAATCTTAATGATGGAGAAAAATGTTGCACTCAAGTACTGGAGAGAAACTATAAGTACTGTAGTCTACACACTCAATAGAGTTCAAGTCAAAAAAAGTACAAATACAACACCTTTTGAATTATGGTATGGGCATTCTCCTAATGTAAAAAATTTCAAAATTTTTGGATGCAAATGCTATAGATATAAAGAGTCTAGAAATGGAAAGTCTGATGCAAAGAGTGAGGAAGGCACATTTCTTGGTTATTCTACTAGAAGCAAAGCTTATAAGTGTTTGAATGTTAACACTAACAAAGTAGTAGAAAGCACAAATGTGAAGTTTGATGAGCTTGTAGAAGTTCAAAGTGTTGAGAATACTAAAAAAGAAGAAGAATACAAGAACTTTGTATACTTTTATGAAGGTATACCTAGTAATGGTGAAGTTGCAACTCAGAATGATAATCAACAACAAAATCCAACATCTGCTGAGTCACAGATAGTGAATGCCGAACAACAGACACATTCAAAAGCCAAGCTATAGAATACAGAGAATGTTCACTTAGATTCTGAAAATAGCCAACATGAAGGAAATGAACAAATACTTGATGAAAATATACATGAAGATTTAGATTATAAAAGAGACAATATGCAAACAAGGAAAGCATAAGTATTAGCAAAGTATGTAAAAAGAAATCATCCAATAGATCAAATTATTGGAAACAAAGAGGCAAGACCAATGACAAGGAATAAACTTAGAAGTGAAACATGTCTGCTTAGCAAAATGGAACCAAAAATAGTAAGCAAAGCTATAAAAGATGATGACTGGTACAATGCCATGAAAGAAGAAAAAGAACAAATTGACAAGAACAAGACATGGACCTTAGTCTCAAGACTAGTTGACAAGAATGTAATTGAAACCAAGTGGGTGTTCAGAAACAAGTTAGATGAGAATGGTGAAATCACAAGGAACAAGGCAAGACTAGTTTGTAAAGGGTATGCACAAGAAGAAGGACTAGACTATGGAGAAACTTTTGCTCCAGTTGCTAGAATGGAAGGAGTAAGGACCTTACTGGCATATGCAGCCTTCAAAGGATTTAAAGTCTATCAAATGGATGTTAAGTCCACATTTCTAAATGGTATACTTGAAGAGGAAGTCTACATAGAGAAACTAGAAGGTTTTGTTGATGAAAAGAACAAAAATAAGGTATGCAAATTGCATAAGGCTCTATATGGATTAAAGCAAGCCCCCAGAGCTTGGTATGAGAGACTTCACAAGTATCTAGTGCAAGTATGATTTGAAAGAACTAATGATAAAAGAAACATGCACATCAAATTAGAAGAAGGTAAGGATATTCTTGTATTTGAAATATTTGTGGATGACATAGTTATTGGAGGAAAGGAAGTACTTTGCAAAAGTTTTGTTGACAAAATGAAACATGAGTTTGAGATGTCAATGTTTGGAGAAATCAAGTTCTTTTTAGGATTGCAACTACATCAACTAAAACATGGCATATTTGTGACACAATCAAAGTACATCAAGGAGATACTTAAAATATTTGGATTGGAAGACTCCAAACCTGTTAGCACACCAATGGAAAAAGGACATAAGCTATCGAAAAATGATGAATCAGCTAAAGTCAATCAAACAATGTATAGATCCATGACTGAAAAACTACAATATGTTGTACATAGTAGATCAAACATAGCACTAGCAGTTGGAATAGTGGCTAGATTCTCTACTAATTCTAGAGAAAATCATCTCATGGCAGTAAAAAGGATAATGAGGTATCTCAAAGGAATTGATGATTTTGGCCTATATTACAGAAAGAATGAGAAATTTGAGCTCAATTCATACATAGATGCAGATTGGGGAGCCAACACTGATGATAGGAAAAGCACAAGTGGAGGAGCATTATTCTTAGGTAAAAGGCTAGTTACTTGGACTAGCAAGAAACAAACATGCACATCTTAGTCCATTACAGAAGCATAATATGTGGCAGTAGCAGTTAATTGCACAAATATTGTGTGGCTCAAACATCTATTGAAAGGAATGAAAGAAGAGGTAACCAAACCTATGATAATGTATTGTAATAATAAAAGTTCTATAAACATATCCAAGAATCCATTAATGCATGCAAAAACCAAGCATATTGCAATCAAGTATCACTATGTCAGAGAATTGGTGGAAAAAAAGAAGTGAAGATGGAGTACATTCACACAAAGGAACAAACTGCAGATATCTTAACCAAACCATTGCCTAAGGATCCTTATGAATACCTTATAGGCAAGTTGGGGTTAATGCCCCTAACTCAAGCAGTCTAAAGGAACAAAGAAGCTACCCTGCATCAACAGGAGTAGAACATTCAAATATCAGAAGATTGATGTAGAGGATGAAAATAGGAATAGAATTTTGAGATTTGTCACAAGCATGGTGATAGAGGGAGAAAACAAGAGATGTAAAGTTTCTATTTAGCATGTTGAAGATGCTACATCTTTGGCATTTATGTCAAAGAGGGAGATACAAGAAACTAATCAAAGAAAGGTAAGAGGGAGATGTATATGTATGAAAAGAGAGATGATAGAAGGATATTTAGAAGAGATAAGAATCAACAAGCAACTATGAAGGATCAAGAATACAAAGTAAGGATGCAGTAGTCCAGAGGGAGAAGCAGAACAGAGGATTCAGTTTTTATCTGCAAAAGGAGTTATATACCAAGCAAACAACATATATAATTTTGATGGTAATTAAGTTGATCAATTGATTAGTTTGGTTTGCCATCAATGCCAAAGAGGGAGATTGTTGGAAATGATTGAAAAGATCATAAATAAAGAGTAATGGAACTGGTAAAGAATGTTTTCAATCATTTTTTTGTCATTGATGTTAAACTTGCTACCTGCAGGAATGAAAATTTCTTAAGTGATCCAAATACTATCAATTGGTTGATTATCAAGGACGTGGCAATCAATAAGATATAACTAGAGTACCTAGAGAAAGGTTGATGTTATGATATTGTAATGAAGTATAAGGATTAGTTAAGCCATTGATGAAATAGTGTATTGATAACATACTGAGACACATCAAAGAGGTAAGGATTAACAAAGTTCATTGGAGAGAGCCAAGCTAGCTAGTTAGTGTTGAATAAATTCCCAGTTGAAGCTGAGCAAGTTCAACTTAGTGTGTGTCAAGTAATCTTCATGTATCAAGAAGCCTTTAGGTGTTGAGTGTCAGTAAAATAATAATAGAAGCCAAGTAACGCAAAAGGAGCCAAGCATCAGTAAATCAATGATGTCGAGTTGCTGCATTATTTGTTAAGTCAAAGATTCGCTAGATCAGCAATGATAAGTTTGTTACATTGAATTTTGTGAATTAGTTGGATGATAAGGATGATGAGTAGATGTCACAAAATTTTATGTAAACCATGCAAACCAATTCAAGGTGAATGCTAATGAATTTATCATGAAGTTTCTAAAAGAAAAAATTTGGAGGGGAAAAAAATACCATTTTCTCAAGATTAAATTAAGATTTAAGTGGGAAATCAAGAATATAACTTCTTTATAAGGAGTTATAGATCAGAGATCAAGGGAACATGCATGAGAGGGATTTGGTCATAAAGTATTGTCATGCAAAGAAGCCAAGAGGAGTAAGAATAGAGCATCAAGACTCCAAGTTGATCAAATGATCATGGAGTGCATTGGCATAACAAGTGGAAGAACTCAAGGAGACAGATCTTGAAGGGTGAACAAGCTATCAACACTGCAAGGGAGGAAAGAAAATAAAATAAAAGGATTGAAGAGTGATTTGAAATCTGCAAGGTTGAAGTTGCAATCTGTATCAGCTCAAAACCCTTCTAATACTTTCTTACCATTGTATTAGATATTAAAATCCTACATTGCTAGGTTAGCTTAATAGCTAGATGGATAAGCCTCAGGAAAAGGATAAAGAGATCCCCAGGAGAAGGATAAATAGATCCTCAGGAGAAGGATAAGAGATCCTTAGGAGGAGGATAGGAGATCCTTAGAGAGGGAATAAAGATTCTTTTGAGAAGGTGACTATAAATCCCATGGACTTGGGTGAGCCTAACAACTCTATGTAAATCCCTTAATAGGGTGACATTCCAAGTTGAATGTTCTTAAGTCCTCTAATAGGGCACACTCCTAATAGGGTGTAGAAATCATTTGACAGGGTCACATTTAACAGTGTGCTGTAGCCTTTAACAAGGCAAGCCTTTAACAGGGAAAACCATCAGAAGTGGTTGAAATCAATTGTGCAATTATTTAGTGGGTATCATCCCCACCCCATTTTTACCTTCTTATTCTTGGAGGGTTTCTGAGTCATCAAAATCCTTAGTGTTATGGTATGATGCATGTTTACTTTTCATGATTGTTTAATGTTCAATTGCATGCATGATAATTTCAGTTATGTGTCATTAAGGATTATAAGAAAAAGTTGTATTGGAAATCATTGGACCTTGAATAACTTATTCAACCCACCCCCCCCCCCCCCCACCCTCTCTCAGTTATTCTAAATAATTCTAAGACCTTAGGTAGTTGTGTGCTAATATTCTTTGGCTAGTATCTTGTGTGAAGTATGAAGAGTCACATAGTTTGGAGTATAATGAGAATATGTTCTCAAGTATTGATTTCACTTTCTTAACTTTATTTTCTAGTTCCACTTGTGATAGTGCTATCTCACTAGATATCTTTTCATTAACCTTCATTTGAGACTTCTTCTCAAACCATTCTAATAATTTGACATTAGTACCAAGGTCTTCATTTTGTACCTGGTCAAATATGTTGGACTGTTGCTCAATGATGGGCTTTGTTTCATTAGGTACTCGCAAGTTAAATGCATCAAGGAATATGTCTTTGATTTCTACTAATGCTTGCCTTTGTTTATACTCATTTTTGAGTATCTCCTGCTTCTTCTTCCTTTCCACTGCCTCTTGCACTTCATTTAGCTATGCTAAGTTCATTGTCTTGTAGTCATAACTTGGTATGGATATTTCTTCATCAAGTGCAGGGTCTCCATAGCGAAGTACCTTGGTGGAGCTCAAGCCTGGTGCTAAAATTTGTAGTGGTACTACATCAGTGCTCAGTTGCTTGGTAGGAATCCCATAGTAGGAAAATTAACCAATGTATATATTCCCTCTTGCTCTCTTTCCTTGGGGTTTTTCTCCTCTTCCTTATCTTGTTCACTTCTACCTTGATCAAGTACAAAGATTTGAGGAGGTGTGCCTTAACTTTGTATTGTAGGATCCTTTTTTCCTATCTGCTCCCTTGCTGAGTCTTCGACAGTTGAAGTTATTGTTACTATGGAATCAACATTAGCAGTTGTCTCTTGCATTGCTTGCTCTTTTGGTTGATCACTTGTAGATATAGGAGGTTTTGAAGATGGTTCTTATGTGCTCACCTTCTCCTTAGTTAATTCAGCTACAACCTTCTATAACTCTTCTACACTCACCAGAATAGGATTTGTACATAATTGTGATTGCAAAGTTGTTTGCTGAAGGATCTTTTTGAGATCCTCTACAGTCAATGGATTGATGTTCTAACCTAAGGTGTTAGGAACATCTTTCACAATTACTTTCTCTATAGATGTAGGTGGTACATGTGGAGGACTAGGTGGTGGCAATTGTGTGTCTTGGACACTCTATTCTTGGTGCTGCTCCTCAGCTAATGTTGCCTCATCACCTCGCTGTGTCTCCTTCTCCACTATTACCTCTTCCTTCTCTTTTTCTCCTTCTTTCTCCTCATTTTTCTCTTCTTCTTCACCATCATTTTTTTCCTCAAAGGGATCTTCTTGCCCTTCCTTGACAGTAGTCAATCCATAAATCAATTTCCACATTTGTGTGGACTTCTTTACAACATCCTCAATTTTATTTTGTAAAATACTAAAGGCTCTATATTTGGATGCAATTTTTTGCCCATGTTTCAAACTAGCCTTACTTAATTGACATATTGTAAGGTCTAGCATTACACAAGCCAATGTTGAATCCCTTATTTCCTTCTCCATATTTAGATAGTAATGCCATTTATTTTCAACAATGGAGCTTAGCTCCTTAGGCATAGAATTGTCCAATTCAAGTGGAGTAGTCTTGAACTTGGCCATCATAGTGTAGATAGACTCTTCCACCGTGTTTTTTTCTTCTCTAATCAACTTATTAAAATCAATGGTTTTCAATCTAGTTAAATTTGAATTATCCCTAATGTTATCACAAACATGTTCAAGGTCAGATTTGGTGGTATGACTTACCACTCTGAATTGATCATTGCAAAATTCTATCTTTTCTTCATCTGACTTTAGGGGTGCCACATATTTCTTCTTTTCTTTTCTATAGTCCCTCCTTGTTATGTGGATTTTTGCTTCTCTTGTTGCTTAGCCACTATTGTTGTTGCCCTTGTGTTTGCCCTTGTAGTAGGCTTGGCTAGGCTGGGCTTAGCTACTTTCTTCTTCCCTTTGGGTTGTGCAGTAGGCTATTTTTGTGCTTTTCTCTTCTTAGGTTCAATCTTGGGTGCTTCCTACTTGGCACCTTCTTCTTCTTCTACATCTTCAACCATGACTTGGGTTAGTGCTAATGGCTCTTGACCTTGTTCTTCTTTATCATCTTCAACCTCTTCATCTTCTTCTTCTTCAACAATGCCTTCACAAAATTTTGCCTTTAACATCTTTAATAGTTTGTCCTTCTTCTTCAGTGTGGAGGAAGTATTCAATTCCATGTCCACCTTTGATCTCACCACATCATAAGTCCCAAAATGTGGTGCACTCTTGTCCACTTCTTTTGCTAATAATGTAGTTATAGTTGTAGATGCCTCATCTATGTTTATCTCATATCCAAGTGGTCTTAAAAATCTAACCCTTGGTATGGCTACTTGAATATAAGTATAATCAATATCTACAAGAAAACATACATCATTTACATGTTATTCTACCAATGAAGTAGGTATTCTAAATCTTTGTTTCATGGATTTCTTGAAATCATTAAAATAACTTGTCATAAGAGTTTCAAAATTAGCTCCCATTTGTTCTATATATTCATTCACTTGAGCTACTATGGACTTATTGGTTTTCCAGCTAACTTTACCAAAAGATGGAAATTCATTTTGTACATAGAAGAATATACAAATCAAAATTGCACCAAATTTGCATTGTGCTCCCTTGGTTCTCCTTATTGCTCCTAGGTTTTCATTGATTTGTTGCAATTACAATTCTGCAAGATCGTAAGTATGATCCTTTTTCACTAGTTTGTAACAAACATCCACTACAATACATGGTACACTGTTAAGTCTACTAGATTGATAAAATTTATGTGAAATAACCCTAACAGAAAAGTCAACAAGAGGGTCTTGGATAGTTTCAATAGTCATTCCTCTCTTGTTCCATTTGGCACCTATGTTCTTCTCAATTTTTTCGTTAGAGTCACTTTTAGTGTCTTTGGCTGATCTAGGGTTGGATACCTTGTTACCTTGTGAATGATCCTCTTTGATACCTTGATTGGACCATCTTCTAGCCATAAAAATCTATCATGAATCCTATTGAGTACAATTCTAATCCATTCCATTTTAAAGATAATGGGAGATTCTAGGGCATGAGTCAAACCCTTTCTTTCAATGATTTGGTATTCTTCCTTTAATATTCCATTTTTACACAATTTATCATATGCTTCTCTCATCTCCATGTCTCCAATGGCTCCTATCTTGTAGTTGTAATATCTCCTAACATCTTGGACCATAACTACCTTAGGAGGAATAATAGTTAGGGCTCCAACTAGGTCATTTTTGTATACCACTTTAGGGATTAGCTAGAAATCAGGTTGTTTAACTTTGTTTGACACAAGTTGAACCTCAAACAACTCTTTCTCCTATGGTTTCCTAGAACCGGAGGGCATTTGTGTAGTCTAGGGTTTAAACACAAAGAAAATGTGAAACTATGTAGCTCGACACTAGTATAAATACCTTGGAATCGATGAAACTATGTTGAATCACTATCGAAATTGGATCAAATGTTGGATTCTCTACTTTGAAATCATCCTGCACTCTTCTTCGTCTTGGCTCTTTTTTTGTGTATGATCATATACCGTTATTTTGCAACTTTTAATGCTTAGTGCATTTATAGCTATCCACTCAGCTTCTTAAGCATTTCTACATCACTCAGCTTCCATTATCTTTCCACCACTTGACATCCATTGAAGTATCCCTCACTCGGATTCAACTAAAATTTCTCTTCACTTGGCTTCCACTACCAACTCGGTTGCAACTAATCATTTGGCTTCTATTGACTTTGGCAATCAACTCGGCTTGTTCTAGGATTTTACTTGGCATTTGAGGGCAACTTTTCTCAGTCGGAAACACTTGTGAAAATTTGAAGTTTTAACTTTGCATCTCTATTCATGTTGATCTTTCCTTTTCAGTACTTACTTATTTAGGAACTAATGTATGATAAAGCTTTGCATATCATTCCCACATTCCTTCTTTTGCTTAGTTAGATGAAGTGTGACCACTTGACCTTTTACATGAAGTGATCCCTTCATTTGATGTGTTTCTTCCATCTTTCTTCTTCCATGTCTTATTCATTTCTCCTTTGATGTGTTCAACAACTACCTTTTCTTTTCCTTTGTTGAACTCTGAGTTGGGTGCCTTTGACCTTGTTGGGCACTTCTTGCTGATATGACTAGTCTTCAAACAATTGAAGCATGTAGTCTAGCTAAGCCATTTGCTATAGTTTCCATTGAAATGTGTTTTATGTAATTTTTAGGGATGTGTCCATATTCCTGACAGTAATGGCAACTATACCTGGTGTTTTAGTCTCAATTGTAGTGATGTCCATGATTATTCCTCCTTGCTAGCTTATTAGGTGTCCACATAAATCTCTATGTCCATACTTCTTGCAATTGTAGTAGTGACCTTCAAATCTTGGTGTTTATATGGTCCTAGTCCTACAGTCACGTGCTTGATGTCCTTGCTTGTTGCATTTGTGACAGTGACCCAGATTCTTAGGTTTTTCATACTGATGGGTGTTCTTGCTCCTTCACACATTAGAGGTATCTCCCTTTTTACCACAAAAATGACAAGTAGGTTTAGTGTTCTTACCTTTGTTACTTCTTTCTTTTGCAGTCTTGGATGACTCTCCTTTTTCAGTGTTGGTGTATCCTAGTCCTAAAGTATCATTGCTAGCTCTTGGTGATGTAAGTAGCCATTCAAAGTACTTGATGGCCTCATTGGATTTATTAAAGCTTTCTACAATCTCCTTCTCTCTTTTTAGGTCATTTTGTAGTTGTTCATTTTGCATCTTCAATGTGGAGATCTTAATATCTTTGACATTCAGTTCATGATGTGCATGTATCATATGACTTAGGGTGTCTAGCTACATATTTGAAATTCTTGCAAGTTCAATTGACTTTTCTTCCAATCTTTTGGCAAGGTTTCTCTTGTCATCTTCTAGCATAACCTTATCTTCAATGGCTCTTTTCTTCTATCCAGTTACTTCACAAAGCATCATGACTTGTGATTCTTGTTCAATCTTGAGAGTTCTAATTTCTTCTACTTGAGCTCTATTCTTCTCCATTAGGTCTACTATTGCTGCATCAAGCTCTTTGGAATCTCTATTTGCAAACAATTTTGAGGTGTCAATCTCCTTGTATTGTGTATCATTCTCAGCTATGGCAATCTCTCTTCTTCTCTTTAAAGATTTTCTCAGTTCTTCCCTAGCTTCTTCCAAAGTATGTAGAGAAAGTTGTATGTCAATCACCTAGTTTTCTATGACCTTCCCAAGTTTGTAGACTTCCGTTTCTAGATCTTTTCTCCAAGCTATAAGGCTCCTCCTTGTGAGAACTTGGATCTGATACCAATTGTTGGAACTTACAAGCGGGAAGGTTTACTTCTAAGGGGGGGGGGGGGGGGGGGGGGGGGGGGGGTGAATCAGAAGTAACTAACTTTAACCTTTTAAAACTTTTAGCTAAGATCATTCAAATGCATCTGGCATATCTACTTAACATGAAAAATAAAGACATGCATGCAAATAGATAACACATGATTTTGGTCACCCAGAAACCCTCCAAAATGAGAAGGTAAAACTGGGGTGGGGATGACACCCACAAATTATCACTACAACAATATGTAACTATTCAAGGTCACAAAGCTTGACCACTTTCAATGGTCTTCCCTATGAAAGGTATGTCTTGTTAAATACTTTATACTCTGTTAAAAGAAACTTGGTTAAAGGATTTACAAACACTCACTTGGAATGTTACCCTGTTAAAGGATTTAGCAACTTGTTGAAAGGCTTACAACATGGCTATTAGACCAACCTATCATCATAGAATTTTCATTCCTAATACAATGGCTAGAAAGTATTAGAATCTGATGACTTGATGACTTACAACCTTTAATTGTTGATTCTAGATCCTTTTTCTACTCGATCTAATCCAATCCTTCTTGATCTGACATGTCTTTGCTTGAAATGTTGATGCTTTGTTCTAACCAACTTAATTCTACAATGCTACTCTTCCTTCTCTAAGTCCTTAAACCCTTTTTAACTTCACTAGTATTCTCCCATACAATACTCTCGCTCACACAAATTATGGGGTTTCATGCTCCTTTTAAAGGTTTCAAAGACTTAGGGTTAGATATCAATCTATGATCAGTATTCATTCTTCTTTTCCCACTCAATTCTGTCACTTTTCTTATTGGTTGCATGCTTTCTCCATTTTTCTTATTGGCTACATGCTAATTACATAGGGAATGTAAAAGATTTGATCTTATCTTTAAGATCCTTCAAGATTCATCTTGAGTCAGCTCAAAAATGGCTTACATTTGAGTTTGTAAAGGTACAAACTCATATGTTGATTTTGTGTTACTTGAAACTTACTAATTGCTAATGCTCGACACATACAAGAATTTTGTCTCACTTGGCTCCTATAGTATTTCTATCTCACTCGACATCAATACTCTTCTTGGTACCTATAGTGACTTGACATCACTTATCACTCACCAATTGAATCTTTCTCGGTACCTGAAGTTCACTCAACACATGTTGAATTCTTGGTTCAACATATACTATAGCTCAACATTGATATTATACTCGATATCATCTTAGAAATTGGTTAAGTGTGTTGACACTCAATTGTCAAAACCAATCTAAGACCAAGATGAAAGAATCAACATCTACTTTGATAAGGCTCAATATGTTTTGAGTCTTCTTGTCTAGGTCCAACAAATTGTCAACACAACAATAGCTTGAAACACTAGTTCAATTTGAGAAATTGACACACAAATTAATGAAATTCTTGTTTTAGCACAATTTTACCATTTACTATGAAAGCCAAAAGAAGAGCTAGAGCTATTTTGTTCCACATCCTATATCAAAAATTGAGGAGGAGGAAGGAGATTGACAAAAAAATTGAATCTCTATAGATACACCTATAGGTTATATCCTAAGAGTCAGACCAACTTAACATTTACCTATGTCAATTAGCTACTCTTTTAAACATAGGTGTGGTCATTAGCCAATCAGGTTATTTACTACGAGATTCTCAATCGAACATTTTGTGCCTGATGGAGTTTGATTTCTGATGCAGTTGAGTGCATGGCACAAGGGTAATAGGAAAGGGAGATGTGGGCACCTAGTAGCTTCTATGACCAACTGATGTCACTCACCTAGGAGGATAAACATCACACCACTACCCTCTAGGGATTTACTGCCATCAACTTTAAGAACACATCTACCAATGGGATTAGTTTTTGAAAACAATTCTCTTTGTTGAACATTTGTTTTCCATTGTGTCTTTCTTGATTATGGTTGTATTTGTGCTTGTAGGAAGGAGGTGAAAGGTTGCAGAAAGACTCCTATAAATGTGGACCACGTTATAGAGTGATTTTAGTATTTCTCTACCTTACCTTCACCCATTCTGTTAATAGATTTTGACTACACTAAAAAAAAAACCTTCAATATTTATTAATTATAAGTCCAATAATATTTTGAATCATAATGATTCTAGATTTTATTCATTAGTCATCTATTTTTTTTCTTCCAGATGTGCTTTACCTTCTGCAGGTATTTCTATAAATTAGAATTTTTGAATCTAATTTTTTGACATCTCCAATAAAACTAAATCTTGTTTGGGATCCTCTTGGGTGATGGAGTTAAACAAACCCCCCAATTACTCTCACTTGTATGCATTGCACCCCAGTCTATTGCACATTTGGATGATATTTACTGTTCTCTAAATCATTTTCAACTCTAGCTATAATTTGTTTTATTCTATTAATGGTATTTAATAGTGTTGATAATAATACTAGTTTTTTCTTTTGCAAGTATCGAATACTGAGATGATTCTACTAGAGTTTTCACAATTGTAGTTTAAATTTATGGCTTTCCCTTTAATTCTCTTTCTATGGTCCACGATTTTTTTATCACTCCTATAGTTCAAAGATGTTGAGCAAAGTTGATTATTTTTTTTAAGTAGGGTACCACTCATCATTTTATTTTCTAATGATATGCTCAAGATATTAGTTTTTATCTTGATTGGATATTTTTCCAAAGAAAATAAGATTTGCTTCCTCATAGAGAAAGATTTGGTTCAGACTCCTATCTCCCACAGTGATCATGTAATGTCTCATTAGCTATCCAAGGAGATTGTTTGTAGTTATATAAGAATCTAAATTAAAATACTACATATTCAATCCAATTGATAGGGTGAAAATGGTGTTATGAACTTGCTCTAATGAGATGGACTCAAAACTCCAAGAATCAATCACTATTGTCTAGTTGTTTATTCTACTAAGGTAAGTGGAATCTAGTCAACTATGATCTACACACACAACTACCAGATGACAAGCAGTTGAGCTCAACTCTTTCAAGGTGCTAGCTAGTGAGAAGACTTCAAAAAAACCTTCCAACTTGTAGCATCCCTACCTATATCAATACCACACTCTATTAGAATTTTCAACTTATCTTAGTTATCCATCAAAACTTGCCCGTACAAATATAGGTGAATTTTTTTTTTCTGTTGTAGCACTGCTAATCAACTTAAAATTAAAGCTCAGCATAGAGTCCTCTTAAAATAAAGGTGGAAAACCTAAGTTGGATAATAAATCTTATGTGTTCTCTCCACATACAAACATTTATCAACTATCAATATGGTACTTATAGCCCTCTTGCATGCTTACAAAGTAGAGTTTATTCTGAATTTGTACATAATATAGTGTTTTCTCATCACAAGTACATAGTTTTTGGTTTTGTTGAATGGTGTCTTCCTCTACGTTTCTCTTAGTTGAAATAGGGGCCAATTATTCTTCCTTTATTTCACCCTTGTATTCAACCTAGCGTCCATTCTAATATTACCAAACTTCAGAAAGCTTTGAACAATTACTTATTCCTTTTCCCGATGCATATCTCCCATGTTTCCTATACTTGACCATGTTCTTCATGCATAATGTTGTACTCAAAGAAAAAATATTATAACTATGGAAATTTTCCCACAAGCTTACATGTACATAAGCCTTCCTACATGTATTGTCAAGAACGGAAGACTTTTGGGGATAAATGGAATCCCTCGATAGTCAAAGAACAAAAAACCTTTAATTGAGTCCCTTGTATTCTGATCCACCATATGTATGAATTTGCATTTCTATTATTTTTATTCATATTTCATTGGGGCCAATCCTCCATTGGAAATTTGAGATTTTTGGACACTTTATCCTCTATATAACATGTTTTATTCTAACACAAATTTGATATAATCTATGAGTTGTAGTCATTGGAAAAAAAGATCATCTATGATTGTGTCAATCATAAAGATTGTCCCCAACATCCAAACTTATAACTTTGGATTCTATCTTGTACTTTAAGATGAGTGATAAGATTAAATAAGGGTTTTCATTTTCAATTCTTGGTGTTGAAAAAACCTTAGGAATTATTTCTTAGCTTGTGGATGGAGACATGGTGGTCCAAATTTCAATTTCCCGAACTAGCAGATTGAGGTATCTGTACAAAAGTAGATTCATAATCATGGAGGGCACTCATTTATGACTTGCTATCCAAAAAAAATATGAATGAACACATTAACAAGAAGTGAAAAAATAAACAAAATATGAAATTTTCAGTTAGAAGAACACCTATTTGGTTCCAAATGAATTTACATGGAATCCCACATTTTTTTGATCCATAGTATGTATGAAGTTATAACTCTATTAGTTTTTTGCACATTAAATGTCCAATCCTTCCAGTGTAATCCTCTACTAGAAGGTGAGGTTGTTGGGTACTTTAGCCTCTATAAAACATAAGTGGCTCCAATACCAATTTATGATCTTGTTTGAGAATGAATGAATTGGTATTTACATTGTTTGTTACCCATCTTAGAATACAGGTTCTTTCAGATGATCTTTTCTCCAAATGAAAGTATGGAAATGTGCATTGGTTTGACTACTTTTTCTTACCTATTTTTTTGGTAGAGGAGAAAACAAAGCTTATTGGTATGATTTATATTTGAATGGGGAAAATTAAATTTGTGCTCATTTTGACATTTTAGGTAGTTTCATTCATTTGATTAAGGAGATGGAAAAATTCTTATGATGAAACATTATTAACTATTATGCACACTATTATTTGTGAGACTCCTTGTTAGATCTCTGTAGTTTAAAGTTTTTCTTGTTTAACACTAGAGAATTGCCAAAAGTTGTACATGATGAAAAGTTTCTTATTAGCTATTTAAATGTATGATCAAAGAATGGAGACAGGAAACTCTTAACAAGCTCACTAGTTACCTCTTGCTCTTCCAATAGTAGGGAGAGGATAGTTTGGGGATCGAGGACCATCAAAGTCTTCAGGTTTGAGTGAAGTTGTAGCTCTTGACCCATTGGTGGGCAAGCAAGTGAGGACAAGGTGGCTAGAAGACAATAGCTTTTATGAGGCTGTTATTAACAATTATGATCCAATTAAGGTATTGAAATTATTTAAGTTCAAAGTTAATAATTTGATTATTGTTTTATGGAAACTATGATATCTATGTGATATATTGTTGCTTAGTAAACATTTTTTTTTGTTATAACACAAGGCCACTGAAAAAATCTTATACTTGAAGAAGTCCCACTTCATATATCATAGGGTCATTGCCACAATATTTTGTTGTCTACTTGGTTTTTTTTATTACAAGGTTGGAGTTTTAAAGATTACAGTGCCACAAATTTGGTATCTTTTAGCATATGTTCTTTCATTATGTGTCATCTAAAAAACCTAGATCCATGACTTATGTTTACCTTTTTAGTATAGATGACAAGTTTGAATATTATTCATGATTACTAAGGATCTAAAATTGAAAAAAAAATATAGCAATAGAAATTTCAACCAAAATTCATCGAAAATTGAGTCCAAATCTACTAGTATAATGTTATCATGTTTTGATTGTCTTCAAGTTCAATAAATAGGATCTCAAGAGTTGTTTTCCTATGAATTTTTGAAAAATATGTATGTTGTTTGCATACTTGGGAAAGGAATATTTTTAAACTCTAAGAAGTGATAACTATACCTTCATAATAATGTTCATTTGACTGAGTTTATATTTTTGGCATCAAATATCTTTAAGGCTTTGTAGCAATATCTCTTATCAGCTCAATGTAGAAAATTGTGTGACCAAATTCATGTAAGGTTATGTAGATAACATAAAATCTTATAGATAATTCAATGTCTTGCTTGCAATGACATCTTAAATTGTGGGCATGTCAAGTTTTATCAAATAACATCATTTTAAGGCATAAATGTAGACCAAGCAACCCTTGTTTTGTCTCACTAGAAATGCCATCTTGCATTATGAGAATTCTCAATTCTATTGATTAACATCATTCTATGGCATAAATGCTAGCAATCAATGCTTACTCATACCATTGAAGAGTAGTTTAAAATAATTTTCACATGGGCTTTATGATGTGGTCATAACAATCTTGCTCTTTTTGGTTGACTACAGGTGGCTCCTATAAACATTCTTGTAGGTTCTCAAGTATGGGTGCAAGATTGTGAAGTGGCCTGGATTGATGGAGAAGTCTTGGAGATTAAATTTTAGCAATTTAAAGTTCAAATAGCTGATGGAATGTTGGTAAGTAAATAGTTTTATTTTGAATGAAAATCTCTTTAGATTTCTTTTTTACTTTATCATGACTTCTTACAATCAGGTTAACAAAATCCTACCAATGGCAATAGGTTTGTAGAAAAACCAATGGCTTATGTCTAGGAGTACTATTTCCAGCATTTCTTTGTGGATTGTTTATGATTGCATTTTGGTCAATGGTTAAAAAGATTCTTTTTCAAAGAAGCTATGTTGCACATATTTCCTTTTTAGGACTTCTTTCATTTCCTCCTAGCAATATAATCATGCTTTATGCATACTAACCTTATTCTCCACATTCATGGCAACCGCATGAGACATCAACACAACTCTTTTGGAATCAATAAATCCAATTTTTGTAAGGCTTTGTTTGATATCTTGAAACTCAACTAAGCTAAGAAATCTACTCTAGTTGTATGCCTACTCCTTTCACCAAATATCCTACACTCCCTTCATTCCCAACACTACTTTTTCTAGAGTTGTTAGTTTCTAGCCATCAAAAGTTTCTTTAAGGTAATGACTGAGATTGAGCAAAGAGAAATGGGTCTTAGGAGCCTTCGTACAACTTTGGACCATTCCAACCATTTACAACAACCAATGGAATATCAACACTAGATAGAGAAACATTTAACTAAACACATGCACTAAACAATAGCTAATACACTGTCATCCACCATGAGAATACAAGCTCAAAATAACAATCCTTCACAAATGTGGCCACCCTACTTGAATAAATTAAAGCATGATGATAGTGCAAGCTTGTGCATCACATAGGATGGGCTACTATTTAAATACATGTTAAATAGGAAGCAAAATCATTTTCACCTTGGGAATCTTTCCAAAAATGGCAAATCAAAAGCATGTAAACACACTACAATCCAAGGAATAAAAGATTCCCTGTGATGAAACATCCACTCTTGTCATAAAATTTGACACTGCAAGGCTTGCTTGGATTGGTCCTAGGACCACCATCTTAGTTTGATATCCTAGAAGTAAAGGCTTGAAATACACATTTTTATGCTAAGTTGTTTTTCTCTAAACCTATTAACTAGGGTTCAGTGATTGTAAATGTTACTCATATAATACAATTAATAATGCTACCACTAGTAATTCTCATATAATTAGCTATCTATATTCTATATTTTTATTTATTATAAGTTTGTATTATGGCTTTGGATGTTTGAAGCTATATGCCAAAAATTAGTTATATTCTAATCTATGTGACTTATTTTCAAAGAAAACCTTGTAATAAAATTCAATCCAATGACTTGGGTCTAGAGATAACTATTTGATTAAGAATTATCTTTGAGGATATAGTTTCTATAATGAATACTTTATTTTATCAAAGATAAAATACATAATCATGTTTCAAAAAGTTTCAGATAAAGGTAAAGGTACAAGTAGCACTATCAACTCTCTTAGAGTCTCAACAATTATTTTGAAAGCGTGATTCTTCATTTGCATCATTTAAAGTTGAGAAGAGGTGTGGGGCTACTTCCAGGTTTTTACTTGCAGTTCCTATGCTATGTTAGGAAATCTTCAGCTCCAAAATGCCAAAGCCAAACTGCTCATTTCTTTGTAGCACAAACAAAAATTACCATATGTCATCATAGAAAATGTGTTCATCCATGTTGTGCATTGTGAATTCTTCAAATCTATCATCAATGCTATCAATAAAAATTGTGCCTTGTTTGAGGGATATTGCAAAATATTGGAGTAAATAACACTTTCTGTTATCATTCCCAATAGTTGGAATTATGAATGCTAGCCCAAAAATTTATGTTTATTCCCAAAATTCAAAATAGGATTATGAGCTTTTAGAATTTAGATATTCTTTTTGCAAGTTTGAACATGTTTTATAGATGAAAAGAATTTTCTATGTAGTTTGCAACAATATAACAACTTTGTAGTTAGGGTCATAAAAGAAGCATTTTCTATATAGTTTGCAACAATATAACAACTCTGTAATTAGGGTCATAAAATAAGGTGACCAATGACAACCTATGGATTTTTAAATTTGGTCTCTGTATGTTTAAGCTTTGGCAGTTTTTGTGTCATTAATCTTCTTGGACCAAGCCCTTTAGTTTTGTTGAAGTCACTTACAATGCCTTGTAAAGTGTAAACAGATCAAATCTTTGGACTATAAACTTTTTCCTATTTTTTGTATTTTACTTTTCCTTAGACACTAGATTGTTCGGTATTAGTTATTCACGTTGTGGACTTTTCATGGGAATCCATTTTCTTTTGTGATAATTTCAAGATTTTTTTTCATAACAAAGTTTTAAAGGGATAATTTGGTTAAATCTTGATTCGTTGAATCTTTCTCAAGTTCTAGTCACTTGAATTTGGCCAATTCTACACTAAGATAATTGAAATGTTGTGGTCAATGCTCTTGCTTTACATTTTGTTACCTGTATGAAATTATGGTGTCAGAAATGATATTTAAAATAGAAATTAATATATGATGTGCAAGGAGCAAGTTAAGAAATGTGCACATTAGTTACACTCTCTATTACAACATGAAATTTCTAGTGCATGGTTATTTGTTTATTGATAGTTGTGTTTTTCTTACAGAAAATTTTACTAGTACATTATGTTAAAGCACAATTGTATAGATTTGTCTCAACTCAATTACCAATTCTTACTATCCCATGTGGAATAATATAATAATTTTATAAAAATCATCCTATTATTATCCAAAATGAGCACATCCCAAAGGTAGTTAGTCCAATGATGACATAGTGATAATGATTTGAGAAAGATCTCAATGTAAGGCTTTTGTTGGGTATCTAACATGCCTAGTCCATAGCCCTTAAATCAATAATGTTGACTAAGTTAAGATTAGAAAAATTATTCAACACAGTTTCACTTATTTTTTCCTACTTTGGCTTCTACATCAGCACTCACATAGGGGATAGGAGCCCACAACAAAGATGAAGACCATGAGTCTGTGGTGCAAGTTAATTAGTGATGAAGTGGACAATAAAGAAGTGCCCTCTCCATAGCCCTTACAACCACAATTGATGAGACCAAAATTTTCCTTTATTTTATGATGTTTAAGATACTTTTTTTATACGTTTTTGTATCTTTGTCAAAAAAATTGTGGACCTATGTTTACCGAACCTATGATAAACCTATGGGGTAGAAACTATGCTATCTTTTGCTAATATTATATATAGTATGCAGTATTTCATATAGTTATCAAAATGTGTGTTCTTATACTTGAATTTAATTTGATAAATGTTTATTTGCAAATGTGCCTTTGTATTGAAACTAACCTATTAATGAAGACTAAAAGATGATTGGAGGAATTCAAAAGTTAAGTGCCAACAACATTTAAGGAGAAGAGAATGCTAAGGAGCAGCCACGACGGATGAAAGTTGCAAAGGTTCCAAAAGACAAAACAACAAGAAAGGAGAAGCTATGAAGACTTATTATCTTCTCTGCATTTATTCTTTGGAAAGCAGATGTTCATATTTTATTATTCCTACCTTTAGCCATTATTCTCTCTTCCCACCTTCAATTATTATCCTCCTATTTTCTCTCTTGCAGATTTAAAGCTAGGTCATTTACTTTTCTATTATGGAATAAATGTTGATTTCCTATATATACAGGAATTGACCCAAGTGTGTTAAGTTTTTGGAACTAGTTAGAAGAAATAGTTTCTAAGAACAAACTATTAAATTTTATAGTTGTGTTTTTATAGTTCGGTGTTATGTAATGAATTTTTAAATTAAATAAAATAGTTTTTGGCTTTTATCTTGTGTTAGTAGTTTAGAGAAGTTTACCAAGGGGGCCCACTTGGAAGGTGGATTAGATTAGGATAGAATAGATTTATTTTCAAGCATTTGTAGTATCTTAAGTAGAAGTTGTGAGTTCCTTCTTGTAGCATCATACTTTGTGAATGTTCCTGCAGCATATGTGAGAACAGTTTTAGTGGATGAGCCTAGTTGGAATATTTGTTATCTTTTCATTGTATTTCTAGTATTCATAGAGTTAAGTATGTTAGTTTCCTATAGCAATAGTGTAAGTTCTTTTCCTTGCACTTTTACTTTCCTGTAGCATAAACTTAGTGGCTCATTAGGAGACCTAGTGCACATACTATGCTGAACATTTCAAGTATACATCCCTGGGTTGATAAGATTAAATGCACCTCATAGTGGGAGAAATAGTCCTTAGCTTGAATATATTATTCCTAAGCAAGACCTAGTGCATGACTATGATACACCTATTATGAGGTAGGTCAGTTTTGGCACCATTGCTGGGGATGGTGTCAAGCTAGGAGCATTTTTGAGTCATAGTTCCTAGATAAAGTTTTTTAGAAATCTCTAGTTTGAAGTTTCTTCCACCAGTGTGAAAAGTTTAATGCCATGTATCGAAGAGGAAGATGACGAGATGAATATGGTAGATTTTTCCATGAGGATTTGTTAACTTGAACAAAGAAGTTGAAGAAGAAGTAGAGTTACCTTTTGAAGATGCAAGTCCTATTTTTCCCACAACATCATCATCAAGAGCTGAAATAATAGAGATAAGTGATCTTCAATCCTTCCCCAAAGTCTTGGCTAGTTTTCTTGATAACTCTACTTTGAATCCACCAGTTGTTAATCATCCAGTGCCCAACATCCCTTTTAATCTAATACCTCTAATCATGGCACAACCTACTTTTCCATTTTTTCTTCCAAGTGTTGTAACCAATGCCAATCTAAAGAACATAGCTCTCACTACTCTTCCAAAGTTCTATGGCCTTGCAACTGAGGACCCTGATACTTTCTTGTTTGAATTTGATACCCTTTTTCATAGTTTTGACTACAACACTAATGTCCATAAGCTTAAATTGTTTCCAACAACATTGAAAGAATCAACTCTATGTTGGTTCATGAGCTTAGGAGCCAATGCAGCAAGAAGTTGGGATGAGATGCAAGCTCAGTTTCTAGATAAATATAAAGAATATTGCAAAGAATCTAGTTCAATAGGGGATGATATCTTTAGGATATCATAGAAGGAGGAAGAAACACTGGAAGATTATGTTTCGAATTTCTTATACACATTGCAAAAGAACCCTCAGCATACATTGTCTAAAGATTCACAAAAGTAGTCTTTCTGAGAGGTGTGAATGATGACTGTTTAGAAGCATTGGACTTAATGGCTGGTGGTGACATATATCAAGCTTCCTGGGATGATCTCAAGAAGATCTATTAGAACTATTCAAGGTCAACCATGAAGAAAGGCCGAGGACCTCATTCCACAGTCACTAAAGGAATTACTCAAGGCATTTCAAAACTTGAGATATCTAACCTATTGTCAGATTTCAAACAAGATATCATCAATGATATTGCTACATAGCTAGACATGATGATTGCAAAGAAGAAGAAAGCTAAAAGTGAGTTACAACTAGTTGAATACTATCCTCATTGCTAGAAGCAAAAGAAGGATTGCCAATGTAAACTAGTCACAAGCATGGAGAACCAACATCTTCTAACTAAGTACGTCAAGATAGATGGAGATGATGAGCAAGTATTCTTTGTTGCTCAATTTTGACCATGGGCCCAACATCAAGGTATGCCTCAGGACCCCTTGCAAAGTTCAAATTCATATGGTAATCAATGGAAAAATCATAATTTCCAAGGTCCTCCACAAAATAAATCCAATTGGAACAATGCTAGGAAAAATAACCCACAACAATCCCAATAGCCTCAGAATTCCCAACCACCTTGGCCTAATCAATAGAGTAACCAATGGCCATAGAACCAACAGAACCAACAAAACTATTGGAAAAATTAGTAGAACCAATGGCAACCACCCCAAGGGAATTGGCAATCTACGAACCAATGGAAGGGATCTCAACAATGGCCTAACCAAAATAATAGTGATCCACAATTACCCCCTCTAGTTCAACAACCTACTCTAATGCCACCACCTAAAAATCCTGGACCTAAAAAAAAACACAGTTATCCACACAACCTCAGCCAAATCTAAATAGCCAATAGCCACAACAGCCTATGTATAGTGTTGATACTCAGTAGTATCTTGTTTATTATTTGGGTGTTTTAGATATACATTTGAGATCTAGTATGACTTTACCAGCACCTAAACCACCTCTTATAACTAAAATACCAGACTCTCCTACAACATCATAACCTTCAGTTGCTAAACCTATTGACTAACCTAATGTAACCATGTCAATACTAGTTCAACCAGTAGAAGAATCTCCTTTCCTAGAAAAACTAATACAAAAGAAACCTAAACAAACTAAGGAACAACCTTTTGACATCATTGATCAGTTGAAAAATATACATGTCCAAATACCACTATTTCAAGCTATTAAGGACATTCCACTCTATGGAAAAACTATTAGGGAAGCTTTCTTGAAGAAACCTGGAAGGAAGAAGAAGGACCCCACAATAGTCCATGTTGTGGGACAATTAGATGAAATCATGCTAGGGAAATTGATTAAACCAAAATATTTTGATCTAGGAAGTCCAGTAGTGAATGTCAATATAAATGGTCAGTTTGTTAAAAATGCTTTAATAGATCTTGGAGTTGCTATAAATGTGATGACCAAGGATACTATGAAGAAGTTGAAAATAGAAGGATTAAGGCCTACACCAACCATTCTATAGCTTGTAGATAGTTCCATTGTCACCCCTGATGGGATGATAGAAAGAATAGTTGTAACCTTAGATTCTCTAGAGTATCCTGTAGACTTCATGATTTTGTCCCCTAAAGTTAATCTATCTGGTTATCTTGTCATCTTAGGTAGACCATGGTTAGCCATAGATGATGCAAATATAAGTTGTAGATTAGGAAATATGACTATATCAAATGGCCAAGCAAAAGAGCAATTTGATTTATATCCTCTAGCCCAACCATTACCAGATTTGAGCACATCTATTTGGCTAGATTTAGGAGATGAAGAAGAGGAGTTAAATTCTATAGTACAACTCATTATGTTGTATAGACAGTCTTTTTTAAAATTGCAAGAGGAAGATTTAGTACTTCAGAGTATCCTCACTAACACTTGTGTGGTAGAAAAAGATGTACCTAAAAGTTATGTGTTAGAATTGATCACATATGAGGAATGTGATAAGAATTGTACTTTTTTCAAAGAACCTAAAATTGTTTGTTCACTCCTACCTTGTGAATTAGAAGCAAGCCCAATCTCTGAAGCTACTATGATAGACTCCACTACTACTATTGAACTAACTAAAGGTCATAAACTTCATGTTAATCCCAAATTAACACCCACATAGATGGAATAGTTAAAAGGATTGCTTCAAAGGCATGATAAGGCTTTTGCATGGGACTATGGTGATATGAAAGGGTTGAGTCCTACATTGTGCACTCATATGATATACATTAATGAAAGTTTTCTACCACTCTATCAACCCCAAAGAAGGATAAATCCAAGCCTTAGTGAAATAGTTAAAACTAAATTGTAGAAATTGCTTGATGCTAGTTTCATTTATCCTATATCTGATAGTAAATGGGTATCACCTCTGGTCATATTGCCTAAGAAAGGAAGAAAATGGAGAATCTATGTAGATTACAGAGAATTGAACAAGGCTACTAAAAAGGATCACTTTCCTTTACCATTCATAGACCAAGTTTTGGACACACTAGCTAGAAAGAAGTATTTCTCTTTTCTAGATGGGTATAGTGGTTAAAACCAAATCAGTATTGCTCTTGAAGATCAAAATAAAACCACATTTACATGTCCATTGGGTACTTTTTCATATTCTATTTTACCATTTGGTCTATGCAATGCTCCTACAACATTTCAACGAGGAGTTATTAGTATCTTTGCTAATATATCACATGATTATATGGAAATCTACATGGATGACTTCACAAAATTTGGAGTTACTTTTGAAGAAGCAATGGTGAATCTTGAAAAGGTATTGGTAAGAGGTCAAGAACATAATTTGGCACTTAATAGTGAAAATTGTTTCATGCTCATGCAAGAGGGCGTGGTCCTTGGTCATTTCATATCCGTTGTAGGAATACAAGTGGACCCAACTAAGATAGAGGTAATTCAAACATTGCCCATACCTACAAAATCAAAAGATGTAAGATCCTTTCTAGGTCATGCTAGATATTATAGATGTTTCATAAAAGATTTCATAAAAATATCTAGTCCTTTGTATAAGTTACTCACAAAAGAAGCTAAATTTAGTTAGACATCTAAATGTGATGAAGCCTTCCTACAGCTTAAGAAACTTCTGACCATAGCCCCAGTTTTACAAAGCCCTGATTCGAATTTACCTTTTCAAATATATATATATATAGATGCCTCTAATTATGCCATAGGTACAATCCTAGCACAAAAATCTAAAAATCTTGAAAATGCCATCTATTACATCAGTAAGAGCCTTCATGGACTAGAGCTAAACTATACTGTGACTGAAAAAGAATTGCTAGCAATAGTTTATGCCCTAAAATTTTTTTGGAATTACATAAGTAGCTATTCCATATTTTTCCATACTAATTATGCAGCAATTAAATGTCTCATGAAGAAACCTACTATAACAGGTAGGTTAGCAAGAGGGTTACTATTGTTGCAAGAATTTGACATAACCATAGTTGATAAGCCTGGAAAAGCCAATGTTGTAGCTGATTATTCATCAAGAATCCATCATGATGATACTGACACTACTTTGGTAGATGATGCATTTCTGGATGAGCATTTGTTTCACATTACTGTTCAAACTCCATGGTATCTAGACATTGCTAACTACATTGCAGCCAATAAAATACCAACACATTTTTCTTACAAGGAAAGGAAGCTACTTGTAGAGAAAAGTTTTTGATTCTCCTAATTAGATAATCTCTTATTCTACATTGGACCTGATCAAGTTATGAGAAGATGTGTGAGAGAAGATGAGACATATGACATTCTACATGCATGTCATAATGAACCATGCAGAGGACACTTTGCAACAAAAAAAATAGCTTTCAAAATCTTGACAACTGGTTATTATTGGCCTACACTTCACAAGGATGTTGTCAAATATACAAGGAGATGTGAAAAGTGTCAAAGGATGGGCCAGCCAACCAAAATAGATGAAATGCCTCTTAATCCTCAGATGGTGTTAACACCATTTGACAAATGGGGAATGGACTTCATTGGTCCAATTGATCCTCCATCTAATGGGAAGTCCTATATTCTAGTGTGCACTAACTACTTGACAAAATGGGTTGAAGTTAAGTCTATGAAGCATGCCCATAATGAAAAAGTTGTTGAATTCTTGTATGAAGAGATTTTTAATCGCTATGGTGTACCCAAAGAGCTAGTCACTGATCAAGGTACACAATTTAACTCTAATATGATCTCAAAATTCATGAAATAGTATAACATCAGGCATCAAAAATCTAGTCCTTATCATCCACAAGCTAATGGAAATTTAGAGGTTACAAACTAGGAGCTACTAACAAAAATAGTCCATTGGCATGGTCCAGATTGGACTAGCAGATTACAAGAAGTTGTTTGGGCTTATAGAACAACCTGGAAGACTACTACAGGATTCACACCATTTCATCTCATGTATGGAAAGGTGGCAATGATTCCAATTGAATTTGAACATAAAAATCTAAGGACAACCTTGGCATTGGATATTGAACTTCCTGTAGCACAAAGAGAACATCTTCTACATCTTAACTCTTTGGATGAGATGTGCAAAGTTGCTTTGGAACATACTAAATTGGTACAAAAACAAAGGAAACAATGGCATGATTCTCATATTATTAGTAAACAATTTCAAGTTGGTGATTGGGCATTATTATATTGTTAGAATTGCTTTAGAATAACTGAGAGGGGGGGGGGGGGGGGGGGGGGGTGAATTAGTTATTCAAGGTCCAGATGTCCTATTCAAACTTTTCACTAGGTATAGTGAATCCAGTCAACCATTTATTCATCCAAGCTTTAACTTATCTAATCAGCAAGTTACTATAAATCAACATGCAAGCATAACACATAAGAAATCAACACATGACACAATTATTTACGTGGAAATCCAATTTAGGAAAAATACCAGTAACATGCTATTCAATTCTCACTCTTCTAAAGTGATGCCTTGTGAAAGGTTTTCCCTGTTAAAGGCTTACAACACACTGTTAAATGTGACCTTGTTAGAGGATTTAACCACCCTGTTAGAAGTGGGCCTAGTTAAAGGATTTTAGAACATACACTTGGAATGCAACCCTGTTAAAGGATTTTAAAATGGCTATTAGGCCAACCTAAGTCCATAGGATTTTCAAATCTAATACAATTGCTAGAGAGTATTAGAAAATCTTGACCTGACTACAACATACAACTTATCTTGTAGATCTCAGATCACTTCTTAGCTCATACCTTTGCCTGGCCTTCAATCTCTACAACTCTTGATAGCTTGTCCTTCTTTCAAGCTTTGTCTCCTTGAGTCTCCACACTCAATGTACTAGTGCAATCTTCTCTTCATGACTACTCGTAGAAGAAGAGCCTCTTTGCTCTTCCTTCTCCTAGATGTCTCCTCCTTGACACCCTTCTAACTACTTTGTAGATTTGGCTCTTCTGCAACAACAATATCAATAGTTCTTTGCTTCTTGGTCTATGACTTCTTAAATAGAAGCCTTGGAGTACCTTTTCTCACTCGATTCTTCCATTTTTCAATTTCAATTCACATGGATTAGGTAGGATTCATTGCATCTAACCCATATTCTTTTTCCTCTAGAAATGTCATGAATAATCCTTTAGAATTTGTCCAAAAATGGCTTACATAGGATTTTGTGCCTCCAACTCATCATCCTTATCTTCCAACTCATTCAAAAAATTCAATGTAACCACTATGTCAACATAGATTTGGTGAATCTTCATCTTTTGAAATAATGTAACAGCTCAACACTATTGAAATACTGGTGCTCGGCACATACTGTGTTACTTAGCATCAACTGTGTTTTTCTTGATGCTCAGCATTTGAAGATCACTCGGCACCAACTAAATTTTTTTTGATGCTTGGCACCTGATCTTCACTCGTCACATGAAGATCACTTGGCACACACTAGAAATTTCTATTACTTGGCTTCTACTAAAAAATTTCTTGGCTTCAACTAACTTGCTTGGCACCCACTAAAGATCTTAGTTTAAGCTTTGCAATCAACCTTGTTACAACTTCTTCCTCCAATGTTTCTAAGCATGAACACCCTCTGTATCTTTGAGTATGTCATCAATACATTACTTAACCATTGTCTTAACTGATCCTTGCATTTCATTACAACATCATAACTCAACCTTTCCTTTAGGTGCTCTTGTTACATCTTATTGATCAAATCCTCTTCATCAATCAATTAAGTGATAGTACTTGGATCTTATAAGAAAATATCATCCCTACAAATATTAGGTTTGACATCAATGACAAAACAATGATTGAAAACATTCTCTTACAAAAATCTCCATCTTTGATCTTCAACAACAATGAGCTTTTTCAATCAAATTTCTAACAATCTCCCTCTTTGGCATTGATGGAAAACCAAACTAATTAACCATCAGACTAAACTATTCCTTTACAAGCTTATTAGGTTAGAATAGTAAGTCAAATGCCAAAAAGTAAATTGTAACATTACATCTCCTTCTACTATTTTGATTCCTTCATATTAGCTTCTCCCTCTTTACTATTGTATCCTTGTTCTTTATCTTTCTCCCTCTGTATTGCTCATCTTTTGCTATTCTGATCAACCTCTGAAATCTCCCTCTATCTTTGTTTGATTAGTTTTAAACACCTTCAGTAGTTGTTGATCAGTTGTCTACTTCTCCCTCTTTGAGAACAATGCCAAAAACATATTAGCATCTTTAATATGCAAGTGTAGCTTTTACATGTTTATTCAATGTCTCCCTCTATCACCTTGCTTATGACTGATTTGAAATTTCAACACTTCTACTACTTTAGGCATGGATCCCAAAGTAAACATCCTCTACATCAATGTATAAAATCTTCAACATTGAGCTTATTTGATGCAGGGCATACTTCCTTTTTGCTTCAAGTTGCCTTAGCTAGAGGTATCACCCCTAACTTACCTCTAAGATACTCAAAAGCATCTTTTGGTAGTGCCTTTGTGAAGATATCAACAATCTATTCCTTTGAGCTAACATATTCCATCTTCACTTGTTTTTCTTCCACCAGCTCTCTTACATAGTGATACTTGATTACAATATGCTTAGTTTTAGCATGCATTACTGGATTCTTTGATATGTTAATAGCATTTGTATTATCACAATAAAGTATCATAGGCTCAATCACCTCTTTATTCATACCTTGCAGCAAATGTTTGATCCATACAATATTGGTGTAGTTTATAGTAGCTGCCACATATTCAACTTCAGTAGTGGACTGTGAGGTGTAGCTTTGCTTTTTTTTGGTCCATGTAATCAACCTTTTTCCTAAGAAAAGTGTTCCTCCACTAGTGCTTTTTCTATCATTAATGTTTCCTCCCCAATCTACATCAGTGTAGGCTTTCCGTTCAAACTTCTCATTCCTCTTGTAGTACAAACCAAAGTCATCGGTTCCTTTTAGGTATCTTAGTATTCTCTTCACTGTCATTAAGTGATTTTCTCTTGCATTTGCAAAAAATCTGGCCATTATTCCAATAGCTAATGCAATATCTAGTCTACTTTGTACAACATATTGTAGCTTTCCAATCATAGACCTATACAATGTCTAATTTACTTCAAAAAAATCATCATTCTTGGATAGTTTATGGTCTATTGCCATTGGTGTGCTAAATGGTTTTGAGTCTTCTAACCCAAATGTTTTGAGTACTTCCTTGATGTATTTGGATTGGGTTACAAATATGCCATGCTTTAACTGATGTACTTGTAATCCAACAAAGAATTTTATTTCTCCAAACATTGACATTTCATATTCATGCTTCATTTGATCATCAAAATCTTTACATAAAACATCTTTTCCCCCAAATATTATATCATCAACAAATGTTTCTAATATCAAAATATCTTTACCTTCTTCAACTTTGATGTACAAGTTGTTGTTGTCATCTATTCTTTCAAATGCTATCTTCACAAGATATTTGTGCAACCTCTCATACCATGCTGTAGGTGCTTGCTTCAATCCATAAATTTCTTTTTGTAACATGTAGACCATGTCCTTGTTCTTCTCATCAACAAATCCCTCTGGTTGTTCTATGTAAACTTTCTCTTCTAGTATATCATTCAAAAAATCAGACTTCACATCCATTTGGTAGACTTTGAAACCTTTGTATGCAACATATGCAAGTAATATTCTCACTCTTTCCATTCTTGCAACAGGAGAAAATGTCTCTCCATAATCCAGTCCTTCTTATTGTGCATAGCCTTTGTAAACTAATTTGTCTTTGTTTCTTGTTATCTCACCATTCTCATCAAGTTTTTTTCTAAACACCCATTTTGTACCAATCACATTCTTATCAATTGGTCTAGGAACTAGGGACCATGTTTTATTTTTCTCAATCTATTCTATCTCTTCTTCCATGGCTTTATACCAGCCATCATCTTGTAGTGCATCTTTCACTATTTTGGGTTCAACCTTGCTTAGTAGACATGATTCATTTCTGAGCCTATTTCTTATCATTGGTCTTACATCCTTGTCACCAATGATTTGATCTACAGGGTGATGTCTTCTTACATACTTGGCTAATCTGGGTTTAATCCTTCTTTCCATGTTTGATCCTTTAGCTTTAGAGTCATTTCATTCTTCTTCATCTGGCATTTCATCATTCTTTTCTTGCATACTATTTTTAGAATCAGAATGTGCATTTTCTACATTCTGTAGCTCAACTTTTGAATGTAGCTTGGCATTCACAGGCTAAGACTTGACAGATACTAAAGTCTCTTGTTTATTCCCAACTTGATTTACAACATTGTCTTTAACTATCATTCCTTTATAGAAGTATACAAAGGATCTATAATCCTTTGTTTGCTTTGACTCATCAACCTAAACTTCTAGTGGAGTATCCAAGAAATATGCCTTCATCACTTTTTACATCAAACTTTCCATTTCTAGTATCTTTTAGAATATAACATTTACAACCAAATACTTTGAAATATTTAACATTAGGTGAATGACCATGCCATAATTCAAAAGGTGTTTCATTTATACCTTTCTTGACTCGAACTCTATTTAGTGTGTAGACTACAGTAGTTACAACTTCTCTTCAGTACTTTAGTGCAACATTTTTCTCCATCATCAAGGTTCTAGCATAGTCAATCACTGACCTATTCCTCCTTTTAGCAATACCATTTTGTGGTGGAGTTCTTGGTGCTGATGTTTTCCTTTTGATACCTTTTTCATTGTAGAATGTTTCAAACTCTCTTGATGTGAACTCACATCCCCTGTCTGACCTTAGGCATTTTGAGTTCTTTCCTATTTCCTTCTCACCTCTAGCCAAATACCACTTAAGCATTTGGAATGCATCAAATTTTTTCTTTAAGAACATAGTAGTCATCATCCTAGAATAATCATCTACAAGTAGCATTATGTATCTGTCTCCTAGGTAGCTTTGCACTTCTATTGGGCCAAATAAGTCTATATGGACTAACTCTAGTACTTCATTGGAAGTGTATATTTTTCTTTTGAAACAAGACTTAGTCATCTTCCCCATTTGACATTGTTTACACATTGTATTTTTAGGTTTCTTCAACTTGGGTAATCCTCTGATTTTCTTTTTCTTGCTAATGCTAATTAGATTATCAAAGTTAACATGACATAGCCTTTTATGCCATAACCACACATCATCAAGTCTAACAACAAGATATGTTGCATCTTCCATATGTAGGTAAAATAGATTACTCCTATTTTGTTCACCTTTTCCTATCAGCTTTCCATTAGTGTCATAGATCTTGGCATTTTTGTTTCCAAATTCAACTTTGCAACCTACATTGCCTAATTGTGATACACTCAACAAGTTGTAGTTCAATCCTTCAACATAGTATGCATTTTTACATGAAATTTTCTGTGTAAGTTTATAGATCCTTTTCCTTTGATTTGACATGGGGCATCGTTACCAAATCTAACACTATTTCCATCATATTGAGTGAAGGTAATGAACTTACTTTTATCTCCTATCATGTGATGTGAGCATCCAATGTCTATGATCCACTTTTCATTCTTGTTCACACAGGTAACCAATGCTATTGCTTCATCTTCATCTTTGTCTGATTCATCCTTCATGGCTACATAGACCACTTCATCATTATTTTCATCAAAGTCTTCTTCAACAATGTAGCATCTCTTGCCTTTCTCTTTTGTTCCTGTACTTGTTTCCTTCTTTATAGTTCTTCTTCTATGGACATCTTGTAGCTATATGACCTACTTCATTGCAATTGAAACATATGATAGGGAGATTACCTTTGAATTTTCCTTTACCTCTTTGGAATCTCCTAGCTAGTAGTGCTTCTAACTATTTCACATCTTCCTCATTTGTGCTGCTATCACTAGATGCATGTTTTCCTTTTCTTCTTTTCTTGCTTGATGTGTCCTCCTCAGTATCTTTTATTGTCATCTTGGCCTTGAAAGTAGATTAAAGGTTCTTAGGTTTGCAGTTATCAAAATTGGATAGCTCAAATGCAGTAAGTCTTCCCACTACTCCTTCAAAGGTTAGTGTGTTCCCTTGTACACACCTCAGCTCTTGGATGGTTGAAACTCTTATAGCATAGATATAGAGCATAGTTCTTAAGTATTTACTGATAGCTATTTCTTCTTCCAATTGTCAACCTAGACTTCTTATTGCACTCACCACTTCTTTCATTCTTGTAGTGTACTGAGTAGCATTTTCACCTTCCTCCATCTTCATGTAATCAAACTTTCCTCTTAGACTTTCCCTCTTTACTCTCTGGACATTCTGATCTCCTCCATAAATTTTTGATAAGGTTTTCCACATTTTGAATGCAGTGTCACAGTCTTTGATGTCATCATATTCTACATAGCTAAGTGCTGAGGCAATCTCCATCATTGTTTGATTATGCTCCTTCTTTTTATTCAAATCATCTATAGTAAGAGGTCCTGTTGTAGTTACATATTCTATTCCAATTGAGGTTTGTGCATAGTCACCTATTGATCCAAGGTGCAATTTCATCAAACTTTGCCATGCAACAAAGTTGTCTTTGTTGAGCTTGGTAACTTCTCTCTTGGACATCTTAATTTTTCTTGCTTCTAGTACCTTGAAACTAAATCACCAGATGGCTCTGATACCAGTTGTTAGAATTTCTTTATAATAACTGAGAGTGGGGGGGGGGGGGGGGAATTAGTCATTCAAGGTCTAGATGTCCTATTCAAACTTTTCACTAGGTATAGTGAATCCATTCAACCATTCATTATCCACACTTTAACTTAGCTAATCAGCAAGTTAATGTAAATCAACATGCAAGCATGACACATAATAAATCAACACATGACACAGTTATTTACATGGAAACCCAATTTGGGAAAAACCACCATTAACATGCTACTCAATTCTCACTCTTCGGAAGTGATGCCCTATGAAAGGCCTACCCTGTTAAAGGCTTACAACACACTATTAAATATGACCTTGTTAGAGGATTTAACCACCTATTAGAAGTGGGCCTGGTTAAAGGACTTTAGAACATTCACTTGGAATGCCACCCTATTAAAGGATTTACAAATGGTTGTTAGGCCAACCTAAGTCCATAGGATTTTTATATCCAATACAATTGCTAGAGAGTATTAGAAAATCTTAACTTGACTACAACATACAACTTATCTTGCAGATCTTAGATCACTTCTCAACTCATACCCTTTCCTGGCCTTTAATCTCTACAACTCTTGACAACTTGTCCTTCTTTCAAGCTTTGTCTCCTTGAGTCTCCACACTTAATGTACTAGTGCAATCATCTCTTCATGACTACTCATAGAAGAAGAGCCTCTATGCTCTTCCTTCTCCTAGGTGTCTCCTCCTTGACACCCTTCTAACTACTTTGCAAATTTGGCTCTTCTATAGCAACAGTATCAGCAACTCTTTGCTTCTTAGTCTATGACTTCTTAAATAGAAGCCTTGGAGTACCTTTTCCCACTAGATTCTTCCATTTTTCAATTTCAATTCACATGGATTAGGTAGGATTCATTGCATCTAACCCATATTCTATTTCCTCTAGAAACTTCATGAAAATCCTTTAGAATTATTTGGCACATACTATGTTACTTAGCATCAACTGTGTTTTTCTTGATGCTCAGCACCTGAAGATCACTTGGCACCAACTAAAATTTTTTTGATGCTCAGCACCTGATCTTCACTCGGTACACACTAGAAATTTTTTTTACTCGGCTTCTACTGAGAATTTTCTTTGCTTCAACTAACTTGCTCGACACCCACTAAAGATCTTAGTTTAAGCTTTGCAATCAACCTTTTTACAACTTCTTCATCTGATGTTTCTAAGTGTGACCACCCTCTATATCTTTGAGTATGTCAATTACTTAACCATTGTCTTAACTGATCCTTGCATTTCATTACAACATCATAACTCAACCTTTCCTTTAGGTGCTCTTGTTACATCTTGTTGATCAAATCCTCTTCATCAATCAATTAAGTGATAGTACTTGGATCTTATAAGAAAATATCATCCCTACAAATAGCAAGTTTGACATCAATGAAAAAAAAATGATTGAAAACATTCTCTTTCAACAATCTCCCTCTTTAATTTTGAACAACAATGAACTTTTTCAATCAGATCTCCAACATATATGATTTTGAATTCAAGGATATGCCAAGGAAGCTGTAGACAAGATGGCTAGGACCATATGCAATTAGTCATGTCTTTGAGAATGAAGCTTTTCAACTAATTACAATTGATTAGGTATGTTTCAAATTGTTAGTCAATCGTCGCCAACTCAAGTTATACAATGGCCACAAACAAAAGAAGATTTCTTGTAGTAGTTCCAATAGCTGGATTCAAATATGACTCAAGTAACTCTTCCAGTAGCTGAAGGTGTCACCCTTCTAACTATTAGTCTTCAACATTAGTTTTTTTTGGTGTGCATGCTCATAATAACGACTTTATGTTTGCACAAAGTTCCTTTTTTTAATTCACTTTTTCTTTCCACCTCATCGCTTTACCTTCCACCCATCCACCTCATCTCATTTCTTTATCTTCCATCCACCCACTTTCCACATCATCAAATTTTCCATGTTTTCAATAAAATTTTGTGAAATGTTGATGGATGCTGCCACTGATATTATTTTCACCACCTTTTGGTAAGTGCAAAAATTAGATTAACAGGTATAACATTTTCAAAATATATTTCATTTATAGTCGATAGATTTTGTTAATTATATTTAATACTGCATAATCCATATAATGGTAGTGTTATGCCAATCCCTTACCTATATTGGATCTGACAAGTGAGAACACTTGTCTAAATTTAGCAAGGGGTAGGGAAGGTCATAATATCCAAAGGCATGTCTATTTATCCGTGATGATTTTCTAAATCTTCACATTACCCTTCATTAATAAAAATTTATTGCCATAAGTACGCAAAGTGAGGTGTTTTCTCCCTATTTTTGAATGATTTTCTATGTCAAGTTGTGATGTGACCTATGTTTAAATTTTTTTAATTTTTTTTTCTGTCATTTGAACCCTATTTTTGGGTGATTCTCACACAAATTTATGATTTACCTTCATTCAAAACTTAATTATTGTGCATAACAATTTGTTATGACAATTAATTGCTTCCTAAAATAAAGAAGTGTGATCACTCTGAAGAATAACACAACAATTTGAAGCTTGAATCCAAAAAGGGAGAAAATAGAGTAAATAGAGGAAGTGTTAAGGAAATAAGTGGGTAGTTGCAAAGGAGAGAGCCGGTAGAGTACATTGTGTTGCTCTTAGATGTAGAAGCTGTAAGAAGGTTTAATGCATGTGGATGGCTAGGGTATTTTTTGAGTTTAACTGCATATGATGAAGAGGCGGCCACAAAATGTACAAGGACATTTGACAAGAGTGAAGCTTCTATTTGGGGCCTAATAGTAGTTGCAACAGAGGAGTGCATCACTAAGATAACTGGGTTACTTGCGGTTGGAGAACACTACCCTAGCACATATGACACTAGGTCAGTGAGAGCCCAATTCACTAGGCCACCTAATCCTCAATTGGATGCCACAAAATAAGGTTGTAAGAGAATGTCACTACCACCACCATACAATGAATTAGCCATGCACATAATCAAGTATTTTACATGCGAAGGAAGATTTTCATACTGGCATACAGATCATTTTAAGCTACTTAGTTGTGTAAGGAATACTCTTGCTATAAATATTCCAAATTTCTTGTATAATATGCTTTGCATTAGTGTGGAGGAGACTTAAAAAGGAAAAGAGAATTCTATTACTCATCATTCTTTAATTAAGTTGTTAATAGAGAGGTCACTTAGGGATACATCCCCCTTAATGTGGGATGAATTTGTACAACTTAAAACCCTGCAACCCCAAGCTAGCCCTAGTGAATAACATAGTGAAGGAAATGTCGCTCCCACTAGTGAGCCTGTCGAACAAAACATTCAAGAGGATGAAATTGAAAAGAATCAAGGAAATGAACAAGAAACTACTCCTGTTGAAGAAAATGTGCCTCCACCTGTACAAGAAATTCCTAAACTTGCTACCAGCAAAGCTAAGAGGAAACGAAAATTGCCAAAAGTAATTTTTCTTTAGCAAGAACCGAACCCTACAATTGTAAAACAAAAGAGAACAAAGAAGGGTCCTGTAGCAACTGCTCCTACAATAAAAACGCCCAAGGGGAAAAGTAGGCAAAAGGTTGTAACATAGGAAGAAACCCCTATAAGGAGAAGCCCTAGAATGAGAGGGCAAGTTTCTAAGGATCCTATTCTATCTAAAACATCCACTAGGGAATCCCCTGTGCAAATTTTTTTTGATCATTCTCCTCCTCATCCCGAGATTATAATCACTCCTGATAATCTTATGGAAGAGTGTAGGGAAGAAATTAAAGAAAATCTAGATGATACCCTAGTAGACTTACTAGGCACTTCCAGCTGTAGGGATGAGACAGTTCCTGAATATGTTGATCCAAACATTGCCTTAGTTACACATAGATCAACATGGACCACTAGTTTAGTAGAACATCTATGGCAGGAACAAAGAAAGAGGAAAAGGGATCATGAAGAAGAAAACAATGCTAACACACTACAGAAACTCCTCTTTCAATTATATGGACAGTATTTGTTTGTTGAGGCTTTGTGGAAAGAAGAAAAGAAAAAGATGAATAAGATTATAGTATCTCAAAATGAGAAAATTGCAGAATTAAAGGAACAACTAAAAAGCCAAAAACAACGCATGGACCATGCTTTTAAGCTAGCTGACCAGGCCCTTGCTTGTAGGCCACCACCTAGAGTTTATGCTCTCTACTTGAAAGAGAAATTTCTTTTGTTTCAATTAATCTTAAGCCTCAAGAATGTGAATGTAGAGTTTAAATCAACACATGAATTTTATGGACTGTATCAAACTCTGCCACCATGGTAGTAGAACTTATTGTGTGAAGTATATGTTCATAATTTTTTTATTCCTTCAAAGATTGAATGGAATCTCTTGCTCTACATAGGGGATGTACACCTAAAAGCCCTCATGTCATGGATGTCCAATGAAGTGAATTATGATAGGTAGTTGAATAACTATAGGGATGAGGAAAGAACAAAACCTTTACCTTTAAGAGTAGAAAGTAGTAAGCCGGATGAAATGCTCAGGGATTGATTCACATTGACCTATGGAAAGAAGAATCTAAAAGTGAGGGAGAAGATCTTTGCTGCCAGAAATAAGGTTTATGCTGAATATGAAAATTTTCCCTACTTTGTATTTTAGAGAACCATGACCGGTGCTAGGAGTAAGTGGGCCAAACTACCTAAGAAGTTAGAACCACACAGCCCTATTAACTTGGAAGTAGCATTTTATAGAGTTCTAAAATATTTAGAATTAGGGAAGCAGCCCAGAACAAAGTTGTGGTGTCCCTTAACAATGGAAGTAGCATTTCACAGAGTTCTAAAATATTTAGAATTAGGGAAGCATCCCAGAACAAAGTTGTGGTGTCCCTTAACAATGTAGCCTCCAATGTTCCTGTGGCCTTTGTATGACATTAATGTTGATAGACTTGAAAAGTTGTAGGGAGATCATAGGAGAGAAGTGTGGGAGAGAACCAGAGGATTTTACTATACTTTAAAGAGCAACAAAAAGGGAAGAATATAAATTGGAGAGTTCAGGTCACTAACAAGGAAGTGCAATGCTTGAGGACAGGCATTAGTTTGGCAGGGGGCAGATGATGAAACCAAAATTTGCCTTTATTTTATGATGTTTAAGATAATTTAATGATACTCTATTTTATCTCTGTCAAAACATTTGTGGACCTATGTTTACCGAACCTATGATAAACCTATGGGGTAGAAACTATGCTATCTATTGCTAATATTATATATAGTATGTAGTATTTCATATAGTTATCAAAATATACATTCTGATATTTGAATTTAATTTGATAAATGTTTATTTGCAAATGTTTCTTTGTATTGAAATTAACCTATTAGTGAAGATTGAAAGATGATTGGAGGAATTCAAAAATTAAGCACCAACAACATTTAAGGAGAAGAGAATGCTAAGGAGCAGCCATGGCCGATGAAAGTTGCATCGATTCCAGAAGACATGGTAGCAAAAAAGGAGAAGCTATGAAGACTTATTATCTTCTTTGCATTTATTCTTTGGCGAGTGAATGTTTAGAGTTTATTACTCCTATCTTTAGCCATTATTCTCTCTTCCCACATTTAGTTGTTATCCTCCTATTTTCTCTCTTGCAAATTTAAAGCGAGGTCATTTAATTTTCTATTATGGAATAAATGTTGATTTCCTATATATACAAGAATCGATGCAAGTGTGTTAAGTTTTTGGAACCAGTTAGAAGAAATAGTTTCTGAGAATAGACTGTTAACTTTTATAGTTCTATGTTATGTAATGAATTTCTAAATTGAATGAAATGGTTTTTGGCTTTTATTTGTGTTAGTAGTTTAGAGAAGTCGACCAAGGGGGCCCACTTGGAAGGTGGATTAGATTAGGATGGAATTGATTTATTTTCAAGCATTCATAGTATCTTAAGTAGAAGTTGTGAGTTCCTTCCTATAGCATCGCACTTTGTGAATGTTCCTGCAATATATGTGAGAACAGTTTTAGTGGATGAGCCAAGTTGGAATATTTGTTATCTTTTCATTGTATTTCTAGTATTCATAGAGTTAAGTGTGTTAGTTTCCTACAGTGATAGTGTAAGTTCTTTTCCTTGCATTTTTACTTTTCTATAGCATAAGCTTAGTGACTCATTAGGAGACCTAGTGCACATACTGTGCTGACCATTACAAGTATATGTCCCTGGGTTGATAAGATTAAATGCACCTCATAGTGAGAGAAATAGTCCTTAGTTTGAATATATTATTCCTAAGCAAGGCCTAGTGCATGACTATGATACACCTATTGTGAGGTGGGTCAACAATATCGACCTCATGGAGATTAGAAACCTTATATTAATTGGTGGCTTTGACTCCAAAAAATTTGGCTGCATCTACATCACTCACATAATTGATGGTACCCTATGCATAAATGTCCATTTGTTCCATGCTGTATCAAGCAATTGTTTCTTATCCAAGCCATTTAATTTGCAACCTTTTAAATCTCTACAAAGATAAAGTTGGAGTTCTCAAAGGTATCCTCTAATTGCAAAGTGTCCATTCCTTTATCTGTTGAACTAAATATGTTATTTATTGAACAGATAATAGAATGGACAATTTACAATTAGAGGAAACCTTTAAGAAGAATTTCTTTCTTGCTCCAACTTTATCATTGTAGAGATTTAGAAGGTTGTAAATTAAATGGCTTCGATAAGAAACAATTGCTTGATACAACATTAAAAAAAATTTCAACCAATTCGTGATAGTTTTATACCAAGATTTGGTCAATATTTCCACCAATTATTAAAAAAAATTGAATAGAAATTGTTGTAAATTTTGACCAATTCTTGATAGTTTTCTACCAAGAATTTGTCAAAATTTCCACCAATTCTTAAAAAAACTTGACCAAACATTAGTGGAAATTTTGAACAGCAATGACAAATTAGAGCTAGCAAAAATTAAAATTTTTGAATGAATGTATTGGTCAAAATTTTGATGAGAAAATTTACCACAAACTACTTGGTCAAAATTTTGACCAAAATTCATCGAAAATTAGGTCCAAATTTACTAGTTCTCTATAAGAGGTCCTAATACTAGTGCTCATATCTCACCAATAATAGAGTTTATCTACTTGTGCATTCATCCCATCAATCTGACCCCCTATGGTATCATCTTCCTTAGTAGGCTCTTCATCTCTCTTCTCTTAAAATTCCAATTCACTATGTTTCTCAGTATCTATGACTAAAGTATTTAATTTCATTCATTCAAGTCAACACTAACAATAGGTGTTTCAATTATTGATATATTTGAATATTTCTTTGTGCCTTTCTTTGCAATCTTTTTATATTCTATGATTTGAACAATAACTAGATTGGATGTATTAATTAAAGTGTCTTTAATAGATTTTGGAGTTTTCTCTCCTTGTTTTGACTTGATAGACATGATCTTTTCTAGCTTGGTGAAAACTAGAGTCACTTTTCTATGAGGTTTAGAGGAGGGTGGTGTAACCACTTTCTTTAGACTCCTCTTGACCTTTGGATCAACAATTATAATCTACTTTCCTTTTGGTGCATGAGGCTTGAAAACCACTAACTCTTTCCCTTTGGATTCATCTTCTTCATCATCTTCATCACCATTCTCCTGACCTCCCCTTTTACCTTCTATAATTTGTAGGGGTTCTTCTCCAAGTTTTTCTTCTAAATATTGTATCATTTTCTTTATCTTCCTGTCTATCTTAGGGAATTTTTTTTGCATCAACATCTTAATCTTTTCCATTTCATACATGCCAAATGGCTCAACATTCTTGTCAATTTCTTTTGATAATAACGTTGTAAATGTTGTAGACACCTCATTAACATTTACTTCATATTTCATTGGCCTCAACTATAAAACCCTTGACATAATAGCCTAGGCATAAGTGTAGTCAATATCTACCATGAAGCACATGTGATCATAATTATGATCAATGACTGACTTAGGGATTTTCATCCTATTTTTCATTTTTCTTTTGAACTCATCAAAATACCCATCCAAAATTGTCTCAAAACTATCTCCCAATTTCTCAAAGTAACCATTAATCTTCATAGTTATTGGCATAGTCATATCCCATAATACTTCAGCAATGGTAGAAAATGAACTGTGTACATAAAAGAATATATATTGAATAAGTGAATCAACTAACTGAATCAATTGGTAACATAATACTTATCCCATATTATCTACTAACTGAATCAACTACAACTTGGCCAAATCATAGCTATGGTCCTTCTTGACAATTTATAACCCGAATCTATTGCTACATAAGGCACACTATTTAGTTAGCTTGATTGATAGAATTTGTGATAAATCACTCAAACTACAAAATCAAGCATGATCTTCAATTGTATCATTTGACATCCCATGACCATTCCAATTCAACTTGGTAATTTCTTCAATCACATTTATGGCTTAACATTGCACATTCTTCACTCAGTTGAGGGTAGGGTAACCAATAACTTGATGCATGATTGATTTATTAATCTTTATTGGCCCATATTCCAACCACAACTTCATGTCATAAATCCTTCTCATAACTACTTTGGTCCACTTGACCTTGAAAACCTTAGGAAAAGTTAGGGCATGGGTAAGCCCTTTCTCAACAATTGCTTTATTTTCTTCCTTCAAAACTCCATTCTCACACAACTTTTCATAAGAATTTCTTAGCTCAAAATCCCCAATTTTTCCAATCTTGCACATATAGAAAGATCACACATCATGCACCATAATTTCTTGTAGAGGGATAGATGAAAATGCACTAGCATCTCTAGCTATTGCAATTGTAGGGTATTCCCTAGATTTTGGTGCAACACATCATTACACACAATATGGGCATGGATTTCCTTGAATACCTCCTTTCTATATGTAGATGCAAAAGATGCCATTTTAAACTAGGATTTCAAAACTTCAAATGATTTCACAAAGTCACCAAAATTGGTTCAAATAAACTTTACAAACTTACTCACTTTTTCTGATGACACACACAAGATCCTTCACAATTCACACATATCACTCTAGACTCACCTTTGAATGAATTTGTACACTCCAAATCACCGGGTGAATGAATAAATGAATATAAAATTTACTATATACCTTAAAATAGTCAAAATAACCTTGCATTTCATGTTTTGTACATATAGAAGGTAGGTTCAAAATGCATGACAACTATCTCAGATCACATAGAATAACTTAACATTCATAATTCATTCATTGGATTAGTCAACTCACTAACTCAGTCACAAATTCATACCAATTCTTAATCACCACTTGGTCAAGTATATCAACTCAGTAAACATAGGATATTGGTTCATACAATGACTCAGTCATAATTGACATCTATATTGATGCTTGACATCAACTATGCTCCTATTTGGTATATATTTTCTTTACTTGACTCACACTTTAGATCTATCTAAATGCATCTCACCTTATGCAAATATGGAATTTTCTATATTCAATCTTAGGAAATGATGTATGATATAGCATTTGAAATACAATTCCTCATATCTCTATTTGCATAGTTTGATGTGGTATCTAGAATCACTTGATCTGTTAGATTGGGTGATCTCACCTTCATTATTTCTACTATTGCTTCCTTTATCCTTCTTTCTCCATGTTTAATTCATCTCATTTCTTGTCTATTCTACATCATCTTTTCTTTTTCCTTTATTATGCTCATTTCTTTGTGTTGGTGCTCGGGTTCTACAATTTCTACTCAAATGTCCAATCTTATGAAAACTATAGTAAAATATATTGCCATTCATCCAACTCTTGGATTTACCTCTAGAATATGTGCTGATATAATTTTCTATAATATGACCATATTCACCATATTAATGAAAATTATACCATGTATTTTTATCCCAATTGTAGGAGTTACTTTGCTTAGGTGCATTTCCTTGCTTCTTGGCTATCTAGTTAGATTTTGTCTATGATCCGCATTCTTGAGCTCTATGTCCATACTTTTGACAATTATAGAATTAACCTTCAAATGTAGGTGAAACTAGTGTATTTCTAGCTTTGGATCTATATTAATGTGGTTGATGTCCTTTCTTCTTACAATTAAAACAATATCCATTGAATTTAGGCTTAGGTTTTTTCTTACCAATTTTTCTTTTGCAAATATTTGTTTAATGACTTAGTTTTCCACAATGATAACATATAGGATTTCTACCTTTGGCTTTTTATTCCTTCTTTCTCGACTTTTTGATTATTCTCCTTCCTTGGTAGATGATAAATTCTTGACATAACCTAATCTAGATTGATCATGGATATTCTTTGTGATCTCATAAAATCTTCATAGTATCTCACATCTTCTTAAGGTTTGTTCAAACTTTCAATGAATTCCTTTTTAGATTTCAAATTATTCCCCAGATGCTCATTCTATGATTTTAAAGTTGCAATCTCTGAATCTTTCCTATTGAGTTCTTTATTTGCATGTAGAAATTGATCGAGCACGTCAAATTTCTTATGATTGATTTTTTGTACATCAGATATTCTTTCATCAAGTCTTGTGGCCATTTTCCTTTTTCCCTCATCACCCATTGCCTTGTCTTGCTAATTTTTTTTTCTTTGTATTTAGTCCCTTCACATAGTCTTACTGATTGGATTTCATGATCTCTCTTTAGTCCTCTTATCTCATCATTTAGTATATTTTTCCTTTCTAATAGAACTGCTATTGTTGTATCACTTTCACTAGAATTTCCATCAATAAGTAGTCCTTCAATGTCTTCTTCTTGATATTGAGTATTGTTCTAGTTTATTGCCAACTCTTTCATTTCCTTTAAGGATTTATTAAATTCTCTCTTGTTCTTTCAAGATGCTACAATGCAAGTTGTACATCAAGCTTCTAGTTTTCAATTATCTTTCCCAACTTATTATCCTCTATCTCCAAGATCTTGACTCTCAAGTGATTAGACTTTTGCTAAGAGAACAATGGTCTGATACCAATTGTTGGAAGTCTATTCAAAAAAAAATATATTGAGAAGGGGTTGGGGGGGGGGGGGGGGGGTGGATGGTGAATCAGGATCTACACTTTTTTAACCTTCTAAACAATTATCAAACTCATATCTTTCATGACTAACCCCTATCTTAGCAATATCATAAATCACATACACATGTACTACAATGATGTATAAGATATAATCTACTGATCACAATCTTCAACATGATAGTAAAAGATAAAAACATAACAAAATATTTATTAACCTAGAAACCCTCCAAGGTGAAGGTAAAACTAGAATGGAGATGACACCCACAAATCTTCACTAATGTAGCAATAAATTTTTCCTATTAGGGCTACAATTTTGATCACTTCTAATGATCTTTCATATGAGGGGTCAACCCTATTAAGAGCTACAAGACTTATCCTATCTAACTTTATTAAATGATTTAAAACTTACAAAAAAGTAAGCACTCTATTATGAGATTTACATAGGCCTATTAAGGCCATTTTGTTAAGAGATTTACCTTGACTCATCTTGCTAGAATGTATCAATACATGATCCTTTAGTTAGCACTCTAATCAATGATTACACATCTTCTCTTTCCAATCTTTGACCCTCTCACTAATCTAATAAAGCTTTACCCTACACATTACTTCTCTCCTTAGTTTCTTTGTCTAATTATCTTTTAGAACTTTTCTTCTTGAGCATACACACTTACCATACATGAAATAGGGTTTGGATCCTCCTTTTATAACTGATTGGATAAGGTTTTAGATCAAGATCAATGATCTAGATCTCTCCCTTTCTTCCACTTAAATCTTCCATATTTCTAATTGGTTAAATACCTTGCATAGGGATTAATCATCCATGAAAAAATGTGTAATAATCTCTTTAAATTACTCCTTGAATATTAAATCAAGCACCTCTAGTTCTTCTTGTTCTTTTTCTTCAATAAAACATAATTATAACTATAAATTGATGAATTTCTTGAACTGCCCCTTCCTTTTCTTGTACAAGAAAGGGTAATAGATGCATTGAAAGAAAATTCTATCTTAGGCATACTATTATCAAAGTTACTTAGCTTAAAAGCTATAAACTTTCCTATCATGGATCCAAAGTAGCTACACCAATACCTAAAAATCTAATCTCTTGAATAGATAATAATCTAATTGCATTATTGGGAAATAGGGTTCTAAGTATTTTTCTTACCACATCATATTCTACAAGTGTTCCACCTATACCTTTGATAGAAACACCTACTTCCTTGATCCTTTGGATCTATTTCTCAAAGTTCTTATTATCCATCATTCTCATCTCATCATAATTTCTTTTCAAACTATCTACCTTTTTATTTTATACATGTGCATCTCCTCCAAATACTATATTTATTTTTTCCCACATATCATAGGTTGTGTTCAAGACTTTGACATCATTGTATTTTCCATTTTAAAGAGTGATTGCTATTGCATCTATTGTAGTTGTGTGTTCTTGTTGTACCCTCAATTAATCTACATTAAGATTTCTTGTAGGAGTCACATATTGTATCACCACATTATTCTAATATTTCTCTCCCATTCCTTCAATATAGAGCTTTATCCTTCCACTCAATATTGGATAAAGTTTTCTATTGGTAACTTTGAAACCTCCTACTTCATCATCTTAGATGTTTACCTCAAGTTGTTTAGCTTGCAAAAATCTAATACCAATTATTGATCCTAGGTGATTAGATTATTGGGAAGGGGTAGGGAGTGGGGGGGGGGGGGGGGGGGGGGGGGGGGGGGGCGAGGGTGAGGGGGTGAATTATTAATTTTTCAAACAAAAATATTTTTCACATTTTAAACCTCTACTATGTAATCAACTTAAAGAATCATATAAAAGTATCCCTAACATGAAATAATCCACACACTTGACATAGATATTTTGGTTATGAAAAAACCCAACTTGGATCAAAACCATAGTTAGGATTAGTACCCACAAATTATATTCACTCTTCTAAAGTATGTCATATAAGGAGCTTATCCCTATTAGGGGTTTAGAAAAACACTATTAAGTGCCACCATTTTAGGGGATTTAACTCTATCCCTATTAAGAGTAGCCTTGTTAGAGTAATTTAAACACTACTTAAAGTGCCACCTTATTAAAGGATTTATAATAAGGTCCTGTTAGGATACACCCATTTAAGGTATTTTTCCTATTGTAACTATTAGGGAACAATATTAAAATTGATCAGTAAAACAACACTACATCTTACTGACTAGATCCACTTAGGCTCTCTCACTCTTCTCAACTCACTTATCTTCTTCCCAGCTAGACCATACTTTCTACTTCTTCACACAAAAACTAGACCGTGACTAACAACATTAAACCTATCCTTCATTTACATATTTATATCAAATTTTTCCACTTCTACTAACTTAATAAAAACCTAAACATGTTATAGTTGGGGAATAAAATTCCAACTCTGATCCAAATTCCATAAGATGTTATGTTACAAATCACTTTCCATGATTGCTCCACCTAATTCATAATATTATATGCCAAAGGTCAACATGTTTTGACATGTCATAAGATTCCTCTAGAAGCTTCTTTGTATACTCAATCTTGATCATTATGATTCAAGATCATCACCTCAACATGTAGATCCATGTCACTAGACTATAATTTACTTAACCAATGTCATTGAAACCTTGTCACTTATCACTAATTGTAGTTAACTAATTGTTACTCAAGAACTCATTATTTATTAACCTATTTTTTGTTTCTTTAACCTATTTACCATAGCTTCATCAGTCACCTATCTTGCCTAAAACTATTCCACCTGTTATCTTTCCATCCTAGAAATCCTTTACCTATCATGATAATTAGTTTATATCATAACTATAATAGCTTCAATGTCTAATGAACATCATCCTTCTTATCATCCTTTCACCCCCTTACTCTATTTACCATGCACTTGATAATCCAATCAAATCAACTGTCATTTGTCACTAACTATTCTAGTAGTTTCACTATTACCTTAGGGATCATCTTACTATTCTCTTCATAAGTAATAATATACATATACATCTCAAGAGATATCCCCAATGATTTCTTGATGATCATACACATGTTATTATAACTACAACACCCAATTATGCTTGATAATGTACTAAGAACGCTAGGTCAATAGTTGACATCAATGGTAATAAAATTATTGATCATCATGCAACCAAATCATCACTCTTGTTATTATCATCACATCATCAGTTATGCTAACATAGGAAACATCATAAAAAATCAAGAATAATGAAAACAAGTCAAAATGAAAAGTATGTTGACAAAAAAAAGACAATAAAAAAGACAAAATGATGCTTTTATTTATCATATGGTACTATGTAGTTAACCATATTATCGTGCAATAATTATCATTGGTCAGTACAATTAAAGAGTCTACTATGATAAAGTACATAGAGAATCATGACATAGTGTTCAAATTCCTAATAGTTCATATGATTAGTTTAATGAAGAATCATGATATACGACATTGATAATGATTTTGTAGAGTGTGGTTGTCATTGATGGAAAACCATTACATTGGTGAGATTTTTTTACATAAGTATGTGAAGTTTCACCAATCACTATACAAATATATACAACTAGTATGTAGTTACAACTCATTAGTAAGGAGAAGATAAGTGATTAAGCTAACTGGTACATAATAAGGCCTTTAGTGAACAAACCAAGTGGTAAATGTCCAAGTGGTAAAGGAAAACAATTTTTTTATTAGTAAATAGGAATGACATTAATGAATAGGTGAACTATTGGTATAGGAAAAAATAAAAATACTATTAATTGGTTATTGTAGAGAATAGGTAAATAATAAAGGTTATTAACCAATTTTGATTAATTGGCAAATCAGTCATAAAGGAGGAAGATTCAATGATTCTGAACAACATGAAAAATTTATTACACAATTCAAGGAATTAAATGAGTCAATTCATAGGGAGTTCTATACAAGTTTGTGTATGAATTCAAGACATATTTTGGAAAATGAAAATGGAGAAATATTTCACATTGGGAATAACAATTTTATTGTGGTTTGGACAACATGGTAATGATTTTAAGTATTTTCATTACTAGAGGTATATCTCAATCAACTTTCCATAACTATACCTCTATTTTTGACCTTAGGATTGGTTAAAGTGAGTGAGAGAGAGAGAGAGAGAGAGAGAGAGAGAGAGAGAGAGAGGTCAAAAATAGAGGTATAGTTATGGAAAGTTGATTGAGATTTAACCTACAATATTTTGAGCTATCATTTTACATGATGCTAAACAACAAGAATTCTTGCAAACTCCTCTCTTGAAAAGCTGATTTTGTGAATTGACTCCAAGGTTTTGGGTGATCTTGTGGCCTACTAGAACCTACTCAGTTGAAGATAAATGTGAATGTTCATGAGGAGGCCTTTGCTGGTTCATTTTGATTTTGGATGGAATGTAGAATCTGCACATTTTTTCAAAAATAACATTAAAAGAAAACTATGTTTTTGTATTTTATGTTCTTTATGAATGCAATCTAACCATGTAGCTAGTATGAAATGCTATTCCAACAAGGGGGTTAATAAAGAAAAATAACAAGAACTTAAAGTAAACAACATGAAATTCAAAGAAAATAACATGAAATTGAAATCCTAAAGGACATATACTATAGAAAACAACATATATGTGAGTTAAGCTTTCGAAGAAATTGGTGGGTAACCAATGAAAAAAGGAGCAACGCTTCCTAGATTCCACTGATGCAATTGTTGATGGGAAATTTTAATAACCAAATGATGTTTCACTCTTCATCAAATTGCAAGGCCATAAAAAGTGCACTCATGCAAGATAGAGTTATGCAGGCACAACTTGGTGATTTCTTCTCGAGCTCATTACATCAGCAAAACTCGTAAATCTATAGCAAACACTAGAACTAAAAGAATGCACAACTAGAAAAAATGCAATAAACCTTTGGCTCAATCACAATTTCATGAATAAAATTCACAACAATTATGACACATCTAGGCAAGAATCACTACACTCCAAATGTGAGCACCAAAAGCATAATTTTATTGCATAATAACGATGACTATTGTTACATATTACAATAGGGTATTTATAAGAAATTGTCTCCTCAATTTTTGTTTAGAGTGAGAGATATTCTTCATGCAATAAAATGTTTTTAATCAATAAAACAAACTAATTATGTACAAACTAACAACTAAACTGGTGCTTAGTAGGACTCCATCCATATTTAATTCATTAATTGGATGCATGAGCCTTTACATTTCAAAAACAAAGAAATTATGAGAGAAGAAAGAGGAGGAAGACTTTAGTTAAAGTAGGAGTGTCTAGAGGTGCCAAAATTGGAAGTTAGTCCTTCACTAGGTGTGTGTCGAAGTTAAACTGCCATCAGAATGTGTTCCTAACGCATGGAAAACACTATTTTTGGAATTGGCAGTTAACTGTCAGCAAATTTTTTTTGAACCTATGCACCTATGGAGCTATGGACCTCAATAGGGTCAAAATCTCAAAATTTTACTGAGTGTCAAAATTGAAATTTTGGCATTTGGGTTTTGTTCTTCTTTATCCCAAAGCTATGTTTGGATGTTTGCCCTTGAATTTCTCTATAATCTCAGTAATTTTAGCCGCATCTGGTAGATCTAAAGCCTCATATTTTTCTTTGACCTTCTATCAGTAATCGTCAAGCTCAATTCAAGTATCAACAAAATCCCTGATTTTGGTATCCAATTCTAACAAGGCTTGTTCTATCCTAAAGGCTTGCCGAATATCTTCATCACTGGATGCTTCCTCAAAAGTCTTCTTAAAATTTTCTACCACAACCTCAATAGGAAATAACTTCTCTAATTCATCATCTTCAAAAATATCTAAACATGCATCATTGTAGTGTCTCTTTGCCTCCAAAATTTTCTCTTGGGCTTGGTCCTTCAGCCGATGGATCTCCTCATGTAATGTTTCCATTACTCTATTTCTATCCACTATCGTTTCTATCTAGTCATCAATCATATCTAATTCTTCTCTGGTATATACATCAATAAAAACTTGGTACCTTTTCCCCTTTATGGCTTCTAGAGTTTGCAAATCCTTACTCTAGGTCTGTACTTCATCTATAATCCCAAAGTCCTGCTTCAAAATTGCTATGATCTTATTCACATTCTCCTACGTAGCATGCAATAAGTTTAAATTCCTGTAATAATTAAAACTTCTTTCTCCTCAACAATTTCTTGCCATTGCTGACAGGCTTTCAAAAATGGATCTAGCTATACACCTCCCCCCTCTCTAAGTATAGTTTTCAAATTTTTCTCAAGGTGCTCAGGATCTAGAGGACCAACTACTTTGGCTAGATATTCTTTTAGGATCTCAATCTTCCTTCAAAATGTTTGGAGTTTAGCCTCATCCTATTCCATGTTCTTGAGGACCTATTTGACTCCCATGGTTGTCATTAATTAGGCTAAATCCTATGTAGGCCACCCTAACATAACATCCTTTAATTCATAATCCTTGAGACCAAGGCTTTCTACATCTATGTCTTCAGGAGGGACAACCACTTGTGCAAACAATTTCTAGTTTTGTGTGTAGGTGACAAATGCCAAATGTGTTGCCTCATGAGATGGAGACTTAGGTTTATTAAAATCTTTTCAATGTCACAAATATCTTCCTTTGAAGCATGGAATTAAGGCTTAGTACTTCTCATTATTTCCTTTTGGATCCATCTAGGGATGCGTTCTATTGAGGACCTAGCTCTTGATGATGAAGGGTTATGTTATACAACTTCCTTCCCTTTGTCACTCTTGCTCAGAGTTGTGTCTTGTTGGGAGGGCTCTTCTTCTGTAGCACTAGTATTATTAGACCCTACAGCTTCCACCTTGGTGTCTTGGGAAGATGTTTGAGAATATTCCACCATTTGTCCCTCCTTCGACACTTTGTCAATTGCCATTTGTTCTAGTCCCTCTTATTTTGATGGTTCATTCTGAACTCTAAGGTGGAGGAGTAACTGAGCCCTTATCTACCACTATGAGTTGTGGTGGAGATGGAAGAGTAAGATCATGACCCTATGTATCTAGCACTATTTACATCTTCTTATTGAGGTTCATCTATAGGGGTATCCCTAATATTATCCCCAATCACCTCTGTACCCATGGGTATAAAATCAAAATCTGACATTGTAAAAACATCATCGCCCTCATCACTCTACTCATCCACCCACTGATGTACTTTATCTTCCAAGGAAGAGAGTTTTAAGGTTTTGATTGGGTAGATGGCAAGGTACCCATGGCACTCTTTCTTCTTTGTAACTCTGCTAATCTAGCTAGCTGAGTTCTTCCCTATAGGGGCACTTGTTCCTCTTCCTCTTCTGATTCTTCTTCCTCCTCCTCTTCATCTCCCTCTGGAATGGTTTTGGTAATAGATGCGAAAGGCACCAATCTTCTATTGATCCTTTGCCTCTTTTTCACCTAGATCTTAATCCTCTTCTTTTTCTTCTTGGGAATAGAAGGAGATGTTGACTCTTCTTGCACAAGAGTAATAGAGACTTATAGAATCTCTCTCTCTTCTGGTTGGCTAGGCACAATGGGAGGCAACTGACATTCATCTTGGACTTGAGTAGCTCTAGTATCTTTGGACCCTTGTGCACTCTCTTCTTGCTACTAGGAAGGTGCCTATTCTTCAGCCTATTCTATTTGAATTCTTTGAGGGGAGGTCCTCTTCCTTTTTTTCTTTCCCTTCCTCTTTGGAGGGTGATAGTATCCAACCTGGTGATCAAGCTGGTATACTGTCTCTGGCCTGATAGGATAGGAGACTGGGCCGCAAAGGTAGGAATTGTTACTTTCTTTCCTCTACCTCTTTTTGGGTGGGCATGTGCATGAAAGATCACTATATTAGGTATTGGATCAAGTGGAAAAGGCTTATTGATCCAAACCTTCATCATTCTGATGACATGCCTCACCCAATGATTAATATCATTGGCCTCCTCCTTGTCAAACTCAACATTCATAATGGGTCTTTCACCTATTTTGTCTGAGTTGAACAGGGGGTCCAGTAGCACCTTTAAATCATGTTTCCTTATCTCCTCTAGGATTTTCAACTAGAGAGCCTTCTCTACGAGATACAAAGTTATCCTACAATAGTCCCTTATGCAAATATCGTAGTCATTTGTTGCATTCATCTAGTGATCTTCAACAGAATCCTCATGGTGCAATTCCTTTCCTGCCAAACTCTCCACTCTCCCAATATTATCAAAATAGGGCCAAGGAGAGTTGTACTCCTCAAGGGGATAATTCTCCCATTCCCACTTAAAGGATGGAATATCTTGTTTTTATTTCATTTGGTAGGGTCCAATGACCAAAGGCCATGCCTAACAAGGTCTCTGTTGTCTCTTTATCTTCTCATATGTTGACTCAATTTGCCAAGCAATCTCCAATAGCACTAGTTTGTTACTTGGATATCTTGGGACCTTCTTAGGATTGATGGATGTACCATCTACCCAAAGATATATTAATGTGTTAAAATGGATGAAGTAAGCTCTGAGAACTATAATATGTGCTTTGGCTTCATTAGATAGCCTCTTTCCATAATCTCCCTCAATGAATTGAATGATCACAAAAATGAATGCATCATTCATGATTTTATATTCCTTGCTCTGTGTTGAGAGCTTCTTCTTTACCAACTAGGAGTAGACTATATATGGCTAGGCATTAGGATCCTACATATTGCCTCTTCTGTACAAACCAAGGTAGTTTGTTGCCCTTGCTATAAGTAGGTATACCATGTAAGAAGTCATATAGAACTTCTTCTTGTCTTTTACTACCCTCAATCGCTCACACAAGTTTTCACTTAGTGTGGTAGCCCAGTTCAGTGGTATTTTCACTGCCCTAATGGTCTTAGTAAAGTTGACCATAAAAGTGTTAAGGTGGCCTGTTGCAAGTAAGCCCATGACTCTACTCAAAAGGATGATGGACTATCCAATGTCCTCCTTCATGTATTCCTGGAGTCATATCCATTTTTCCTATTATCCTTCTTTGAAGAGGCTTCTCAATGAGATAAGAGGATTGTATGATGTATGTCGCCTCCTACTGGTGCTCCCTATACCATCTCTATGGTGTTTCATATGACAATCTAATGAACTAGTCTACTCTTGGGAGATGGAAGACCCTCTCAATGTTGTTGGGTCATAGGTCCAACACAACTTCTCCCATGATGCTCTTGACCACTCTCTCTTTAGAAACAAAATGTTATGACAGTTTCATGATTAGTTCTACTAATTGGATTGACACTTAATGTGAAGCTACGCTCACCAACCCAGAATGAATTAGTTAGGATACTAATGCAAATCTTTCTATTGGTTTGTTGCATAATCTGAGGAATTCTCCTAAGTCAATATGTCCCAAATCAGTATCTCTAATTTCTATGTGATCATCATGGAATCTTGATGTTGAAGGTATGCCTTGAAATTTAAAAACAATAGGCTTTGGTGCCATTCCAGATGTGGATGCCATTTAATCTCTACATGACATAAGAAAAATGCTCATTAGGTCAACAATAAAACTTGGAAATAAAAATGCAAATGCCTTTAATTTAACTAATGAAAGATAAGAAAATAAACATAAAGAACAAAATGAAATGCCCAATTTGGGCACTTTTTTTTTTTTGAATCTATTTTTCACTCTATACTTTTTCTTTTTTTTTAAATTTATTTTTTATTTTCTTATTTTTAATTTTTTAGATTTTTTAGGGGAGGGGGAAGAAATGTGTGGGTTTGTGAGCACACAAGGTTACGTAGGTAGAGGATGTGGAGGCACGTGGGGGTGCAAAGTGTCACGCATGGGCAAAGGATGTGATGTGGTTGCATGCGGTGAATGGAATACAGACCATGCACATGAGCGTAGTGGGCATAAGGCACCACACATGAAGCATAGTGGGCATGAGGCACCACACGTGCATGAAGTGCCATAGGCATGAGGCACCATGGGCATGAGGCACCACAAGCATGAAGCACCATGCACACATGAAGCACCATGGGCATGAGGCACCATGTGCGTGAGTGCAGCAGGCATGAAGTGCTACGGGAAATATTTCTCACCTTTCCAACAAAATGCCAAGCTTGCATATGAAATGAGTTAAGAAATTTTTGGTAGTTAGTAGGGGGTTTTATAACCCTGCCCCATTTGTGGGGGTGGTGCAAGCGCCACAAATTTATTATCGTTATTATTATTTTTTTGATTTTTGATTTTTATGACTTTTTTTTTTGTTTTATTTTTATTTTTTGACTCTTTTAAAAATATTTCGGTTCTTGAATGGTTAATTCAGGAACTCAAAAAAAGAAAAGGGGGTCCCCATTACTAACAAGGAATGGGGTGTGTGTTGTGGGACCACAACAAATAGCCCCAAAAAAAGGAAGAAATGAGGAAGGCATTTCTTCATCAACAAACATCCTTTCATCGTGTGTCAAACACCAACTGAACTATGAACACCTCGAGCATTTTTTGGATGACTTTGCAATCAAAACTCTAGAATTCAAAACCTTCAAGCTCAATGTGTGATTCATGTGTTCATTCCCTTTGACATCTCAGGATGTAGTCTATCAAAGTTCTTTGACAACTTGAGAACAATCTTCCACTCCTCTTGGCTCATTCATTCAGAATCTCTATGAATGCCATTCATTGATCATTTGCTTGACTAGATGGGAGAATTAGTTCAAGGGCTCTTAGTAGGCTACCACCTTCTTTTAACTTTTTGGCAATTTTGAATAATCACTCCTTGTAGTTTTGATGAAGCAATGTTTTGGATTCAAGATACTTTTCTTTGAAAACATATCTTTTGCCATTTCAGATCTTTAGAATCCTTTAGTCTTAACACCATATTTTTCGTTTATTTTCTATTTTTTCTATTCTATATTCTAAAAATACTTAGATTGTGTAGTTAATACATTAGTGTCATTTCTTGGATTCAATCCTTTTTGAACATCCCTTGCGTTCCTCTTTTGGAACTTTTAGAAACTCTCATGCCAAACAATGATCTTAGTGATCTTTCAGGAAGACCCCTCTTGTTTGAACTAGTTGAAGTTTGAATTTTCCCTTGCCATCTTCAACTTTAATTTGACAACACATAAAACTATCAAATTTTAGATTTTCAAAGTGTCGAGAACTTGTTGGTTTAGAATTATGATTTCTAGACTGAAAATCCCCTATTTTTGCAAGGAATGTTCACTGCTTGGTTGGTATAAGACACACAATTGTCCAAATGTCTTGACAAAGAAATACCTCTTCCTAAAATCACAACCATAGAGTGGTTAGTAAAATCTTGAGAGAAAATCTCAAATACACCTTACCTCCCAAGACTGGCACAAATTTGAAAAGTAACACATGATTGAAAGAAAACAAACAACATGAAAGAAAACCACACTTGCAAGAATACAAATCTAAGCTAAATGTAGAAATAAAATATAACTTATTTTTTGTGTGTGTCTTTTAGGCCTCAAAATAATGCTTAAGAAACTGCCCATTTAAGGGCAAGGGAAGAAATTCCCCCTATAAGGAACTGAGCCTAAAAGTGTTTTCTCTGAGAATTTCCAAGATTTGATAGGGACCCATCCACAAATGTTGAAACTTGGTATGACTGCCCAGCTTTTCTTTTGCCTTATCTTAGAGTAGAACAAGGTCAGAAATCCTGAATGATTTTATCATGGCTCTCTTGTCAAATCATCTTTTCACAACAACTTGATTTTTAGCCATATGCTCCAATGCAACTATCTGTTTTTGGTCCATCTCTAAAAGATTCATCAATCTGATTTGTACTTTGTTAGCATCTTCAACATATCCACTCATGAACTTCAAAATAGGAATTCTAAGGTTGAGGGAGAATACTAGCTCTTCTCTGTAAACAAGCAAGTATGGAGAAGTTCCCAAAGTATTATTGACTCTCACTCAATCTGTCCATAAGGCATATTTGAGTTGTTTATGCCAATCCCTAGGGTTCTCCTTCAACAATCATTTTATTACTATGATCAAGTTCTTATTTGTAGACTATGCTTCCCCATTTCCTCACAGGTAATAATTTGAAGAGAACTAGATAATGACTTGATTTTCAAATGCCCATTAGGTCAGGAATGTTGATGCAAAAGTAGACCTGTTGTCACACACAAGGGTAAATGGCATTCTGAACCTAGTAACAACATGTTCTTCTAAGAAGTCTATTACCACCTTAGTAATGTAATTTTTGAATGTTTCTACTTCTATCCATCGTGTGCAATAATCCATAGCTGTGAGAATAAATGCATGTCTAGTTGATGATGGTGGATTGACCAAACTAATGAAATCTAGCCCCCACTTTGCAAAGGGGTGTACCTTGTACACTGGCTATAATGGCATCACCAAATTCCTTTCTCTATTGGCACTGGTTTGAAAGATATGGTAGGAGCATACACACTCGAAAGTTTCTTTGAATATCGAGGACCAAAATAACTCGATCTTAGAATCATCTGAGCTGTTGCTTTTGTTGAACCATGTCCTATACCATACTTGTCATGAAAATGTTCTAAGACTTCCTTTTCTTCCTCATGGCCTAAAAATTTCAAATAAATCCCTTCATAGTTTCTCTTATACAACTTGTTTTCATGTAGCATGTAGGATTCACACTTCATTTTAAGTCCCCTACATTGTGAACTATTCATCTAACTAGGGCATTGGTCCTAAAGAAGATAATAAACAATGTCATGATACCAAATGTTTGTCACCACTACTTGACCAATATCAACTTGAGATAAAATCTTTTTATTTTGATTATCCTCATTTGTTTCACTGTCAAACTTGAACCCCCTTCCATTTCATCCTGGATATTAGCTATCATTCTTGACAACCCTTGACCTCTAACTAATCTCATAGGTTGAATTTCCAGATCAAATTCTTGAAGTATGGCCATCCATTTTCCCCTTCTTTCACCAAGTTCATTCTACATCAAAAGCGTCTTTACCACTGGATCAAGTACAATTGAATACACCTTATTTCTTAATATGTAATGACAAAACTTCTTCAAATCCTTGATTAATGCAAAGGATTATTTTATCAAGGTTTGAATATTTTAACTCGACATTCTTCAAAGGGCAACTCATAAAAGCAATTGGTCTTTCATCTTCCTTTCTTTCTTTTGCATTAGGATTCTGGCACAAGAGTATTCTAAAGCAAAAGAATATATCTTAAAAGGTAACTCGTAATTAGGACTTACTAAGATCAAAGCCATAGAAATGGCCACTTTGATAGCTTTGAATGATTTCTTAATCTCTGGAACCCATTCCATCTTAGACCCCTTTTTGAGTAAATTATTAAGGGGATGAATGATTTCTACAAATTTGCTTATGAATTTTTGAACCAAATTTATCTTCTCGAAGAAAGAGTTGAGTTCTTTTCAACTATGGGAAGGTGACAACTTGAGAATAGCTTTAATTCTATCAGGATTGATGGAGATCCCAGCTTCAAAAATGATATGACCCAGGAGCTTTCATTTAGTAACCCCAAACAAACATTTCTTGGGATTGAGGGATATGTCATACCTGTGACATCTATTGAATACTAGCATTAAATCAGAAATGTGAGTGCTTCAATATTTTGAAAAGGTGGTTAAATCATCTATGTAGATGACTATACACTTATTTACCAATCCCTTAAAATCTTCATCGATGGCTCGCTGAAATGTAGCCACTACGTTAATTAGTTTGAAAGGCATTCTCCTATAAGAAAATGTTCCCCATTAGTTGTGAAAGCTATCTTTAGTTAATCTTCTTACTCAACCATCACCTGATTATATCCTAAATACCCATCTAGGAAAGACATCATTTTTGAACCATTTACAATTTGTAGAACCTTGTCAAGTGAGGGTAGAGGATAATTGTCCTTTTGAGATGCCATATTCAAGTTACAAAAATCAACACAAAGACAAATCTCTCCAATCTTCTTCCTCATAGGAACCAAATTAGCCACCCATGTAGAATGGTGAATGGGAAATATGATCTTTGCATCCAGTAATTTCTTGACTTCTTTCATTATTAGGGGCTCAAAGATGGGATTAATAGGCCTTTGTCTTTGCCAAAAAGGTTTGGCATCTGGTTTCAATAGAATGTCATGAGTTATAATCTTGGGATCATATGTCTTTAATTCTTCATAGCTCCAAGCGATAACATCTTTATACTTAGTAAGTAACTTGAGCATTTCTTCCCTTTCTTGTGCATTGCATGCTTTCCCTATTTAGACCATCCTTGGCTCTTCTTCAATTCCTAAGTTGTATTCATCACACTCCTCGATACCCCTTTCTTGGATTGTCCTTTTATTAAGTGTTGGTTCATCATGATAAAAAATGTGTTCTAACTCAACCATCCCCTTGGGAATAGTGTTAGTCTTTAAAGTCAGGATCCCATTTTCATCTTCAAGTTCATCATCCTCAGGCTTGTCATGCAGATTGTCATCAATTTCTTGTCCTTTAAAGTGACCATTGCACATGATAAATTCAAGTATGTGTTGATCATCTTGAAAGACTTGAAATTTGGTAATATTGTTTGGAATAGATGGGGCAGCAACCAACTGTACTGAAAATCTTTTCAACTTTGTTCTTTCGACTGGTTGTAATGCACCTACTGAAATAGTGAGAGCATTTGCCACCATGTTCTTCCTCCTTGGAATGGACCTTATATTTAGAGCTTTAAAATCATCTAGTAAATCCCATACTCTTTTCTTGTAAGAAAGTAACCTTTTGTCATTGCAAGAGTATAATGATTTTACTTGTTGAATAATCAACTGAGAGTCTCCTTTGATTATGAGGGCCGTGACTCCTTTCTTGAGTACAAAGATAATTCCTTAGATCAATGCTTCATATTCTACAACATTGTTAGTACATCTAAATTGTAATTGATATGCTGCATAAAAGGACTTACTTTTTGGATTAATCAATTCTATACCTACTCTAGCCCCTAATTTGCATCTAGAACCATCAAAGAAAAGTGTCCAAATCAGATCTTCCTTGGGCCTTTTAACCTTGTGTTTGTTCATTCTTAACTTCTCTTTCACCCGAGAGTTAAAAGATTGTTTCTTGGGAACCCATTGCAACTTCTCACAAGGTGGACTTGATGATTCCCCAGTGTAAGATGTTGACAGAGGAAATGTATGTTTTTCTTATTTTTCTTGAATTTCCTCTATCAATTCCTTAATTTGTTTTGCTTTTGGTTCAGGATGAATGATGATTGAAGTCCACTCTTGGCCTTTCATGTACCATCTTCTTCTTTGAATCTTGATCATTCCTGGGGGAGGAGAAGACAAACCTCCACCATCTGAAGAGATATCACTATATGATAAATTTAGATCTTCAATTTTCTCTTCAATCTTTGTTGACTTAGTTGAGTTTATATGACTTTGATCTCCCACGAGTCTCTTTTCTAGAGTCTGGTTATCCTTGCCTTGCATCATATGTGTTAACACCTTTGTAGCTACTTCTTGCCATGATGAGCATTCAAATTTAGAGTGGCTAACTTTGTGTAATCAAAAAAATCCTGGCAGGAGTAAGATACTAGGATCGGCTTCTTCTCCCAAGCATTGCAAATTAGTCACCATATTATCTATGAATTGTGTCATGATCTCATCCTTTGGGATTGATATCTTAAGTTCATTATCCTAATCTTGGGATGCTTTCACTGGAATAGTGTCGAATGCCATCACCTTGTATGAACCCAAATCTGATTATAAGAATGCTATCTCATTTGGGGCATTGTAGTTTGTAATCATCATTTTCAATTTGGGTTCTACATCTATCTTGAATTGATTGTTCAATCCTTTCCATGGTAACCATATCTGAGTGAAATCCATAGAGAACCATCCTCTTAGGCATTTTGTCTATTTTCTACTCAGGAGCAACTCATACATCTCTAGAATGTCCACCGCATGTATATTAATGACATCTTGAATCTGGGGATTGACTATCAACTATATCTGAACATCTTTCAATATGTCAATGACTTTCATCTCTGTATTGTCCAACTGTATCACTACTTGTTTGGGAGGTTGAGGGCTTACCCCTAACCTTTGTGCTATTGATAGTTGCATGACATTAAGAGAGGCTTCCGAATCAATCAAACAATTATGGAGGTTCTTTCTGTGTATCCTAGTGCTAATCAAGAATGGGGGTACTTCAACCTTGTCTTTAAACATTGTGGGCATTGTTTCTACAACATTGACTTGTTGAGATATTATCTTTTGAGGGACAATATTCATGTTATGGGGTACCTTTGAATGATCTAGAGTCTTCATGAGCACTTCTTGCTATTGTGGACAATTTTGCAATATGTCAAACATGGACATATTTGCTTTGGTCCTTTTCAAGTCTTTGACAAAATTATACTTTTCAGTAGACCAAGTAGGATTTTCCAATATCATAAGTACATTCACTTGATTTTGATTCTATTGTCCTCCATACAGTAGCCTAACTTGTGCTAGATTGTTACTTGCCCTCAGATCAGGAGGAGTTGGTTGTAAAGCTAGAGGAATTCTATTTGTCAAAGGTTCTTTCCTATTTCTCATATTATATGTATTTTGATTGTCATTGCAAATAACAAACATCTCATCATGTTGAAGATCAGGTTGTTGACTAAATCAAAAAGAGAACTCTTTGCTAGCTGGTTGTTCTACCTACACATTCTATGTAGAATAATAAGATTCTAGTAACATAGCATTAAACTACACAGGAGGAGCATTATCACTCACTTGTGAACTTTGAGCCATCTCTTGATTCCTATTATAATATGAACCATCATTGTTGGGTGCATTTTGACTATTGTCATACTGATTAACATATGCATACTAAACATTGTTATTGTTGTTGTCAGGAGGAATGCTTCCATTATTCGTCTGAGTGTTCCATTGTTGGTTTTGTCTTTGGAAGCCATTATTACAATGAGGGGGATTGAAGTTGTTTCACCCATTGTTGTTTCCTACATTTTTGTTGTTGTTTCCACTAAAGTTCTTGTTATAATTCTGGCCATAATTTTTGTTGTAAGAACCAATGTTATAATTCTGGCCATAATTGTTGTTGTTTCTTTTGAAGTTTTTGTTCTATCCTTGAGATAGCCAAAGATGAGTTAGTTTGTTATTCATTTGGGATATAGTCTTTTTCATCTGACTAAATTAGGAAACAAAACCATTGTCTGCTTTAGCGGGTGCTACTACCTTTTTCTCAAAGAAAGCAGCTTTTAGAGGTTCAAACCCTAGGTATGTTAGAGTGGGATTTTTCAGAGTGGGTGCGTATTGTAATGGAATTGGATTCATAGGTATGAATTGACTAGGCACCATAGGTACTCTAGTAGGGTATGTTGGCATCACTATAATAGCTGGAGCTGGAAGCATTAAGTTTCCTTTGTTGGGATTAGCTTGCTTAGTGAAGGTAATTGCTTCTGCAAAGACTTTATCCAATGTCTCAATATTTGTTGCAAGAAGTCTTCTCAAAAAAAATTCAATAAGATGGTCCATAGCATTTAGAGAAATCCGAATAGTGGCTTCAACTGGTATAGTGTATGGCATCTCTAGCTTGCAATATGGCATATGAAAGTGATGGTTGAAGTGAGAAACTATCTCAGCTGGGTCCCTTTTGATTGATATGAATTATTGATGTACCACAACTATGTTGATGAATGTTTTGAATTGTTCCAAGAACAATTTTTTGAAAGTGTCCCAATCTCTAATGCATCCAAGTGGAAAATTAACATACCAATTGAAGGTAATTTCTCCCCAAGAGTAGGGGAATAAATGAAGAACCACATCCTTGTTAGTAATTTGATTGCGGTAGAAAATTTTCTTGAATACCTTGACATGATCTTTGGTAGTTTATGTCTCACCATAGATGAATCTTGGGAAAAACTTAGGATTCTTAGGGAGGTCATGGAGTGCACCTCTCAAGTTTATTGGTGAGTCTACGACATTTGCAAAAAAGGCCATTGGAGGCTTTGGTAGACCTAAAGGTGGTTGTTGAGGTGTAGCTATTGGAATATGTGGCAGTCCACTAGGTGGTTGGAGTGGAGGTGGAGTTGAAGAAGATGATGAAAGTTTGAATGGAAGTGGTTGAATTCGAGGTATTCCCTTGTCACTACATGGTTTTTGTAAGTGGGTAAGCTCAAGAAACTCGTGTGCACTTGGCATAAACTTTAATGCTCACTGAAATGGGGATTTTGGATCAATATCCTCTAGTTTGCATCAATTCTAGAACAAAAAGACCTCTACAAAAGTACACTTTCTCACCTCTCTGAATTTTGTGCACCACAACGTTTTGTGCTCCTATGGACCTGCGAAGTTGCGAATCTGTAGACCTGCATACCTGAGACCTGTGGACCTACGAAGTTGCATACCTAAATTTCTCAAAAACTCAAAATAATTTCTAAACTTGTATGAAGCACAATTTTTTTCAAAAAGTGTAGAATTTCAAAACTTTGTCAAATTTTCCACTTTTCTCTGAGATCTAAAACTGTTGCCCTCCTTCTAGAACCACTTCTATTGAGCTGTCATTTTACACGATGCTAAACAATAGGAATTCTTGTGAACTCCTCTCTTGAAAAGCTAATTTTGTGAATTGACTCCAAGGTTCTGGGTGATCTTGTGACCTACTAGAACCCACTCTGTTGAAGATACATGTGAATGTTCATGAGTAGGCCTTTGCTGGTTCATTTTGATTTCGGATGGAATGTAGAATCTGCACACTATTTCAAAAATAACACTAAAAGAAAACTATGTTTTTGTATTTTATGTTCTTTATGAATGCAATCTAACCATGCAACTAGTATGAAATCCTATTCTAACAAGGGGGTTAATAAAGAAAAATAACAAGGACTTAAAGAAAATAACATGAAATTCAAAGCAAATAATGTGAAATTAAAATCCTAATAGACAAACTATAGAAAACAACATGTCTGTGAGTTAAACTTTTGAAGAAATTGGTGGGTAACCAATGAAAATAGGAGCAATGCTTCCTAGATTCCATTGATGTAATTGTTGATGGGAAATTTCAATAATCGAATGATGTTTCACTCTTCATCAAATCACAAGGCCACGAAAAGTGCACTCATGTGAGACAAAGAGTTATGCAAGCACAATTTGGTGATTTCTTCTTGAGCTTGTTACATCAACAAAATTCGTAAATCTATAGCAAATGCAATAAACCTTTAGCTCAATCACAATTCCATGAATAAAATTCACAAAAACAATGACACATCCAGGCAAGAATCAGTACACTCCCAATGTGAGCACCAAAATAATAATTTTATTTCATAATAATGGCAACCATTGTTACATATTACAATGGGGTATTTATAAGAAATCATCTCCTCAATTTGTGTTGAGAGTGAGAGATATTCGTCATGCAATAAAATTATTTTAATCAATAAAGCAAACTAATTATTTACAAACTAACAATTAAATTGGTGCTTAGTAGGACTCCATCCATATTTTATTCATTAATTGGATGCATAAGCCTTTACATGTCAAAAAAAATAAAATTATAAGAGAATAAAGAGGAGGAATCCTTCAGTCAAAGTAGGAGTGTTTGGAGGTGCCAAAATTGGAAGTTGGTCCTTCACTAGGCGTGTGTCAAAGTTAAATTGCCATTAGAATGCATTCTTTATGCATAGAAAGCACTATTTTTGGAACTGATAGTTAACTATTGGTAGACAATTTTTGAAAATGTGTACCTATAGACCTATGCACCTACAGAGCTACGGACCTCGATAGGGTCAAAATCTCAAAATTTTACTGAGTGTCAAAATTAAAATTTTGGCATCTGGGTTTTGTTCTTCTTCATCCCAAAGCTATGTTTGGATGTTTGCCCTTGAATTTCTCTATAATCTCAATAATTTTAGCTGCATATAGTAGATCTAAAGCCTCATATTTGTGTTTGACCTTCTGTTGGTAATTGTCTACCTCAATTTAGGTATCATCAAAATCCTTGAGTTTGGTATCCAATTCTAACAAGGCTTCTCCTGTCTTGAAGGCTTGCCATATATCTTCATCACTGGATGCTTCCTCAAAAGTCTTCTTAAAATTTGCTACCACAACCTCAATAGGAAATAACTTCTCTCATTCATCATCTTCAAAAATATCCAAGTATGCATCACTGTAGTGTCTCTCTGCCTCCAAAATTTTCTCTTGGGCTTGGTCCTTGAGCTGATAGATCTCCTCATGTAATGTTTCCATTACTTTATTGCTATCTGTTATCTTTTCTATCTATTCATCAATCATATCTAATTCTTCTCTGGTATATACATCAATCAAAACATAGTACCTTTGCCCCTTTATGGCTTGTAGAGTTTGAAAATTCTTACTCCACGCTCATACTTCATCCATAATCTCGAAGTCCTACTTCAAAATTTCTATGATCTTATTCACATTCTCCTATGTAGAATGTAGTAACTTCAAATTCCTTGTAATAATTAAAACTCCTTTCTCCTCAAAACTTTCCTGCCAATTCTAATAGGCTTTCAAAAATGGATCTAGCTGTACACCTCCCCCCTCTCTAAATATAGTGTTCAAAGTTTTCTTGGGGCCCTCAAGATCTAGAGGACCAACTACTTCAGCTAGATATCCTTTTAGCATCTCAAGCTACCTTCGAAGTGTTTGGAGTTCAGCCTCATCCTGTTCCATGTTCTTGAGGATCTCTTTGACTCCCATGGTCATCATTAATTAGGTTGAATCTCGTGTAGGCCTCCCCAACATAAAATCCTTTAATTTTTAATCCTTAAGACCAAGGCTTTCTGCATCTGTATCTTTAGGAGGGACAACCCCTTGTGCAAACAATTCTTGATTCCATGTGCTGGTGACAAATGCCAATGATGTTGCCTTGTGAAATGGAGACTCAAGTTTATTCAAAATCTCTACAATTTCACAAATGTCTTCCTCCAAAGCACATAATTTAGGCTTAGTACTCCTTATTATTTCCTTTCAGATCCATATAGGGATGCGTTCTACTGAGGACCTTTCTCTTGATGATGGAGGGGTATGTTCTACAACTTCCTTCCCTTTGTTTGTCCTACTTGGAGTTGTCTCCTATTGGCAAGGCTCTTCTTCTATAGCCTCAGTCTTAGTAGACCCTGCGTGTCTTGGGAAGGTGGTTGAGAATATTCCACCATTTATTCCTCCTTCAATGCTTCATCGATTGCCATTTTTTTTGGTCCCTCTTCTTGTGATGGTTCCTTCTAAACCTATTCTTCTTTTGAACTCTGAGGTGGAGGAGTAACCGATCCCTTATCTACCATTGTGACTTGTGGTGGAGATGGGGGAGTAAGATTAGGACCTTGTGCATCTAGCGGCATCTACATCTAGTCTTCTTGTTGAGGTTCACCTGTAGGGGTGTCCCTAATCATATCCCCAATCAAATATATACCCATAGGCATAAAATCAAAATCTAACATTGTAAAAACATCATCACCCTCATCACTCTACTCATCCACCCACTATTGTACTTCATCTTCTGAGGAAGAGAGTTCTAAAGGTTCTGATTGGGTAGATGGTGAGGTACCTGTGGCACTCTTTCTTCTTTGTAACTCCATGGATTTAGCTAGCCAAGTTCTTCCCTATAGGGGCACTAATTCCTCTTCCTCTTTTGATTCTTCTTCCTCCTCCTCTTCGTCTCCCTCTGGAATGGTTTCAAGAATAGATGGGGAAGGTACCAATCTTCTATTGATCCTTTGCCTCTTTTTCACCTGGATCTTAATCCTCTTCTTTTTATTCTTGGGAATTAAAGGAGATGTTGGCTCTTCTTGCATAGGATGAATGGAGAATTGTGGAATCTATCCCTCTTTTGGTTGGCTGGGCACAATGGGAGGCAATTGAGGTTCATCCTAGACTTAAGTAGCACCAATATCTTCAGACACTTGTGCACTCTCTTCTTGCTACTAGGAAGGCACATGTTCTTCAACCTATTTTGTTTGAATTCTTTGAGGGGAGGTCCTCTTCCTTTTGTTCTTTCCCTTCCTCTCTGGAGGGTGATAGTATCCAACCTAGCGATCAAGCTGGTATACTGTCTCTGGCCTAATAGGAGATTGGGCCGCAAAGGTAAGAATTGTCACTTTCTTCCCTCTACCTCTTTTTGGGTGAACATGTGCATGAAAGATCACTGTATTAGGTATTGGATCAAGTGGAAAAGGCTTCTTGATCGAATCTTTCATCATTCTAATGACATGCCTCACAAGAATGATTAATATCATTAACCTCCTCCTTGTCAACCTCAGCATTCATAATAGGTCTTTCACCTATTTTTTCTAAGTTGAATAGGGGGTCCAGTAGCTCCTTCAAATCCTATTGCCTTATCTCCTCTAGGATGTTCAACTAGAGAGCCTTCTCTACTAGATACAAAGTCATCCTATAATAGTCCCTTATGCAGACATCATAGTCATTTGTTGTGTTCATCCAGTGATCTTCAATAGCATCCTCATGGTGGAATTCCTTTCCTGCCAGAATCTCCACTCTCCTAATATTATCAAAATAGGTTTGAGGAGAGTTGTACTCCTCAAGGGGATAATTCTCTCATTCCCACTTGAAGGATGAAATATCTTGTTTTTGTTTCAACTGGTATGGTCCAATGACCAAAGGCCATGTCCAACAGGGTCTTTGTTGTCTCTTTATCTTCTCATATGACAACTCAATTTGCTGGGCAATCTCCAATAGCACCAGTTTGTCACTTGGATATCTTGGGAGCTTCTTAGGATTGATGGAGCCACTAGCTACCTGAAGATATGTGAACATTTTGAACTGGATGAAGAAAGCTCTAAGAACTGTAACCTGTTCTTTGGCTTCATTAGATAGCTTCTTTCCATAATATCCCTCAATGAATCAAATGATCACAAAAATTAATGCATCATTCACGATTCTATATTCCTTTCTTTATGCTGAGAGCTTATTCTTTACCAGTTGGGGGTAGACTACATATGGCTAGGCATTAGGATCCTGCATACTGCCTCTCTTGTACAAATTGGGGTAGTTTTTTGCCCTAGCTACGAGTAGGTATACCATGTAAGAAGTCACATAGAAATTCTTCTTGTTTTTTACTACCCTCAATTGCTCACACAAGTTTTCACTTAGTGAGGTAGCCTAGTCTAGTGGTATCTTCACTACCCTAATGGTCTCAATGAAGTTGACCATAAAAGTGCTAAGGTGGCCTACTGTAGGTAAGCCCATGACTCTGCTCAAAAGGATGATGGAATATCTAATGTCCTCCCTCATGTATCCTTGATTCATATCCACTTTTCTTGTTATCCTTCCTCGAAGAGGCTTCTCAATGAGGTAAGAGGATTGTATGATGTCTGTCACCTCCTACTGGTTCTCCCTATACCATCTCTCTACTGCTTCATATGAGAGTCTAATGAACTCATCTACTCTTAGGAGATGGAAGACCCTCTCAATGTTGTCAGGTCGTAGGTCCAACACAACTTCTCATGTGATGCTCTTGACCTCTCTCTCTTTAGAAAAAAAATGTTGTGCCAGTGTCATGATTAGTTCTATTGACTGGATTGACACTGGATGTGAAGTTGTGCTCACCAAACCATAACTAATTAGTGAGGATACTAATGCAAATCTCTCCATCAATTTGTTGCATAATCTGAGGAATTCTCCTAAGTTAGTATGTCCCAAATTAGTATCTCTAATTTTTGTGTGATCATCATGGAATCTTGATTTTGAAGGTACTCCTTGAAATTTGAAAATGACATGCTTTGGTGCCATTCTGGATGTGGATTCCATTTAATCTTTTCATGACAAAGAAAAATGGTCATGATGTCAACGATAAAACTTGGAAATAAAAATGCAAATGCCTTCAATTTGACTAACGAAAGATAAGAAAATAAACATTAAGAACAAAATGAAATGCCCAATTTGGGGGCTTTTATTTATTTATTTTGAATCTATTTTTCACTCTATATTTATTTATTTATTTTTATTTTTTAGGTTTCTTAGGGGAGGGGGAAGAAATATGCAGGTGCGCGAACATACAAGGCTACGTGGGAAGAGGATGTGGAGGTGCACGAATGGAGGATGTGAAGTGGTTGCATACGAGGAATGGAATATCTGCCACACACATGAGTGCAGCAGGCAGAAGGTGCCACACATGAAGTGCAGTAGACTTGAGGCACCACAGGGTTTGAGGTACCATGCACACATGAAGCCCCATGGGCATGAGGCACCACAGGCATGAAGTGCTGCGGGCATGAGGTGCCACAAGAATGAGGCACCACAGGAATGAAGCATCGTGTGTGCATGAAGCACTGTGGGCATGAGGTACCATGGGCACCAGGCACTTCAGGTGTGAAGTGCCATGTGTGCATGAAGCACCACAGGCATAAGGCACTATGCGTGTGAGTTTAGCAGGCATGGAGGACCACAGGAAATATTTCTCACATTTCCAACAAAATTCCAAGCTTGCATATGAAATGGCTTAAGAAATTTTTTGGGGGGCGGCAGGGGTTTTTATAACCCTACCCCACCTATGGGTGCATGACGCACCCCTGTGCAGGTGCGTAGGTGCGCGATGTGGACCACATAGGTGGTGCGCACATGCCAAAATTTTATTATTATTATTATTATTACTTTTAATATATTTTTCAATTTATGACTTTTTTATTGGTTTTTTTCAATTTTCTAACTCTTTTATAAAAAATTTGATTCTCGAATGGTTAATTCAGGAACTCGAAAAAAGAATAGGGGGTCCCCATTCCTAATAAGGAATGGGGTGTGTGTTGTGGAAGCACAACACAATAATAGAGTTATTTGTAGAGAGATTACAAAGTTGATTAATGGTCACGGATATAGCATAAAGAATCTAATCAAAATAGAGCAATGCATACTATATGTCAATTTCTCTCATTGTACTCCTAATAGTCTCAAATGTCTAAATCCCTTAACCGAATAATCTCTGGAAAATTTTTTATTTGTAAATCATTTAATAAGGTGAACATTGTATAAGTGGGATTGAAATACTTTAATAGGGTAGTCTTTAATTGAACTTGATATACTTCTAATAGGTCATCAGTCACTACTGATAGGGTGAGTCACCTATAAAGTGGAAATTTATAATCTCTTAACAAAGAAATATTTCCAATATAGTGAGAAGATTTTGGGTGTCATTACAACCATGGTTTCCCCCTCTAACCAAGGGTTTCTATGATACCAAACTTAAGTGTTATGTGTGTGCATGTATTGTTAATTTGTTCATTGCACTTATACTTTACATTTTAGTCATATTCTTTATAGTTTTGAATGTTTTTCTTTGAAAAGTTAAGGATATTAGATAAAGTTTGTGAATTTCTTAAGTATTGATTCCCCACATCTTAGTGCCCATTATTTCAAAAAATTTGTATCAAAGCATAGACTCTCTAGAGGAATTTTTTTACAAATTGAGAGTAGATATGAGGAGATGGAAAGGCATAGGCATGAGAAATATTTGGAGGAAACCAATGAAATGATTAAATAATTGAAGGACAAGCTAAGTATGAGGCCCCATGCGACCCATCATAGCATTAATGATACATTCAAATTTTGATACTTTATGATTTGGGATTTCGGTACACTTTGGATTGATTTAGTGGTGACTCATATTATTGATGCTATTTGATGATTTATATTATGTTTAGATTAGGACCTAGATTATATGCTTTGATGATTGTATGTATATGGACTCAAATGTTTATTTTGATGATGATAGTCAAATCATGATTTAACTTAGAATGTTATATGATTTTTCTAAAAGTTAAGAATGGATATTAATGAATATACCATGATGTTATTGTAAGGTCCCTCCTTGTGTGCACTTATCAAATATGAATTTCTCTATTAGATCTATTATAGGAGATTAGAATGGATATGAAGTAATGGTTTATGTTTTAGATGTCCTAATGAATATTGAGATCAAATGATACATTCATGTTTTAAATACTTAGTGATTCAAGAACTACTACGTTATCTCAACTATGTAAACATTAATTTGCACTAACAATGATACGAGGTGTTTTCACTTGGTGATGAGGATGTTGATTATGGTACCATGATGGTTATGTTATACACATTTAGATAGTTTAGTATTCCTCATTGGTGAGGTTTATGATGTTTAGGTATATGCATGCCTAATGATGATTATTCTAGTATTTTAATTTGAATTAATGAATAAGTTATGTTATATTGATTATGAAATTAGTGATGATTAAATGTGAGAAGATATGAGATAAACAATTATTTATATGAAAGATTGATATTTTGATTTATGTGATTATCTAGATGAGTTTGAAATATATGCATGTGATTTTTCTCAAGCTATTGATGTGTGAAATGAGTGTGCAAGATTATTAGCCAAGAAATCTTATGGAGAATTGAAACTCGACCCTATGTACAGTTTGTGAAAACCAAGGTTGAGTCTAATGAAAGACACAGACCCCGTTGTTTCATATTTTATTTGTATTGTAAATTGAATGTGTATCATTCTGTAATCATTAAGTGTGAATGTTTTGTAACAGTGATTTTATAGTGTCTCTTGACACTCATGATTCGTATATGCATTTTAGCATGATAATCAGGGTTAGCTGAGTAACCTAAAAATTTGAGTTGGACTAAGTTAGTGATCTAATACTAATTAGTTAGTAATTGGGATTAATTACCCTAATCAAAGTTTAGTAATAAATTTGCATTCTTAGGATTTTTAGAAAGTCTAAATATTTCAAGCAATTTAATGGGTCCTTAAATAGTCCTAGAGGTCAAAAATTATGAAAAATAAGTACCTAGGGGCTATGTGTATGGGTTGGAGGCATTTTCCACCCCTCTAGCCCCTTTTGTTAACTTTTGTGAGCACTCAAATATCCTATTTTTGCTTTAGTGCAAAAATTGGAGTTTAACCATGAGTTTGACAAGTTGATATCCACAATAAAATTTGTCTTAAATATAGGATTGAGTTAGAAGACTCTAGAAGCCTTTAGTCAAGTGGGGGAATTATTGCATTTTGTAGGTGGTTGAGTTGGGAGCCTATTTAGTGGCAGATTTGTGAGTGAAAGGTTGTTCATGCAACCACTAGATTTAGAGGCAAAGTTAGGATTGAAGGAGAAGGAAAGAAATCTCTTCTCAAATTTTAGTTTTTCATAACCTTATTATAAAGGTAAGAATCCTTCAAGCTCATATCTTCATGTTGTGTTTCATTTCTTAAAGTAAGTTTTGCATATGTGTGTTGATGTGTATGATGAACATGTTAGGGATGGAATTATAATAGGTTTTCTTTCAATGTTTTCCTTCTTGTTTTACTTTTGAATTTTGAGGGAAAATGGTAAGGGTTGTGTTGGCATTACTCACCCTTAAATATGGTAGAAGTGGCCATGTATGGGAGGAGGGCTTCAGTTGGGCTCTTGTAGTGTAGAGTCTCTCCTCGTGATGAGGAGAGGGTGAGAGTAGGTTTTTATGGGCCCCTACTCATCAATACAAACCATGTTTGTTCTTTAGAAAAATTGAAAAATGAAAGAACGAAAGTTCTTGTGATACTAGCTTCGAAAGGGCATCTGTGAAAGAATAGAAGTTCATATGATATTAGCCTCGAAAGGGTATATGTTATGGTGTTCTAACCAACTTCTCTTGCTTGGAAAAATCCACCTTCTCCCTAGTTTGGTTTTATGATGAATCTATTGTGAAAAATTGGGATGGGAGTAAATGGGTAGAATGTGTCTTTGTGTTAAATATGTTTGTCTCCTAGTCAGTTTCATTTTCTCCATGGTTACCTTTATGAAATTGTAGATTTTGTAGTGGCTACCTTGTTATGGAGCCAAGAAGGAACTTAGAGTTGTTATTTTCAATTCAAATGTGTTGGGAGATTTCTCCTTGGGATAGTGATCCTTCTGTAAAAAGTTATTGTTATACTTATTTCCTAAAAATGATTATGATCTTGAGTTTTCTTCCCTGGTTCTTTCCTAAGGGATTCCTTGAATAAGATGATTGAATAAAATGAATGAGAAGTGGCTAGTCCACGTATGTTGAGAAAAATTGAGTATTATCCTTGCATATGATATTTCTTATAATTTAGTTTATATGTATAGGTTTATCAAAAAATGGATGCAATGATGCTTTTCATTTCCTATGGCATTCTTATAGTTCAAATTTTGAATTCATGTGATTAATGATAATTAGACAAAATGATGTGATATATAGTTATGCAATTTGTTTCCAAACCATGTTAAGAAAATTCAATTTTATGAATGGTATTTCATCTTGTATTTTCGTAATTGTTGAGAAGAGAAATATTCCTACTTTAATGTATCAACATAACATCAAACTCTATACTATAATTCAACTTAGAAAAAAAATATCCTCTTGCCATGTAAACTAAATAAAATTGGAAATCCAACACTTAGAAAAAAAAAGACTTGAATTTTTTTTAATCTTTAAGAGAAAAAATGCTCTCTACCCTTTTCATCAAAAATTTAAATTCTCTTTATAATAGAGCATATTATGAAAAATATTCCTTTTAATATCTTTGACATCTTTTTAAATATTAGTTATGAAATTATAAAATAAAATAAAATATCTTCCTTTCAAATTTTAAATAGAAATCTATTGCCCTATTGCTTATCCCTTGTCACCCATCATCACTTTTACAAGTGGATGGAAAGACTTAAAGAAAAATAAATTGTAAAATATATATATGACTGAGAGAGGGGGGGATTGGACAGCATGTGGTCCCCACCCCACATCCTCTATTCAAAATGGATGCATGCTTTTGTTTGTTAAAAGAGTGTAGATTTTTTTAGTCAACCAAATTTAATGTTTACAAACTTCTCCCACCATTGTAGGCATCCCATGATCCATCTATGGGGAAATGTAGGTGGGTATTGGGAAGTGGGGAAAGTAGGTGGGATAACCTACTTGTCCCACTTGCCAAGTGTAGGTACTTAGTAGGTGTTTAGGGGTAGTTTAGTAGAATTTAGTAGACTTGGTTAGTGTAAGGTAAGTTTTAGTTAGTAATGTATGATTTAATTTATTATTATGGATTAATAGCAAGACTTTGTTCCTCACTAGGTTTCCTTGTAGGTTTGAATCCTCCATCAAATAAAAATAAAAATAGTAAGGTTAAGAGTATTAATAAATTTATGTGTAGAATGTGATGTTTGGCTTTATTTAATATTTTATTTGGGGTTAGTTGATAGGTTTTAGTAGAGCTTAATTTATTATTAAATGTTTTTGAAATTAAAAGCGACCAAAACAAAGGGATCGGCCCATACAAGCAAAAAGCTAGTAACTAGCACACTACCAGCAAAAACCACCAATAGACAAAAGACTAACTAAACATCAACATAGTTCCAAATGTCTACAAAAACCAATAGAGTTTAAGAGAAACTAAGCTAAAACCAAACCGAGATAACTAGTAAACTACGAAAGTTTAACCTAACCAAAATTGGCATAATAGGCCAACTCGAGTCTTAATTACAATTGTATACCAGCAAAACCTTAACCAATAGTAAAACATAAAAGGTCTTGGATCCAAGGATCCTAGTAAACTAAAAAAATTAATTTTATTTTTTCCCCTTCCCCTTCATGTCCAGCAGGATCTAGGCCCAGCCATCAGCAAGGAACTTGAAGAGCAACTTGCGGTCCTTCATATCCATACCTGTGTCCTCCTTTTCCTATGCCAGCAATTGAAGGGTGGTGGCTGCAGCATGTGTGACTTTGAGGCCAAATTTGGAGAAGGTTAAAAACCCTTCCTATAAATTTTTAACCCTCCTTTCCAATTTAGCACACTGTTCCTCTAGCACCTCGATCCCTTCCTTAGTCTCTGCTTCCACCTTTAAAACTTCTTCCTTAGCTTTCTGCACCTAGATTTCATCCTGCAAAACCCTAGGGTTAGAGGAAACCTTAGAATTATCCTTAACCGGGGATGAAATAGTTATGGGGGAAGTGTCCATCTTGCTGCTCTCTTCACAAAAGGTAATGGTTTTGAGGGAAAAGTTGGCTAACACATGGGTGATCTCTGTATTCACAGCATTACCAGCCGATGCCTGGGTCTGAGCATTATCCACCAAGTTATTCCCTTGAGTTAAAACTTTTATCCACCTCATCCTTTCCATCATCCTTATTGAAATTGGAATTATCTTCCTCCTCCCTTCCTTCATTATTGTTTTCTAAACTATCTTCCTCAACCTCCTCATCTAGATATTTGAGGAATTTATGTTTGCATCTAGCCTAAGATTGTGCAAGCCTACCAGATCTCCTCCTAGCCTTACCCTTGGTCTCCTCCTCTTCATCCTCTCCAAAACCCTCAACCGGTTTTTCAATTTTTATCTTCTTGTTTCCCTTTTGTTCTACTATTATATCAAGTTTTTTCTTTTTCTTGTGTTCCCTACTAGGGGATGGTTGGGGGGTGTGAATTTTAGTGCTCATACTGGAGCTTGGGGGTGAATTCTAGTGGTGGCACTAGTTATCCACCACCACCACCCTAGGGGGGCACAAGCCAAGGTGAAACTGATAGAGGCAAAAGATTAAACCTTGATGAATTATGTAATGTTAGCAACCAATCCTCAAGGGAATGCAAAAGATAAAAGGGGATGGAAATGAAATCCCTATTCCTAAAATGATTTAACAAAAGGAAATGATATTAATAGTAGACACCGAACCTACCCTCTAGTGTCAGATACCTCATAAGGACCAGGCACACATCATCCCATGGGGCGTGCAACTTGTCTCTTTTAAACCCTCCTTTGTAACAAATCAACTCCTCATCTTTCATGAAGAAGTTATTCATACTAGCCTCATCAATAATTTTGGTAACCTTTCTCCATTTTTTCCCCTTCATTGAGAGGCCATTTTCCATGGCAATCACTTCCTTAGTGACTTGGAAGGTGATTCCATTAATGGTGACCTTTCTATCATTCCATCCATTAACAAACTGGAGCACGTAGTTCTCGTCGTACCCTGCCATCAACTACATGCAGGGGAAAAATCCCCCTTCCTTTAGAAGAAACTAGGTGGCCATCCTATCTTTAAAATTCTCAATTTTTGTGGGTTCCAACCTATTCAAGTCCCCACCCATCTCTATTTGACCAATTTTTGGCTCCCCTTCAGTAATATGCATTTGAACTTTCTCAACTACAATCTCTCTACAACTACTCTCTACCTTAAACCCTTTAACAACAAGAAAATAAAATTTTCAGACCCATGCTTGATGAGCTCCAAAATCCCATGCAAAATTATTATGGGATTCGTGAATGTATAAAATCATAATTTTCACACCCCGACATTTTTTGATAGCTTGATTAATGATATCTTTTGTACTTCCAATTGGGAAGTAATTTGAAACTCACAATGGGTTACCATAATTATGAAAGGACATCTCTCTTAAATCATAATCACTCTAATTACCATTTGTATAACCACATCTTCTCTTTATTTCAAAAAATCCATTGTTAAATTTAGCGAACATTATCACCATGTTGCCAAATTTGGCCCTACTTTTAAAATTTATAGTCATCATCATTTATTATTCCTGCCTCTTTCCATGATTATCAACAACTTAATATCTTCATTGAGATCAACCCAATTCCTCCAACACATGATTTCCATTGCAATAAACCCCATGGTAGCCACCACATCTGCCACCTTATTTACTTCCCTGTAGATGTGTTGCAGGTGGACAATTTCCATTCCATTCAAGACTTGCTAGATATCCATAATGGTGTTTTGAATATTCTAACCTGGTCTAGCCACTCCCTTAACCAAGTCAATGATTAATTTGGAGTCCCCCTCAATTGTTAACTCCTTAATTTACATTTCTCTAGTCAGCTAAAGGCCCCATAATAGCGCCATGGACATAGCCAAATTATTTCTTCCATTTCCCACCTTTCCTACATACACCAACAACACATGACCATTTCTGTCCTGCAACTCCTCTCACCGCTCCTATTCCTCTATTTGCAACATTGTCAAAGTTCAATTTATATTGAATTAGGGTTGGGGGTGTCCATATTTTTTGCTATCTCATCATCATTTTTGAGTTATCAAAGAGGAAAAAATCCTCATGAAAACCCCATCTTTCAACAACTAGGCTTTCATCTCTAATTGGTTCCTCCTTTGGCATTTTACATTTAGCCACTTTTAAATTTTCCTTCAACTATTTGTCCATTATTCCAAAAACTACATCCTTTGATTTACTCTCCTCCCTAAATAATATGTTCTTTCTTTCTTTCCATATGTGCAAGCAAACATATGGTGGAGCAATTTCCCATCGAAAAACCAATTCTCCACAAACTATCCTAGATTATATTTCATAACGTAGTCCAAGACAAATCTTTCCCAAACCTTAGTCCAAATCCCTAAAGCATACTAGCATTCTAAGAAAAGGTGGGAAATACTTTCTTCCTTTTCTTTACAAAGACAACAACGATTTGTTATAGAAAAACCCCTTCTTTTCAAGTTGTCCAAAGTTAAGATTTTACCATGCTGAGCTGTCCACCAAAAGAAATTAATTTTAGGAATAAGTTCAATAATCCATACCTTATGCCAAAATGTTGGGCATGGGTCCTTACTAAACCTAAATGTGTATGCTAATTTTATAGTGAAGTTACCACTTGGAGTTAATTCCCAAGCCGTAGTGTCCTCCTGAGGTAGTAGGGGGAGTCTTTGTTCCTTTATCAACTCTTCCAACTCCTTGAGGAGAAGAATATCCTCTTGGGAGTAATCTTCCTTATAAAGCTTCTTCCACCTCCTCTCCTGATCAATATCATCTCTGAATTTCCCCCCAACATTTTCTTTAAGTAATCATATTAATCTTCTGAATTTACTAAAGACCAATAGTTTCCCATCCATCCACCTGTCTTCCCAAAATCTGATATTGAAACCATTCCCCACAATCCACCTCAAACCTTCTCTTAATAAACCTCTATTTCTAACAATATTCTACCATATTTTTGAACCTCTTGGAAGGTCATTACTAAATAGATTCCACTTCAATGAGGTATTAGACAAATATTTAGCTTTCATGATATTACCCCAATCAGTATTTTCTTCAGCCAATCTCCAGAAAATTTTCATAAGGAGAGCTTTGTTAAGGTCCCAAAGCCTTCTTACACCCAACCCCCCCTTAATCTTTGGTTTACACACCTCCTCCCAAATAACTAAACTCAATTTATTTTTCTCCACTGTCCTCGACCAAAGGAAATTCCTTTGTATTCTCTCAATTTTCTCCACAATGTTTTGATTAATTTTGAAAATGGATAAGAAGTAAATAGGGATTCCCTAAAGAGTAGCAGAGAGGAGCTGTCATTTTCCAACATTGTTTAATATGTTCCCTTTCCATCCTAAAAGCTTCCTCTAAATTCTCTCCACTATCATGTTCCAGAAGTCATTAGTCACTTCCTTAGTAGTAAGTGGTAATCCAAGATAAGTATTTGGGAGGCTAGCTAATTGGTATTCCAGAATGTTCCTTATCTTCCTTTGTAATGAGGCTTCAGTATTAAAGAAATAAATCTTACTCTTGTGGCAATTCACTTGCTTCCCTGAACTTTCTTCATAATTATGAAGTATCATCTTCCAAGCTTCTACCTCCATTATTAAAGATTCTCCAAATAGGAAAGTGTCATAAAAAAACCATTGAATGAACCCAATTTTAGCAATAGTAGTAGGTTTAACCCCTTTGACATAGCTCATACTCACTAATTTATAGAATGACTTCCCTAAGACTTCAACAACCATAATAAAGAGGTAGGGAGAAAGTGGATCACCCTATCTTAAACCTTTCTCCGCAACAAAGTTTCCCCAGGGGGAACTATTAAGAAGGACATAATATTGCACTGAACCAACCGTCATCATGATCAAGTTTATAATCTTACTGTTAAATCCCATTTTTTCCAGCACATCCTGATGGAATTCCCAAGTGACCTTATCATAAGCTTTGGAAATATCCAATTTGAATGCCATCCTTGATATTTTGTTTTTCTCCATAGAATGAATAACCTCATGTGTGGTTATAGTCGCGTCCAATATCTGTCTTCCTAGAAAAAATCCTTTTTGAAGGCTACCAATTATTCTTTCCAAGAAAGGCTTAATTTGGTTCACCAAAACTTTGGAAAAGATCTTATAAATAGTATTACATAAGCTTATAGGTCTAAAGTCAAGCAGGCTCAAAGGAGTAGGGATATTAGGAACTAAAGCAATACAGGTCTTGTTAATCCTCCTTAGCAACTTACCAATTCTGAAAAACTCCCTAGTGGCCCAAATCACTTTTGATTTAACCACCTCCCAAAAATGCTAGAAAAATGCCAAAGGAAACCCATCTGGGCTTGGAGCCTTATAAGATTTCATAGAAAACATTGCACTTTTCACCTCCTCCTCAGTGATATTACCAAGAATCTAGTTATTCTCCTCCACATCAAGTATCTGTGGGACTGAATTAATGAAGCTTCTTTTGATTACCAGGTTCCCTAAAAAATTGTCCTTAACAAAAGCTCTACTATAGTGTTCCACTACATGTCTTCCCATCTCCTCCTGCTCTTTTAAGACCCTTCCCCCTTCATTATTTAGCCTATTGATTGTGTTTCTTCTTTTATGGTTAGAGGGTGACCAGTGAAAGAAATTAGTGTTCGTATCCCCTTCCTTAAGCCATTGGATTCTTGATCTTTGTTTCCAAAAAATTTCCTCCCTCAATAGGATATCCTTCCACTTTTTTCTATACTCGTCCTCTTCCTAAGTTGCACCATCTAGGTTGGTCCCTCCTATAGTTTCTCCTTGGAGTTTTTTGAGCTTTTCCTTTACTTCACCTTTAACTTTGAATAAGTCACCAAATGAACTCTGAGCTGAGACCCTGACATTTGTCCTAATATTGTCCAATTTTTGGGTAAGTCTATACATTGTAGTACCATCTATCCTTATATTCCACCAATCTTGAACTTTCTCTTTGAATTCTAGGTGAGATTTCCACATTATTTCATATCTGAAAGGTTTTTTTCTGCCTTTAAAACCATCCTCCCAATGGAATAATATAGGGGAGTGGTCTGATACAATTCTAGGAAGATTCTCAAGGTGGGAGTTCCCTAGTCTATCCCAATTCCCTGTCACCAATAATTTATCTAGCTTGACCTAAATAAGGTCCTTCTCTTTCCTATTATTAGTCCAAGTATATGGGTTTCCTCTCAACTCCACATCCATAAAGTCCAACCTACTCATGAAGTCATTGAGGTCTTGCAAACTTTCTGGACATTCTCTGTTACCACCTAGTTTCTCTGAATGGTAAAGGGGGGTGTTAAAATCTCCCATACACATCAGCTACTCATCCGTTATAGTTTCAAAAATCCTAACTAGTTTATCATACGTTTCCTTCCTCCCAAGTCTGCTATTAGAGGCATAGATATTGATCAACCCCCAATATTGGCTACTAGATTGGAAGTTAGTAATGATAAAAAAAATTTCCTTCCAGACCTTAGTACCCTTCATAGAGTTTGGATTCCACATGGTGTAAATGCCCCCCAAAGCTCCATCAACATCCATATGTAAATACCCAGCCCTCAGCCAAATATAACTAGCTATTTTATCAAAACTAGCACAAGACATTTTAGTCTCATGTATTAAGACATAGTCAACTTTTTTCTAAAAAATCAATTGTTTTAGAGCATATTGCTTCTAGGGATTATTTAACCCCCTCAAATTGCAAGAAAGGAATTTCATTTCTTACCTTTGGTAACTATCTCCAGTGTAAGTTTCTTACCACTAGCCACATTGCTAGCTATTTGCTTTGTCCTAGTTGCTCTGCTAGATGGTCTTCTAGCTATCCTAGAGGTACCAACATCTAGTCCCCCCCCCCCTTCCTCTTCTTCTTCTAGACTTCCCATTCCCTATTATCCTCCTCCTATGGTGAGATAGGGATAAGCTCCTTTTCCACCTTCTCAATACTTTCCATTACTTTTGCAACAATCTCAACTGGGGAGGCTTTAACCATCCTCAAAGGGGTACATACTTTTACCATAGTGTCACATCCTGTAAATAGACTTTCCTGCTGGCTATCACCCTTCTAGATTATTCGAGATCCTAGGAGAGGGTGGGTCATGTCTATTTCACCTTCCTCCAGTAACACACTAGCCATAGGCCTCTCCTTAGGTGAGCCTAGTAGTTCCTCTAAATCCCTTCTGAAAGGGTATTCCTCTAAATTCATCTTGTCCTCCAGAACTACTCCCCCCTAGGGTCCAAACTTTTTTCTAGAGTGGGAAGCATAGTGGGAGTAGCCTTAGGAGGAGTCTCTACCACCTTTTTAGATATCCCTAAAGTTTCATCCAAGGACTCAATAATAATCCATGGAGAGCCCTCTTTTTGTTTGTCTTTCTACATTTGGGCTTTACAATCCATGATAAGGTGTCCAAATTGACCACATCTTTGGCAGAACAATGTAGCATTCTCATATTCTATAGGCTAAATTTTCTTGCCCCATTTAGTCCTCAATGTGACTACAGTGGGGAGTGCTCTATTCAGAGCTACATTCACACATAACCTTGCATAAACCAGCCATGTTTTTTACAAAGTCACTTTATCTGCCATGACAAAATGACCAAAATAATTCCCCACCAACCTTAAGATCTTCTCATCCCAAAATTCAAGGGGGAGTCTAGGTAACCTAACCTAAACTGGGGCAAGTTTGTTCAACTCCATGCTAGCATCAAAGCTCAGATGCCATTTTGTTAGGGTAAGACAGTGCTTCCCATAATACCAAGTATTAGAGAGAACAAAGTTGAAATCCTCCTCCATGGTAAATTTGAAACAAAAGAGACCACTAGGCATAGCAAAAACACTTATGCTTCCTTTTGTTGGGTGATGCGATGCGCTCCCCTGCCCACAGGTGGTTAATTATGTGGTGTTCCATGTTCACTAACAGTCATGGCTTTTGGTGCAACGGTAAATGGGCCCTACAATTGGTATCAGAGCCTGGTTTTGGCCTGGTCATGGGTTCAAATCTCCCCGGTGCCATCCCGACCCGCATAAGCACCTGGTATGCGCTTCGAGGGGGAGATTGTTGGGTGATGCGATGCGCTCCCCTGCCCACATGTGGTTAATTATGTGGTGTTCCATGTTCACTAACAGTCATGGCTTTTGGTGCAATGGTAAATGGGCCCTACACCTTTGACCTTCCATTACTAACTCACCCATTTACATACCATCTCAATAGTGGGATGAAATGCGACAAATCTGCCAACAACACAAAGTTTGAAGCCAGAGGTCACATTTTCCACCACACTATCAAGGAGGGATATCACAGGACCCTCCTGACCACGGGTAATCTTGGGATTCTCCATAGGGAAATTGGCCTTCGAGGTGCCAACCAGCACATTCTTCCACCCTGACAGTGATTCATCATCTAGCTTTTGCCACCTTCTAGTGGACAACCAATAGTGCTTCCACTGCCCAAAGTAGTAGTGTCAGCAAAAGTCAACCCATCAACACCAATGGACCCACAACCATCTTGCAAGTCCTCCAAGTCCCTACACACTACAAGCACAAGTTGCAGGTTCGAGCACAGTGGTGAATCCATAGGCTTAGGGCCTGCCATCATTCAAAATTCAAAATAAAAAAGAGTTGCAAGATTGGAGAGCAATGTGTTTGTATATTTATTATTAAATGTTAAAGTTAGAAAGTAATTTAATTTTTTTTATTTAAAAAGGTATATGGTATGCTTAGTTTTGAGTGGTTTTTATCAGTTAATGTTAAAATAAGAAATGTGGAATTAGTTAGATTTACATTTTTTTATTTGTTACCAATTTTATTTAATTGTGATATTATTTAATATTTTGTTTGATTAAAATTATATTGGGTAAGTTAGAATAATTAAGCTATAATGATATCATGTGAAAATAAGATAGAATTAGTATATGTGTATTAGATTTTTTAAAGTATTAGAATAGGTTGGTAGGCTTGATTATTATTATTTTTGTTTAGTCAATTATTTAAAATAATCGATTAGAAAATTGGAATGTTAGATTAAAGTTTAATTTTGTTCTTAAAATTGAGAATTGATACATTGTCATTTATTTTTGAAAGATAGGGAATTGTATAGTTTTAAAAGGGGGATAAAATTATTTTTAAACATTTGAGTACTAGTTTTAAATATGTAAATATGTCTAATAACCTAGTAAATTTAATCTCCACAGTTGTAGTTTTGATGAAATTTAATGTAACCAAGATCAATTGTGAATTGGTTAAGGCTCAGTCGGATGAAATTTTTAACATTATATGGACCTATGAAAATGAACATCTCAAATAATTTGGATAATCAATATTTCCATGATCATAACCTATTTTAAAAGTTTCACTAGTCTTAAGGTGTTTGGTGAACATTCTCAAAAGATGTAATCTGTTCAACTAGGTGATAGAACTAAAACACAAAATATAATATGGAACTCTAGCAATCCTAATGTGACTTATGTGTATCCTTAATCAAACTAGTAATAACTTAGTAGATTAATTAATTTTTAAAAAAAAAACTTCCATGTGTTTTTGACTCGTTATTTTGGGCATGACAGTTATAATTTTGCAAGTACTATGTATGAAAATTATCTTAGAAACAAAAGGTTATTTGAATTTGAATTATGTAAGTTGAATATTATATTTAATTATTTAATGTTGATTTGATATATGTATGCAATTTTTCCTTGTACTATTAATGCTCAATTTTAGTGTGAAGGGAAGAAACCATGGTATTAATTGAAGAATTAGGGCTAAACCTATGTGCAAATTATGAAAGAAAAGGTTTAATCTATTGAAGAGATTAAAACCTCATTGTGATGTATTTTATTTGTAAATGAAATTTTTAAGTGTGCAATTAGATTAAATTCATTCTTTAATTTAGATATGTTACTTGTATTGTGAAATGCATTTTAATTGTGTCACTTGATACATGTATTATTTATGTGGTAGTTGTTACTAAAATTTTTACTCATGTAAAAATTTAGTCCTAATGAATTGCAAAGGTTTCATACAATTGCATAAGCATTTTACATCTTAATTCAATTCACACATATTGAGATCATGTTCATTATGTGCCAAATGAATAGATAATCTCCTTGTATTCTTCATCATAGCAATATAATTGATATTTAAAATCATTGAACAATGAAGTGATTTAAAAGTTGAAAGCAAAATGTCTCACACAATTGACCATGAAAGTAGCCCCTAGACTATTTCTATAAGTTCCTACTCTTTGAAAATAAATAACATGATATAATTAAAAGAGTTAGGAAAGGATCATGGGCACTAGTCATTGCCTGTAATGACTAGTCAAGTTGTGTCTCCTCATTCCCAACTATTGTTCCACATCCCATTGCCCCCAAGCCTCCAAATTCTACATGATAAGAGGGAAAATGTTAGATTTAATGGATCTAAGCAATGCTAGTATCTCACCTTTCCTTCACCTTCATATTCTTAAGATGCTATGCATTTTCATAAAATAAGAACATATATCAATAGTAAAGGAAGCAAGCAATCATATCAAAACTTTTTATTGCTAACTTCTTTTCTTACTATGCAGAGTCATGTATCTAATAAGTATACGGATAAAACCATAGGCTCCCAAGAGGGTTATTGATCTTGGTGCACTTCTCAGAGACAGGACATATGAAGCTGATGTATAAGATTTAGTATAATATAATAAAATTAAACAAGAAGAGGCACAAAAACTTTAATTCTATATTAAAAATACCAGTTCAGATTTTTGAGCAGAGAGAAAGAAGAAGCTACATGGGAAAAGTGTAACACATTTCAAATAGTGAGAGGAATAATGATGTACCCAAGTATCTGAGTAGGGGTGTTTAGGAAGTGCAAATTTCTCATAGAAAACATAGTTGGTTTAAATAGCTATAGAAATCAACTAACGTACTAAAAAATAGAAGTGTCTATATGAGAAATAGAGTAAGAGTTGAAGTATGGATGCATCATTCTTGAACCAGAATGCATAAATGAGTTCATTGTCAACTATTTTGTAGGATTTCATTCAAAAAACCACCATAGCATGAATTAAATTAATAAAATCAATGTGAACAACCAGAGGCCTATTTAAAATATGTGAAATTTATTTATTTTTTAGTCTGGAAAATGTATGTATGTGTGTGATAGTCATACATTATGGGAGAAGAGTGCAATAATACAAGTGATCCAAAATCAATGTGCTAGGATAGCTTGTAGCAAGAAAAGTAATGAAAATAAGCAACTAAAAAGTACAACCAAGGATGTTGAGAAGAAACCTCTCGAGTTTTATAACTTGATCAATCGAAAGTGATGTTTTGCAAATCAATAATAGAAACTTTTGACAACAAGTGTTTGACAAAAGAATGCATTTTTTTGTGAATACTCAAGAGACATGTCTAGAAATAGGGTTAGAGCTAATCTTTTATAGAAAAAAAAAATGGTGGCTCTATCAAAAAGAAAAAATTCTAGCATTTTTTTCCATAATAATAAAGTCATTGACTTCTTAAAAGAGATGACTTTTGAAAAGCTGTGAAAAATTACTTACCCAGTTCAACAGATAAATGAACAAAATAACATAAAAAGAGTCACATTTTTTTGCAAAGGGAAAATAAAATTTTAAACTTCCAATACTAACAATCTCAACTTACAACTATAAGTGAAAACCCTTGCAAACATGTCAAAAAACAATGTCCATCCAGACATAGTAGGAAAAAAACCCTCATATTTTCCTTTTCTCATTGTGTTCAAACATGATATTAGTTGCAACCACTCCATAATGACATCCAGAATAGGAAAAGCAAAAAACATAACCATAATGGCTCCAAACATAAGAAAGGAAAAAACCATAGAAAGTTATGGCTTCTATTACACATCACAATCTTAGTCATGGTAATAGACCAAAGCTCTGTAGAAAACCCTAGCCACAACAAGCTCATCTTCTCGAGCCTTGACAAAAAGATCAAAGTCACATATGAAGGTTGAATGCAACGAAGGAGGTTTTTTTCTTAAATTTTAGGGTTCTCATTCCATACGTATGACCAACATATTCCCACATTATAGGACCAAGTGTTTGATTGTTTTGTCTTATTGCAATTCATGCCTTTTATTAAGGCTTTCAAAAAAAAATTAGGTCCCTTGTTAGCATAAATAATAATATTTATAAAATTAATATGCTAAAGTTTAGGGTCGCGTTAGGAAGTTTTAAAAAAAAATTACATATGCTAGATGAAATTATTTTACTTGGTCAAGAGAGGGTTATATGTAGGTCTTAATATTATTATTAATGATTCATTTAGATTTCAAATTTGTAATTAGTGTTCAATTGATTGATCAGTTATAAATCAATTTATTAATGCTAAAATAGGAATGCATTATTAATGAAACATGAAAAGGAAAGAGATATAAAAGAATTGAAGAAGTCTTAATCAAGGAGGTCACCATGTGGATTCTAGTGGAGTCACAAGAAGAAATATTTGTGGTGATTAAGTCACAAGGTGTAGTGGTGTCAACTAATTACTGCTAGGTGTCAAGACAGATTCTTATATTTTCAGATGTAGTTTGAGTTTTAATGTTGTTTTGAGTCTTTTTAGGAACTCTAAGAGTCCATTTTGACTTGTCATTATGGAAAAATAGTTTGATACACTTAAACATACTATTTTGATCATTTTGAGGACCTTTTTGAGGGGGATTTTATTTCTGCTTGACCCATGGTGGTTCCTCTTTCTTGGGAAGTGTTTATTGATCACTAAGGATGGATTTTTATATATTCTATCACTTGTACTTGAAAAGGTATTTAGCATTGAGAAGAGACCTTTGGTTGTTATTCATTGTATCTTTAGTATTATTTTAGATTGGAAATGTATTTTCAAAACCTTGGAGAAATATATTGAGCATTTGGGATCTATTTTTGGTGTCATGTCTTTGTATGCAAATTGATGATTGATATCTCTTATAGTCTTTATCTTGAAACCTTTAAGATTTGTCTTATTAAGCATCTTTTCATGACTGTCATTGTTCTATATAGGTCAAATGTTTTACGAGTTTGTTGCATGTGTTAAATTTGATTAGGTTCCTTTCAATACTTTGAAGTATTTGGTCTTTTTTTGAAATACTTATGTGCAGATCAATGTGTCAAAAATTACATTATTTTATCAATTATTAATAGTTTCCAACTTGTGTTCAAGGAAATACTATTTTAATCACAATCCTTTTGGTGTATCACCATTTTACCTATTCATTTATTTATTACCAATATTTCTTATTCCTTTTTGTCATGAGTTTCATTTCTAGTAACCTATTATTAAGTGATACACCATTACAAATCCAATAGGAACCAACCTAGAATCCAAAGGTTTAGTCTAGGTATTGGTCACCCACACCTTTTAATAGATCCCATGTTCTCCAAAAATCTCTAGTATTTTGATACTTGAAATAGGGTGCAATTTCTATAGTTAACAATTTTGGCATGCCCAATGGGGCTTCATGTTAGTTTTCCAAAGATTTGTTGTTCTGATACACAAATGATAAAGTCTCCAATAGCTCAGGAGGTATTTTTGTGTATCTAGGTGACTCTATTATAAAGAGATCAATGTTTTTACTAAATTTTATGAGAAAGGTTCAAGCCAGAAGTTCCACCACTTTTAACTACTTATAGCTAAAAACTCCAAAAAAAATGTGGGAGGACTCTTTTCAAGAATAAACCAATCAAGAAGATACAACTTTCAACACCTAATATTTGTGTTTACAAGAGAAGAAATTAATCAAGTGAAAGAATTACAAGGCATACAATAAGTCTAACTTTAAGGATTAATCCTTTTGAACCTGATATATCTGTTAATTCAACTATAAAAATAGAAGGTGCAAGTGCTACAATAGCAAGTACAAGTGGTTTTGCACATCAAAAAGCCTCGATCAAGGCTCCTTTTTAGCAACAACATACACATGCACCCAAATGGCGAGAAGGTTTATATTTGTTCCTTTCAATCAAGGAAGCCTCTTGAATTTTGTGCAACATCATGACATACCTTTGGTTGCCTTGAAGAGTTTACCAAATTTTACTGGAGAAACTCAAACCATGCATTTAAACTTTTACTGGAGAAACTCAAACCATGCATTTAAGCATATCAAAGATGTTGCAACATTGTGCAATGTTCACCATATCATAGAGAAGATGTTTCTATTAAGCTTCTTGTAGCTTCATTATAGGAAAAAGCTTTAGAATGGTTCAACAGTCTAGCTATTGGCTCTATTGATTCATGGGATGCCCTAGGAGATATTCTAACAAGGCATTTCAAAGATAAGTCAAACCACTTGTCTCTTGTAGAGAAGCTCACAACTATAAAGCATGCTCCCAAAGAACAAATTGTTAGAGAAAAAGGTTAATTTAATTTCATTAATTAAATTACCTTTTCTCCCTTCTTAAAATTTTGCTTTATGCATTTTTTCTTTCTCTATTTAATAATTAATTAGTAATTATTAAATAGATTTTACCTCTAGGTTACACTTTGTAACTTATTAGGTTACCCTTTTCAGGTTTCAATCTCCTTTTATAAGGATTGATCTCTTTGTAATTTAATCATCTTTTCTTCATCTGAATATACAATTTGCATGTTTTTTAGAGCAAACCCTTGCCTCTTCTTGTCTTTTTCTTCTCTATGATAGGTTTTCTATGTGCACGTATTTGAGGGCTTCGTGGATTTGATTTGCATATTTTCTCAAATCCTTCATGGTATTAGAGCTAGATCTGCTATAACTTGTTCGTTATTTGGAGAAAAAGGACAATGAGGGTTTGATGGATTAGATCTGGAGTTTTTTTGGGTATTTCTTGAGAAAATAGGAGGGTCACTAATTTTCAGAGCAGTTTGAGGCCAAACAAACTTCACAGATGGATCTAGAAGGCATCAAAAACACTTTTTGCATATAAAGTTTGTCCATTTGGGACAACATTGATTTGGAAGGCAAAAATGTTTTTGCTTGGTAGGTCCATATGACCTTTGCACGTAGTTTGAGACACAAAAATTTTAAAAATACAAAAAAATTAAAAATTAGGTGGTTTTGTGCTGCCATGATCAACTAGCCACAATAGAACCACTATGGTTACCACTAAGGTCATTGCTTAGTGGACTGCCCAATGACTTTGCAATGGCTTTGTAGTGGCTCCACCAACAGTGCTGATGTGACCCTATCCTCCCTCCTCTAGCCCATCTCCTATCCACCACTTTAGTCGCAACTCTGCCACCCAAAGCATTGCTCTGCCGCCACTTAATGGTGGCCACTTTTTTTTTTTTTTTTTAATTATTATTATTTTTTTATTAAAAAAATTAATTTTTTTGTTGCTCATACAGGGGCGCTGTCAGTTTGTTCACAGTAACTTGAGCATTCAAATGTATTTTTTCAATCCAAAAGAAGTGCCAGAAAGCTAGTTCTGAGGTGAAGTGATGGATCAAGATTTTTTTGATTTTGATGTAGTTTGGTTTCCAATTTGGGCAGTCAAAGCTGAATGTTTAGTTTTTCACTTTGGAGGACATATCTTGAGTGTCTCATCTCCATTTTTTGAAAATATTATATTTTTGGAAAGTTCATTCTGTCCACTTTTAAGAAATGCTATAATTTCTTCTAGATTCTGCTCCAATCTCTTTCTATCATGTTTTTTGCTTGATTGCACTATGGTGGATATCTTGGGTGTTTCAGGTCTAGGATCATCTCCATGGCATGGGATCTCTTGTTTTGGGTTGTACTACCTATTGTATCAACTCTTTGCCCTTTGTGATCATTGTTGATATCATTTGTAAGTATATTAATGCAAATACTTAGATAGAGTGCCATATTGCATCAATATTTTCATTTTAGTTGTTTGCCTTGTTTTACCTTCTAATTCAAGTAGTGTCATCTAAGGATACTTGTACAAATTATTGTATTCTTTGGATTCATTATGTCTTGTGCCCTATTGTACATGTACTACTTTGATAAAGTGCCATTGGGAGGTTGATGTTTTTCTTTGCTTGCCATCTTCCTTTGTCCAGTGATTGTCCCTTCCTTGACATTAGCCTCATGATGTGTTTGAGTTTGATCACCTTAGTACACACTTATGTACTCTTTCGTGCATCTTGATTGTGGTTCCTTGACATGCAATTCTTTTGGCCTACTTTTTTAGTTGCTTGTCACCTCACACTTATCTGCATTAGGGTGGGTTCCTATTGTTTCTCATGCTTCCTTGGTTCGATTGATCAACTCTTCATGCTTTGGTGTTTTATGCCATCTATATTTTTGAGTTTAGTTGTTTGCCTTTGTTTGCCTCCTAATTCGATGTAGATTAGAGTCTTCTCTACCTAGTCAGATTCTATTTTAGAGGAGGTTCTAAAAATCATTAGTTTCTTTTTGATAGAGTTTGCAGCTTCTACATGCTTCTGTGGTTTTCTTCATGATCACTCTTTGTTCCTATTTTTTGGAACATTCTTCTAATTGGAGGCTTCTATAGTCCTTCACTAGGTTTTCAGCTATCTCTTTTTCGAGTAGAGTTTTTCCCATTGGGTTTTTTCTATTTCATAGAGATTTTGTTGTGATTGGGTACCTTATCAGGCCTTGTTGCTAGGACCCAAGTTTTATTTCAACATTGCATTGTAGTTTCCTTGCTCTTTCTACATTGTTGCTCATCTTAAGGGGGGGTGTTAGAGAAAATGTTAATTTAATTTCATTAATTAAATTACCTTTTCTCCCTTCTTAAGATTTCTCTTTATGCATTTTTTCTTTCTCTATTTAATACTTGATTAATAATTATTAAATAACTTTTACCTTTAGGTTAACCTTTGTAACTTATTAGGTTGCCCTTTTTGAGTTTCAATCTCCTTTCATAAGGATTGATCTCTTTGTAATTTAATCATCTTTTCTTCATCTAAATATACAATTTGCATGTTTTTCAGAGAAAACCCTTGCCTCTTCTTGTCTTTTTCTTCTCTATGATAGGTTTTCTACATGTAGATATTTGAGGGCTTCATGGATTTGATTTGCATATTTGTTCAAATCCTTCAAAAATGATGGACTTTAACAATTGATTCCAAAAGATTTTGATTAGAATACCTGTCTTGGTAAGACCTTTAGCAGACCATGCATTTCTATATTTTTTGAGAAGCTTAAATAGTGATATTTTTGTGATGATCTAATCAATGGGAGGTGTCTCACTGCCTCAAGAATATGATTTTTCTATTAATTTAGAGAGTAATCTTATTCAAATAGGAAAGATAGCAACTAGGCCTCCAATGCCTATTTTCCTAGATATTCAACCAAATTTTCCATTAGCAATCCTGCCTTTTAATGCCTTACTTGTCATTCCTAGCCAAGAAATAGTTGTAGCAGGCCCTTTGCATGAGCTGCAGGAGATTAAGAATAGTCAACTAAAGATTATGAACTTGATGCAAACCTTTAACAATGAGCTGCTAAATTTGAAAAGACAACTATTTCAAGCTAGGAAACCTTATCAATAGTGTTGGTGTAAATAAGTATTTACTATTTACACTTACTTAAGTTTACTTAGGTTAATTCATATTTAATATTATTTATTTATTAGTCACCTAGGAGTTTGTGCACTCTTGTGAGTTGTCATGTTGACAACACAAGAGTCTACACCTCTTTTATGCACATGGTGTCTACAACATAGGAGTTAGCACACTAATTAAGAACATGGTGTCTACAACCTTCTTAATCTTATCCACTCATCTAGAATATTGGATAAGGTGTGTTCTTAGTTGTCAATGCTTATCTTATCTCCTGGTTGTTTCTAGAGACATTCTAGGTGCTTCCTGAGAGGCCTTTATATATAGGCACTCCTAGTGTGTTTGAACATCATATACTGAACAGAGAAATGCATTAAGACATACTCTGATTAATTGATCATATCCAATTTTGGTCTATAGTTGTGCTTGTATTTGAGTTCTTAGTTCTTGGGTGAATTTTTCCCTTAGGCAAATTCTTACATGGTATCAAAGCTATACCAAATTCTTACATGGTAGTAAAGCTCTTGGAGACTTCCTCATCACATAGCCATTTGAGACCACTGGTTCTTCAGTACCTTAGCCTAAATCTAGAGTACTGTAGAAATTGGGAGCATCTAGAGTTAGATCTGACCTCACCATTGAGTTCGAAATGCTGATTCGGTGAAAATTGGCTATAAAGTTGCCTACCCTAGGCTAAAGTCAATTGTGAGGCAAATTTTTTTGCAAACTAACACTCGAAGGACCAACTTGCAAAATTTGTATGATCATTTTAGATCTAATTTTAACATCTTCTTTTTCATCTGTATCTCTACTATTTTTTTTTGGATCTGCATTATTTTCCAAATTTTTTTTTGCCCATATGGCCATAGGAGAGATTTTTTCTAGGTGAAGATTGGAGCTTGCTGGTGCAAATTAGATATTTGCATCACATTCAGAAGGTCCAAAAACCCCCAGATCAGATTTTATTTCATCCAAATTGGACATCTGAGGCAAAATCTAGAGCCATTTGATTTTTGGAGGCATAGTGGCAATTCAAAAAAATAACAGTAACAACAATTTTCAAACAATGATATCTCCCTCATACAAAGTCCTTTTTTTGAGCAATTTTTTTGTTTTGGGGTAGAATTTTTTGATCTACACATTGGTGCAGGTGGTTTGACATCTCTATTCTTGAATTTTTCTACAACTCGTAATTCCCAAATTTTGCCACTTAAAATTCTTAGTACGAGCTCAATTGGACTCCAAATTAGGTTCCAATTTTTTTGAAAGTACTTATTTATTTGACTACTTTCCCAATCTATAATCAAATTATAGGTTCTGTAGACAAAAATATTACTTTAAGAAATAGGCCCTAAATTGGTAAGTGGCTACCAAGTGCCAACAACATCTTTTTTCGGGGCGGGGGGGGGGGGGAGGTTTGATTTCTTGGAGGTTCATTGATTGATCTCATGGAGTCTTTTCAAATTTGTCAATTTGGTATTAGACCATAGTTGACAACAATGAACTATCCCAAATGAAGTACTTTGATAGTTGATCATCTAAGAGATAATCAAGAATTGCTTCCTTATCTTTATTCAATGCCACCACATTTTAATTGGACACATCTTGTAAACCTTTGTCGCTTTCTATATAACAGTATGACTAAGGAATATTTTGTTCCTCTTAGAATGGCATATTTTCCTTATGATATTTGGATGGTACATAGGTCCCAGGATTGAAACTAGGCTTTGATACCATGTAAGAATCTGCCTTAGAGTAGAATTCACCCAAGATCAAGGAACTCAAAAAACAAGCACAAATTAGACCAGAGTATGATCAAAATAACTGTATAGTATTCAATACAATGTACAAGTACACTAGGAGTGCCTGAATATAAAGGCCTCTGAGATGCATCTAGAATGCCTCAGAATCAACATCATGATAAGTCCTACAACCCGCACATGTTCACCAGATATGGGTTATCCTCCATTAAGCACAAAAGTAAGTGTGATGATGAGAGGATAAGTGTAGTGTGACATGCAAATCAATGTTGTAGGCACCATGTGCTAAATTAGGAGTGTGAATAACTATGTTGTCTACATGATAACTCAGTGAATGATGCAACCTCCTATATTGTACACAACATGTACACAATTAGAGTTGTGTACTTCTGTGTTATCTACATGACAACCCAAAAAGGTGCACAAACTCCTAAGTGTCTCATAAAGAGAAATAATAAAATAATGCACTAACCTAAGTAAACTTAAGTAAACTATAAATAGTAAATATCTATTTACACCAACAAATAGCAAAATAGGGCTATGAATCAACCTTACCAGCAATAGAACCAAGGCTAGATTCAAGCAAATATGCAACCATATCAGGCCAATATAGTTGGTTATAGGCCAAATATCAATCAATGAACTTTTTGACCTTATAAAACAATGCCTCTTAATGCTACTAATCCTTTCAAATATGTTGTACCTATGCAAAATAACCTAATTGTGGATTTCAAGTGGTGTTATCCTTGTAATGAAGTGCATAATCAAACTACTTGCATAAATGGGATGATTAATTAGGGTTTGATAGTGCAAAATATAGTCATGGATCAACAAAATAAAACTACTAATGTACCCAAATAGCAACATGATACACATGCTCTTGAGACAACATTCCTTAACTGGTAGATAGTGGAGTTCTATGTAGTAAATAATGACTCGCCAATATCGGCCAATACTAGAGAAAAGAAGAGAATTATTGAAATGGAGAAAATAGAAAATAAAGGAAAAGCACCTACTACAGAGGCTACAAACAGTATTCCTATCCCTATAATCAAAGATATCATTCCATACTAGGCAAACCATGTTGTAGTTCATACACATCAAAGACCACATCTTGTTGTTTCATTCAGTATAGTAGATAATATGAAGAGTATGAATGTAACTATGCCAGTGTGGTATATGTTGGCAATTATGGGGGAGACTAATATTCTAAGGCAATCTTTATCTGATGAGGCTATTCCTAAAGAGGCTTTAAATGAACCATAAAAAGTTGTATTGGAAAATGCTGATCAAAATGATGAAAGACAAGACAAGGACAAGGGAACCAATGGTGAATCAAGTAAGAATGTTAAGCCTCCACCTTTTTATCTTTCCTTAATTATTGGTGATAAATTAGTCCATAACTGTATGGTTGATAGTGGAGCTACAAGATTTGTCATGCCTAAAAATGTAGTAGATCAGTTAGGACTAAAATACTAGCCAGTTGAAAAGGGATTTGTCCAACTTGATGAAACATTCGTTGGTACTTTAGATCTTATTAAAGATGAAAGCCTCAGCCTTTATGCATGTCCTAATTTTTCTATTTAGTGGGATGTCTATGTGATAGATTTACCACTATATTTTTCCATTCGTCTATCTAGAGATTTCACTACTAAGATTGGGGGCTATTTATCATCTCACTAGTCCCACATGTTGTTTAGGACTAGGTATGGTACCAAGGTAAAAAATTAAGTCTAAATTTCTTGCAAAAAATCATATAGAAGCATATGTACCTAGTCCCTTACATGAAAATTTAGTTTCATTTGAAGGAGATCATGGTAATACTCTTGAGACCAGGACCCATTTATATGATATCCTGGATATTCTTCTTGATGAATGAGCATCAAGTCAAACTGCTAAAAGTCATTTTTATTTTATTTTAAGCATACTGGTTTCAGAACCTATGTTATTCATGAGAAAGATGCAATTATCCAAAATCTAGTCAAGTTATAAAATTAGATGCAAGTAAGAAAGACAGCTATGGGAAGTGTTCTTTGATAGGTCTAAAAGAAAAAATGGTGTTTGTGGAGGTGATATGATGGTTTTACCTTATGGAGAGAGGTACTATGCTATTTTTCATTTCTCTTTTGCATGATCAAATAATATTGTAGAATATGAGGGTTTGATTCAAATTTTGGAGTGGGCAAAAAAAAGAGGAGTTGAATGTATAAAGGTATATGAGGACAACAAGTTTATTTTCAACCAAGAGGTTTAAACACAACAAAGAATGACTCCTTGAAGTTGTATAAAAATATAATTTCAAATATCATTGAGGAGTTTTCTTCCTTCAATATTGTCTCTATTCCAAGAAATTAGAATCAACAAGCTAATAGACTTGCAACAGTTGGTGCTCAATTTGACATACATGCAAAAAATCAGCAAGGAGAACATCCAACAACATTTCAAGGTTGTAATAAGATACTCTATTCTTGATAATAGCACTAGCTCAAAGATTTTTGATAGCGTTGAGAAAATTCTTAGTTTTCTGTTGAAAACAGATATATATATTTTTGTTTCAAATCAAGACAAGCTAAAACAATATTACAATGATCAAATTATTTAGCTTAAGTCAAATAGATTTCCAAAGGGTTTGGTCACTTTGGAGTCTATTTTTAGCAAAGATGATAAGTTAAGGAAGAACACTATGAAAGTGTTGAAGTGGCTAAAGGAAAGTTTTTGAAGGTTGGTAAAGTTTATATAACAAAGGAAAAATTTGAATTTTCTGATTTATACAAAGAGTTTCCTGATATGTTTTCTTGGGAATATTTAGATCTCAAGGGTTTTGATCCAGATATAGCTTAGTATACTATTGAGCTACTTCTTAATGCTAAGCCTGTAAAACAAAAATAGAGGCCTATCAACCCCAAGCTAGAACCTTTAATGTTTAAGGAATTGACTAAGTTGATTGAAGGTGGTATCATTTATGAGATCAAACCCACAAGTTGAGTTTCTAATTTGGTTCCAGTAAGAAAGAAACATGGAGAAATCAAACTTTGTGTTGATTTCAGGTATTTAAATAGAGCATCATTGAAAAATCATTACCCACTACCCTTAATGGAATAAATTCTCCAAGTTGTTGCTAGTTCAAAAAGGTTCTCATTACTTGACATTTTTTTAGGGTATAATTAGGTACAATTCAAATAGGAAGACTAGTATAAAACAACATTTACAACAAAATGGGGTGCAATGGCTTCTCAAAGAATACCTTTTGGCCTATCTAATGTCGGTGCCACATTTCAAAGGTAAATTGACATGACCTTTAAGGGACTACTATATAAAATGGTTTTGGTCTACCTTGATGATATAATTGTGTTTTAAAAGGATGTTGATGATCATTTTGCCCATTTAAGGTTGGTTTTTGAAAGGTGTAGATAGTTTGGATTTTCATTAAATCCCAAGAAATGTATATTTCTCATGCGTGAGGGAAAATTGTTAGGTCACATTTTATCAAAGAAGTGAATAACAATTGATCTAGAAAGAGTTGAAGCACTTGAGCTTCCTTTGCCAAGCCACAAAAAAGGGCTTCAAAGCTTCATTGGATGAATAAAATTTGTGATAAGATTCATTCTCAACATTGCTACTTTACTTAAGCCTCTCACATCAATGCTTAAAAATAATATAGTTTTCACATGGACTAAAGAAGGTAACCAAAGTTTTTAGATGTTAAAAGAAGCTTTTTCATCATCCCTAACCTTGGTTAACCCAGATATTTCCAAGGACTTCATTTTATATGTGGGAGTATGGATGTTATTCAACTATTCTAGTATAGAAAAATAGTGAAGGATTCAAACAACCTATTGCTTTTAATAGTAGAGGTCTTGAAAGCTATGAGAAACACTATAGTTTTGTGGAGAAACATGATTTTTCTATCATTAGAAGTCTCAAAAAAATTAGGCATTTTCTATGTAATAATAAAGTTCACCTTATGGTTTTGTACCCACATGTCAAGGATTTCATTCTTAGCAAAGATCTTAATAAAAAGCATGTAGTTTGGATTACCAAGGTGATGGAGTATGATATAGACATAAAAATCACCAAATTGGTAAAGGGAAAGGGGTTATGTGAACAAATGGTTGATTAACCTTTACAAGATGAAGAGTGTGGTAATGAAATAACATTATTTAATGGTGATTCAGATGTTGTAGATGAAAAACCAGCTAGTTGGTTGACATAAATGATCAATTTCCTACAAATTGAAGAGTGTCCTCCACTGCTTAATAGAGCCAAGTGAAGATATTTTTAGGTTACAACCATACCCTATGTCTTAATTGAAGGTTTTTTGTTCAGAAAAGACATGAATGGTGTTCTCCTCAAATGTATTGATCATAATCAGACCAACAAGCATTTGGAGTAGTTTCATGATACAAGGGGCACTTTTCCCCAAAAATAGTTCACCCTATAAAATAATGAGGGTCAGGTACTATTGGCCCAAAATGTTCAAAGGTGCTCATTCCTAGGAAAGGAAATGTAAATAATGTATGTTGTTTGATAGAAAGGAGAGATTGGTTGCTTTACTCCTACATCCTATTTTAGTTGATCAACCATTTTTGAAATGGGGCATCAATTTTGTGGGGCCTATAAATTCAAACTCTAGCACTAGTCCTAAATCGATCCTCACTAACATGGATTACTTTACTCATTGGATAGAGGCTATAGCAATAAGGGAGGCAAATAAAAATTCTATTTTGAATTTTTATGATGAGTTGGCTATAAGGTTTGGGGTCCCTAAGTCTATAATCTTAGATAATGCCTTGGCATTTTTAGGGGCCCAAAAAATTGATTAGGCTTTGAGAAATGCTGTCTACCTCAACATTTCATCAAATTATTACCCTCAAGGTAATGGTTTGGCTGAAAATACCAATAAAAACTTTTTGAGGATAATAAAAGGGACTTTAGAAGAAAATAAGTGAGATTATCATTCAAAGTTGAGATTAGCCTTGTGACTTGACATAATAACTCCTATACAAATTCTTAGAAATTCACCTTATGTACTAGTATATGGAAAGCAAGACAAGCTGCCCATTTCTATAGAATTTCTTTCATTGGAGTTAGCTGATAATTTAATGTTTTTTGAAGAGGATGATCCACTAAGGCTAAGCCATGCTAAATTGCTAGAGTTGGAGGAGGAAAGGTGTAGTGCATTACAAAAGATGGAGTACTAACATATGCAAACTAAAAGGGTGTTTGATAAGAAGTCTAGACCAAGAAGCTTCAAAGAAGGAGATCTTGTTCTTAAGTGGGGCATTTTGAAAAGTAGACTAGGTCACCATAACAATCTTGATCACATGTGGGCTGGGCCATTGCTAATAGTTGAATGTAAAGAACACAACACATTTTAGCTGGCTACAATGGAAGGAGATGTTTTACCAATCTCTATGAATAGGATACACCTCAAACCATGTTTTGAGGTATGATTTATCAGTCTTATCTTGTATATATTATGTTAGTTTTTCTTGTTTTCAATAAATGTATCTATATTCTAGTTTAGATTTTTCCTAAGTGTTGTCCAAGCACATGTCATTTTTTTTTCTTTCCTAAGTTAGTTTCCTGTTTTCCTTTAAGTTTTCAATTTTGGTTAAGTTGTTGGTCTAGGTTGTTCAATTTCATTTTCATACCCTCCCATTTTATTCATACATGTATGAATGAATGTGTTGATTACATGCACCTAATCAACACACACATGCATAAGCACATACCTAGTTTCACAACTATTTGAAGTCACACTATTAGTTCCATACTCATATGCATTGCTATCTAACCCTAGCCATATGCATACCCATAAATCCACTAATTTTTTGCATCCATTCAATTCATACATTCATAAATGCATACCTAAGATGGATGACTATGAAAGTTTTAGCTTCTAAACTTTATCCTTGAGTCTAATTATACATGTCAATTAGTCCAACCAAAGTTTTAGGTCTCACTAGGCTCATTAACATGCATTCCAAACCCAACCAAAAACTTTAGAAGTCATGTTAGGTGCGGTCTAGGTCTTAGGAATGCATAAATCTCAGACTCTAATGCCCAACAAAAGTCAAAGGTAGCTAGTCAAATGTCTAGCAAGCAGACAATCAACAAGAAGTGACCAAAAATGTTACTAAATTTTTAATTATGTTCAAATATAGTCCTAATGAATTGCAAAGATTTCATACAATTACATAAGTATTTTACATCTTAATTTAGTTCATGCATATTGATATCATGTTCATTATATGCCAAAATAATAGATAATGTCCTTGTATTATCCATCATAACAATACAATTGATATTTACAATCATTGAACAATGAAATGATTTAAAAGATGAAAGTATAATGTCTCTCACACAATTGACCATGAGATTAGCCCCTAGACTATTGCTGTAAGTTCACACTCTTTGAAAATAAATAACATGATAGACATCAAAGAGTAAGGAAAGGGTTATGGGCACCAGTCGTTTCTTGTAATGACTAGTTGAGTTGTGTCTCCTCATTCTCTCTTGAATGATGTTCCACATCCCATTCCCTCCAAGCCTCAAAATCTTGCATGATAAGAGGGAAATTATTAGATCCAATGGATATAATAAATTCTAGTATCTCACCTCTCCATCACTTTCATATTCCTAAGATGCTATGCATTTTCATAAAATAAGAACATATATTAACAATAAAGGAAGAAAGCAATCATATCAAAACTTTTTATTGCTAACATGTTTGCTGACTATGTAGAGTCATATATCTAATAATTATGCAAATATAACCATAGGTTCCAATGAGGTTTATTGAGCCCAACATACTTATTAGAGATTGGACTTATGAAGCTTATGTAGAATATTCAGTATAATATGATAAAAATAAATAGCAAGAAGCATCTAAACTTTAATTCCATATTAAAAATGCTAGTTCATATTTTTGAGAAAAGAGAAAGAAGAAGCTATATGGGAAAATTTTAGCACATTTCAAATAGTGAGAGGAATAAGGATGTACCCAAGTGTCTAAGTAGGGGTGTTTATGTGACGTAGGGAAGGTGTGAGTAACTAAGGCCAATTAGCACACTCAGCTACCCAAACCACCATTCAAGAGTTAACACAATGGAAGCAAACACAAAAGAGAACAAAACCATAGAGAGATAAAAATATTATTTATTAATTCATGTAAATATCATCATACATGCCTAGTTGTAAAGCCTTCTGGGTTATGGCCATTACAAAGAAGAATATATCTCCAGACTCAAATACAAACTTCTACCTCCAAATTGCTCCACCTAAGACTCTTCTACCAAAATTATTATTATGAATCTATCCAATATCCCCTAATTATACCAACCTAAGCCATAAGTCAGCCTAGAATGCTAAAAATTAAATAAACCAAACATTAAATACTTGAGGAGCCACAAGTCAACCTCAAACAAAAATTAAATGTCCAAAAATTGAGACCCGAGAAAAATCATGATATCTCATAGATTTGATTGAATTAGAACTTTTGATTTGAACTAAAGGTATTAATTTAGGTACTCTACAACCCCTTAATATTTCTAAGGCTAATTCATTAAGGATATCTTTGGATTCATCCCAACAATCACACACAAAAACTCATCATGCAAACTACTAAAAATTAATACTCTAGGAGAATCACCATATATCCCAACTTATCATGGATTAGGATTTTTGACCTTAACCAAAGGTATTACTCTATTCCCTCTTCAATCCTTGAAATTCTCATCCTCTAACTCACTATAAAAAATTAGTTACATGACCTGCAACAAGCACCCAAAAACCAGAAAATACATCTCCAATAGCAAGGTAAAATGACTCAAAATTCAACTCAATCCATCCAATATCTATGCAATCATGAAGGAAAGGTTCTCCAATGTGTCTCTAATGCTTGTAAACTACTAAAAGCTTGATAATGCAAGAAATTTCAACTTGGCAAAACTATGAAATAAAAATTGAGAACATGCAGGATAGCAGTGCAACCTAAGATGCTCCTGCATTAGACAACCAAGGTTGGAAAAAATAATTCTCCTAAATCCTTGAGATGTCACAACCTTAGCTAAATCCAACTTAGATTGAGAAATACATGAAGTATCTTCTATAGGTCTATTCTTCCACTTCACTAGATATTCGTAATAATCTTTTCCCCTTGTGCTCTTTCCAACTCTTTGATCCAATATCTATTCAACTTCTTCAATCTACTTCCTAGGATAATCCTCTGATACAATAACTTCATCATCTAACTCATGATACTTGTATAAATCAGCAACATTGAATATAGGAGATATATCCATGTCATCAAGTAGCTCATTTTCATAAATGTTTCCACTATCAAACTTCTTCAAGATCTTACAAGGTCCAAACTTCTTCATCTTTAGCTTACTGTACGTTCCAACTAAAAATCTTCTTTCAAATGAACCATCACCTCATCACTAAATTGAAAATCATGATGTCTTCTATACTAATTAGCATTTTTCTTAGACTTCTAATTACTTTGTTCTATCCTCAACTTCACTTCCTTTTGTAAAGGTTTCATAAAATCTTCAAATTCCTCTCCTGTAGCACTTCTCTTTTCTTCACCAGTAATATCTCTCAAATCTAATATACCTCTAGGTTGCATTCTAGTAATAATCTCAAAATGTATCTTCCCTGTACTCCTATTTATAGAATTATTATATGCAAATTCAGCTTGTTCTAATACCATCTCCCAATTACTTGGTTTATTCCCAACTAAACATCTCGACAAATTACCCAAGCTTCTATTGACAACCTTTGTCTTTCTGTCTATCTGTGGATGGAATGTAGAACTAAACTTCAACTCAGTAACCATCTTCTTCCAAAAATTCTTCCAAAATAACCAACAAACTTACTATCTCTATTATAAATAATATGTCTTGGTAGTCCATGCAATCTAACAACCTCTTTGAATAAAATTTTAGCAACATGCTCAACATATGATGTCTTCTTACATGGTATGAAATGAGCCATATTAGAAGATCTATCCACTACAACAAATATGGAATCATACCCCTTCACTACCTTAGGTAATCCAAGAACAAAATCCATACTGATGTCACTCCAAGGTTTCTCAGGAATAGTAATAGGTGCATACAAACCATTATTTTGACTTACTCCAATTGCAACTTGAAAAAACTCCACAACTCTTTAAAAAAATTTAAACATTCTTATACATTTGTGGCTAATAATACTTCTCCTTTAGCAAGCTCAATGTCTTATCAATTCCAAAATGTCCATCCAATCCAACACTATGCTTTTCCTTAATCAAATTCATCCTCATAAAACTTATAGGAATACACAAATGAATACCTTTGAACAACATACCTTCTTGAATGAAATACTCATCGTACTTGCTTATGTAATTTATCAGATTTGGTGCTTTGCACTCTCTCCATGCCTTAGAAAAATTAGGACCAATATCATACAACTCTTTCATTTCATCAAAACCAAGAACTTCAACCTTCATCTCAGTCAATAAAGAATGTCTTCTTCTCAATGCATTAGCAACTTTGTTAGTAGCTCCACTCTTACGCTTGATCACAAATGTAAAACTTTGCAAATACTCAACCCACTTCATATGTCTTTGATTCAACTTATGTTGACTTCCCAAGTACTGTAAAGTTGCATGATCAGTATACAACACAAACTCCTTAGGAATCAAATAATGTCTCCACTTCTTCAATGCTTGAATAGTAACATAAAACTCTTGATCATATACATAATACTTCCTTTTAGTATTGAATTCAACTTTTCACTAAAGAAAGCAATAGGTTTACCTTCTTGACTTAATACAGCTCCTATTGCATTACCACTTGCATCACACTTAACTTGAAATACCTTATTGAAATTAGGAAAAGCCAATATAAGTAACTCAACAACCTATTGTTTCAAAGTTTCAAAACTCTTATTAGCTCCATGTGTCCACTTGAATTCATTTTTATCTCCTCTCATTGTCTTAATCATAGCATTACAAACAAAACTGAAATTTCTTATGAAATTTTTGTAGAAACTAGCCAAACCATGAAAAGATCTTACCTCACCCACATTCTCAGGTGTAGGCCACTCCAAAATTGCTTTAACCTTCTTTGGATCCATTCTCAAACCATCAGCTAAAATAAAAAATCCCAAATCCACAATCTCTTTTTGCATAGAAGAAAACTTTTTTAGATTAATCATCAACTTTTCCCCTTTCAACCTTTGCAATACTTGTCTAATATGATCAAGATGTTCTTCCTTGGTCTTACTAAATATCAGAATGTCATCCAGATAAAAAATCATGAACTTACCCAAGAATCTTTTCAGAACTTCATTCATCAACCTCATGAAGGTACTAGGTGCATTAGTCAAACCAAAAGGCATAACCAACCATTCATACAAGCAATCTTTTGTCTTGAAAGTAGTTTTTCACTCATCACCTTCTCTGATTATAATTTGATGATAGCCACTCTTCAAATTAATCTTGGTAAAATACTTTTCTCCATTCAAACAATCCATTATGTCATCCATCCTTAGCATAAGAAACCAATATTTCACTGTGATCTTGTTAATAGCTCTAGAATCAGTACACATTCTCCATTTTCCATTCTTCTTAGGTGCTAATAAAACAAGTACAACACATGGACTCAAAATTTCTTTGATCAAACCTTTTTACAACAACTCATGCACTTGCCTATTAAGTTCTTCATTTTTTGTAGGTGTCAATCTATATGGTGCTTTGTTTGGTATACTAGCTCCAAGAATCTGATCCATACAATGAATTATACTTCTCATTGGTGGTAAACCATTAGGAATATCTTCAACAAAAATATCCTTATACTCATTCAATAATTCTATAATTTATTTTGGTACTCAGCTACCATTATCTGTTGTCACTCAATCATTACCAACTTTTGTTGTCACTCAACCATTACTACCAACACTTGGTCCTCTAGGAATTGTGGCAAAACAAACTTGATTCTTCTTTACTTCCTTTTCAAATTGCTTTTCATTAACCATATAAAATTTTATTGCAGTACAACTAACCTCATCTAGACTTTCAATCAAAGGTAGCAATATTTTCTCCTTCCCATTCACCTAAAGAGTATATTGATTCAATCTTCCATCATGTACAACATATCTATCATATTGCCAAGGTCTACCCAATAGATTATGACAACAATCCGTAGGCATAATATCACATAAAACTTCATCAAAGTAATGTCCAATTTTGAACTTCACAATACATTGCTCACTTACCAATAGCTTATGCTCATCTTTGATCCATGAAACATGATAAGCTTTGGGATGTTTTAGCCTTTGCAACTACAAATTTGTAACCAACTATTTTGATGCCAAATTTGTATAACTTCCACTATCAATGATCACCTTACAACATTTTCCAACCATCTTAGATCTGGTCTTAAAAAGACTTCTTCTTAAAATAGGTTCCTCATCACTTCCCTTATTACATAAGGTTCTTCTTACCATTAGATTTTCACCAACCTGAGGTCCACTTGGTGAACTCTTAAGGTCTCCTTGAATCACAACATTTTGATTACCTTGCCCACTTTTAGAGGATCTACATTCAAAGGATCTATGCTCTTCTTTACCAATCTAAAATAATTACCACAGAAGCCACCTTTGGAATAAGAATTACCTCTTCCTTGGTAAGAAACAGTACCTCCTTAGTATGAACTACCACCTTTCCACTTGGTGTTGTCTTTGTCATCATTATTCCATTCAAATTTTTCTTTATCATGCATAGAACTTTCAGATCTGCCACTTTCACCATAAGATCTTCCTCTACCTCTTTGGAATCTACCACCTCTACCTCTTTGTCTTTGTTCATGCTTCTTTGTCAAGATCTCCTCAACTTTTAAGGCATATTGGTATACTTCTTCCACACTTTCTAACTTCACAAAACTTATTTCATCCTAAATTCTAGATCTCAATCCATTTATGTATGTTGCAATTTTCTCAACATCATCATCCACATGTCCAAATCTAATATCCAATCTATAGAAAATTCCTCGGTATACTGTTTCACAGTCATGTCTTTTTGTCTCAAATTTTGCATCTTTCTCAACAAAATAACTTGGTAATTAGCAAGAAGGAATTTTTTCTTTACCGTTTTCACCATCTTTGGCCAAGTTTTTATCTTCTCTTTCCCTCTCCTTTTTCTATTAGTTTGCAAATGCTCCCACAATAGTGAGGGATAACCTTTCAACCTAGTAACTACAATCTTCACCTTCTTATTATCAAGAGCATTTTCATACTCAAAGAACTTCTTAATATCCAAGATCCAATCTAACATAGCATTGGTATCCATTTTTTCATCATAAGGTACAACTTCTATGGCAGGCTTTGAATTTTCCATAGACAACACTCTCAAAAACCTTGCTTCATCTTGATCTTCTTAAGGTTCTGGATTATAGTTTGGTGCTACTACTTCATCATTGCTTAGATCATTAAGATGTGCTCCTCTCCTTTGGTCTATCTCCATAGCATCTAATCTAGTTGTAATTTATTTCAATTGATCCAATATAGCATTATCGACATTGCCTCTACCACGAATCATCTTTACAAATTAGGTTCCTTTAAGATCATAACCCTTTGCAAGTTATAGGTCAAATCCGTAGATCTGCCACCCTACAACCAAATCTGAAATAGGCTTCAACATGATCCAATCACCACAAGGATGAACCTTAAGCTCAGATACCACCTAATGCAGGGAACATGTGAGTAACTAAGGCCAAATAGCACACTCAACTACCCAAACCACCATGCAAGAGTTAACACAACAGAAGAAAACACAAAAGAGAAAAACACCACAAAGAGAGAGAGAGAGAGAGAGAGAGAGAGAGAGAGAGAGAGAGAGAGAGAGAGAGAGAGAGAGAGATAAATATTACTTATTGATTCATGAAAATATCATCATACATGCCTAACTATAAGGCCTTATGGGTTATGGCCATTACAAAGAAGAATACATCTTTTAAAGAAGAACATATCTCCAAACTCAAATACGAACTTCTACCTCCAAGTTGCTCCATCTAAGACTCCTCTACCAAAATTATTATTAATACTCTACCCAAGATCCCCTACTTATACCAATCTAAGCCACAAGTCATTCCAGAATGCTAAAAATTAATTAAACTGAACATTAAATACTTGAAGAGCCACAAGTTGGCCTCCAACATAAATTAAATGTCCAAAAATTGATACTTGAGAAAAATCATGATATCTCATAGCTCTAATTGAATTAGGACTTTTATTTCAAATTAAAGGTAGTACTTTAGGTCCTCTACAACTCCTTAATCTTTCTAAGGATGATTCATTAATGATATCTTCATATTCATCCCAAAAGTCATGCACAAAAACCCATTATGCAAATTGTCATAAATAAATACTCCAGGAGAATTTCCATATCTCCCAACATATAATGAATTAGGATATGCAACCTTAACCAAAGATATTAATCTAGGCCCTCTTCAATATCTAAAAATTTTATCCTCTAACTCATTGTACAAAATTATTTATATGGCTTGCAACAGGCACCCAGAAACTAGAAAATACATCTCCAATAGCAAGGTAAAATGGCTCAAACTTCAACTCAATCCATCCAATCTCTATGCAATCATGAGGGAAAGGTTATACAATGTGTCTCCAATGCTTAGAAACCAATAAAATCTCAGCAAATCAAGACATTGAAACTCAAAAAAACTAGGAAAGAAAAACTGACAACATGTAGGATAACAATGCAACCTACGATTGTCCTACATCATTATGAAGGTAGCTGAAAAGTGTAAATTTTTGATATCAAACATAGCTGGTTTAAATAGCTATAGAGAAACTAACATGAAAAAAAGAAGTTTCTATAAGAAAAATAGAGTAAGAACTAAAGTATGGATGCATCATTCTTTATCCAGAATGCATAAAGGAGCATTCTTTATCTAGAATGCATAAAGGAGCTCATTGTCAACTTTTTTGTAGGATTTTATCCAAAAGATGGTTGTAACATGAACTGGATTAATAAAATATATGTGAATAACTAGAGGCTTGTTTCAAATATGTGAAAGCTATTTTTTTTATTTTAGAATATGTTTGTATGTGTGTGATAGAGTCATACATTGTGGGAGAAGAGTGCAATAATACAAGTGATCCAAAATCAATGTGCCAAGATAATTTATAGCAATGAAAGTAATGAAAATAAGCAGCTAAAAAATACAACCAAGGACCTTGAGAAGAAACCTCCCATACTTTTAAACTTATTAAGCTACTTGCATAACCTGATCAATGAAAAGTGATTTCCTACAAATAAATAATGGAAACTTTCGACAAAAAGCGTTTGACAAGAGAATGTATTTTTATGTGAATACTCAAGATGCATGTCTAGAAATAGGGTAAGAGCTCAAGTTTTGCAAAAAACCCAAATGGTGGCTCTATCAACAAAAATAGATTCCAACATTTTTTGCCATAAGAATGAAGTTGTTGACTTCTTAAAAGAGATGAATTTTGAAAAGATGCAAAAATTTACTTACCCAGTTCAATAGATAAATGAACAAAACAACAGATAGAGAGTCACATTCTTTTGCAGAGAAAAAAGAAAATTTCAAAGTTCCAATATTTCCAATCTCAAATTATAGTTGTAAGTGAAAACTATTGAAATTTGATTGAAAAAGAGAGTGTTAAGAAGGATATTGTTGAAGAATATTATGTGTTTCAATCATTGTTTTTTTATTGATGTCAAACCTACTATTTGTTGGTAAGACAATTACTTATAAGATTCAAGTACTATCACTTAGTTGATTGATGAGGAGGATTTGATCAATAAGATGTAACAAAAGCACCTAGATGAAAGGTAGAGTTATGATTATGTAATTAAGTACAAGGATCAGTTAAGACAGTGATGACATGGTGAATTGATAATCTACTTAAGGTTACAAAATGTTGGCTACACTAAGAAAGATTAGAAGAAAAAGTTAAACAAAGTTTGTTTGCCAAGCTTGATCGAGTGGATAGTAGGTGTCAAGAAAAGTTAGTACAAGCCAAGTAGAAAGTTAGTTGGAGCTGAGTAAAAGAAAATTCTAGTTGATGCCGAGCAAGACAATTAATGTCAAGTAAAGTTTAGTTGATGCTGAGTGATTTCATAGTTGATGCCAAGCAACACATTATGTGTTAAGCATCAGAAGGTTGATAATGTTGAGCTGTTGCATTATGTTAAAGATCAAAGATTCACTAAATCTAAGCTAACAAGTTTTTTTTCTTGAAACTTGTGAACCAGGAGGAAGATAAGAATGATGAGCTAGTAGCACAAATATTGATATAAACTATTTTTAGGTGAATTCAAATGGATTCTAGAAGAAGTTTCTAGAAGAGATAAAAGATATGGGGTAGATACATTATATCCTACCTAATCCATCCAAACCCTAAAATGGATGATGGAAAATAGAAAAGCATCTTAATTTTCTATTTATAGGAATGTCTAGTCATGAAGCAAAGTGTCATAGAGCAGAGAGTTGGATGCGAGAACCTAAGGGAGAAAATGTTTTGCTTCACTAAGTGACCTAAAAGGAGACTGCATGGCATACTAAGCAAGAAGGCTTAAGGAGATATATGCTTGAAGGGTGAACAAGCTATCAGAACTACAAAGTGCAAAGGCCAAGTAGTATGGAGGACTAAACAAAGATCTATAATGTGCAAGAAAATTTGTAAGTTGTATTAGATCAAAGCTCTAATGTTATTCTCTAATAATTGTATCAGTCTAGGGTAAATCCTTTGGATTAAGGTTGACCTAATAGTCATTAGTAAATCCTTTAATAGGGTGGCATTCCAATTGAATGGCCTAAAGTCCTCTAACAAGGCTCACTTATAACAAGGTGATTGAAATCCCTTAACTAGGTCACATTTAATAGTGTGTATTGTAACCTTTAATAGGGTTGGCCTTTCATAGAGCATCACTTTAGAAGAGTGAAAAGGAGTAGCATTTTATTGGTTGTTTTTCCCAAAATGGATTTCCACATTAAATAATTGTGTCAAGTGTGTTGATGAACCTGTTATGTTTCATACTTTACATTTTTGCAAGTTGATTTGGCAGTAACCTACAAGTTTTAAGTAATTGCATATCCATATGGATGCATGCATGAATATGAATATTTTATGGGTTTACTAAGCTAAGAAAAGTTTTATTTGTACATCTAGACCTTGAATAATTGATTCACCACCCCTCTTAGTTATTTCAAAGAATTTGAACAATTGGTATCAGAGCCATCTGCTTAAGAGGACTAGTTTGAAGGTACTAGAAGCACAAAGATTAATATGTTAAAAAGAGATGTACCCAAGCTTAACAGAGATAAATTTTTTGCATGGAAAATATTGATAAAGCTACACCATGGAGGACTTGGAGATCATGCACAATCTACTATTACAGTAGAACACATTGATCCAACAGGAGCCTTAACTACTGAAGATATGAAGAAAAAGAAAGAACATCTTCATGTGATGTAGGAGATTGCCTCTACCCTAAGCCATGTTGAATTTGATGATATAAAAGGATGTGTTACTGCAAAGAAAATGTGGGATACCCTACAGACTATCTATGGAGGAGACAAATATGTTCAAAGAGCCAAATCTACGAGTCTTAGAGGTAAGTTTGATGATATGAGAATGGAAGAAAGAGAAAATATTGCTCAATATGTTGCTAGGATAAAATAAGTTTTTAGTGCAATAAAAGGTGCTATTGGTCATAAATATGATGATACTGTGTTAATAAAAGTCTTGAGACCATTACTACCTATTTATTTCATTAGAATTTATGCAATCCAAGAATTGAGATGTATTCTAGGAAATAATCTAACTCTTAAAGGTCTAGTAGGTAGACTCACTGCTTTTGAGCTATCTAAATTTGATAATTATAAGAATTTTTCTTAAGGAAGAATTCACCCAAGAACTAAGAACTCAAAAACAAACACAATTGTAGACTAGAAAGGAGTATGATCATAATAACAATATATTCAATTCAATATGCATTAAAGCACACTAGGAGTGCCTGTATATAAAAGCCTTAGAGATGCATCTAGAATGCCTAAGAATTAGCTACATGATAAGTCATATAACCAGGCACATGCCCACTAGATATGGGGTATCCTCCATTAAGCACAAAAGTAAGTGTGATGATGAAAGGATAAGAATACAAAGGTGTATCACACAAATCAATGTTGTAGACAACATGTACTAAAAAGGGAGTGCAAATAACTATGTTTTCTACATGACAACTTAGTGAACAATGTAAACTCCAGTATTGTAGACACCAGGTGCTAAAATAGAGTTACGTACTTCTGTGTTGTCAACATGACAACTCAAAAAGGTACACAAACTCCTAAGTGTTTCACAAAATAAAATAATAAAATAATGCATTAACTTAAGTAAACTTAAGTGTGAATAGTAGATATGTATTTACATCAACACCCCCCCTTAAGTGCAACTTAGGGGAATACCCTTAAGCTTACAAAAACTAGGATGAAATGCAAGATGGGTCCTAGCTACTAGGCCATGTTAGGTACCCATGTACATAATGAATTAAAATCTTTCATAAAGTAGAGAAAGAGGGAAAACCTTATGGGAAAAGCCCTCCCCCAAAAAGAGAGGTAAAAAGCAAGATGCATGGATGGATGGAGTAATCAAGACCCCCCCATTACAACATACATCCAATATATACAAATGAGAAGAATGAGAAGGAAAAAACCTTATAAGAGGAAAAAGTTCCCCCCATAAGAAAGAAGAGGAAGAGAGACAAGGTAGTTCCCCCAAAAATGAAGAATGCTGACCAGTGAGTGCTACTCCAAGGAAGAAGCTAGTCCAAGAATGCAGAATGATGTTCCTCCCCTTTTGAAGAAACAAAGGTAAAGGTACAATCCTATAGATGTATGGTGGCCCTAAAACCTACTCAAGTATCCTTGTGTTGATATTGATGTTCACCCCTTCCAACTATGCTAAAAACAATGGATGAAGATCTAGCAAGGATGCCTGTTGAACCTATTCCAAGGAACCATCTGTCTCCTCAATTGATAAAGAGACCTCTAACAATCATTGTACATAAGGATCCACAATCATACCAACCTATAAATATTGATCATGTAGAGAATGGACATGAGGGTCAGAGTGAGCCCTCACAACAACTGTAGAAGAATCATCTTCATCAAAGAGAAGATGTAAATCATCAAGGCTGTCTCCCAAGTCTATGGTGTGTGACTCCACAAACAAACCTGCAATGTCTTCCATGTAGTCATCAAATGAAGCTAGAGCTAGAAGATGAAATGTACCCTACTATGTTGGACCTTTCACTATGGCAATATATGCATGTGAACTACATTGATGTCGTGACCTCTCACTACAACTATCGATAGAACCCCATGTGTCTAAATCTATTGAAGTACTATCACTAGTGTCACTATTAGTTTCCACAGTGTATGAAGTGTGGAGAGGATTAGAGGATAAGTTGTGTGAACTTTCCTCAAAGTGAACATCCTTCTCCACAAAAATCTCATGAGTCTCAGGATCCATAAGTCTATAAGCCTTCACATTGTCTTCATAACTAATGAAAGTACAAGGCCTAGGTGTTGGTGCCTTGCACCGCCTAAATGATAGCTTTTCCCATGCTGGACAACCGAAGACTTTGAAGTGACTCACGACTAGTTTTCTACCACACCATGCCTCAAAAGGAGTCTTACCATCTAAGGCACTATGAGGAGACCTATTAAGTATGTGAGTGGCAGTACTAATGGCTTCAACTTCAAGTGTTAGATCAAGAGACTTGGCTTTTATCATGCAACTTGCCATGATTTTGAGAGTCCTAATCCTCATAGCTGCAACATTTGTCTTGTGTGGACTAAATGCTGGTGAATTTTGAAAATTAATTCCTTCAAGTTTGCAAAAGTCCTTAAGTCTTTGGTCTACATATCTGTTCTCATTCTCCACCCATAGAACCTTGATGGATTTCCTTGATTTCTATTCAAAATGACTCTTATAGTCTTGAAGCTTATCAACCACTTCTATCTTGTGATGAAGGAAGTAGACTAATGTGAATCATGAAAATTCATCAACAAAAGTAAGGATGTAGCAGCCTTGGCTAACAGAAGTCATTGCAAAAGGTCCTGCTAAAACCATGTGAACCAACTGGGGCTCTTCAGGACTTCCCTTTATCATAATTCTCCTTGAGATGCATATCCATTTAACATGATAAACACTCACCCTTAGAAAAGTTGATATTTGGTAGACCTTTGACCATGTGTTTTAAGAAAAGTTGTTGAAGATGGCAGAAGGCAAGATGACCAAACCACTCATGCCATAATGTGGTTTGTGAAGTAGAGTGAGCCAACAAGGCTTGAGAAGGAGACTTAGGCACAAAGTGGGAGAAGGAATAAAGCCTCTTGTCATCATTGACTTTCCCCACTACAACCAATGAATCATCTCTAAGACTACACACCATCACTAAATCTGGAAGGAACTCAACTTTATGACCATCTCCAAGGTGAGTGATTTGGTAAACTAAGAGAAGATTGGAGCTAAGGGTTGGAACATAAAGAACATCTATGAATTCCCCATTTCCTATTTCCACATGTCCTTTTCCTTCAACTTCCATTTTAGTATCATCTCCCATGAAGATGTGTGGTACCTATGACTGCTTCAATTAAAAAAGTCTTCCTTTGAAGAAACCATATGATAGGAGGCACCTGAGTCAAGTATCCATTCCAAAAAAGAACTTGTGTTTGCCATAAGTGCTTTCCCTTTTCCCTTTGAAGAGGTTGGAGTTGAATCCTTGGAAGTATCTGAAACTTGAATCTTGTTCTTCCTAAGTAGATTTTCCAACTCATTGAGTCTTTTAACCTTGGAATGATGCACATCATGATTTGACTTTTTGCAATATGCACAAAAAAGTTTTTCCTTCTCGTCATTATTTCCCTTCTTGTTGGAAGAAGAACTGCCTTGTTGTGAGGAGGATTGTTGTGTCTCAGACTGTGATTTCTGCTTCCATTGCTTCTTCTTCTTGTTGCTAGAACTTTTCCCTCCTTGACTTGATTGGGCTCATCACTAGCCACCAATGCTTTGGTCTTTGATGTTGTAAGAAGTCTCAAATCTATCAAGTGAGATTGTTCAATAATCAACATCTCTACAAATGCATCAAACATAGGCTTTTGGTAAGCACTTCCCATGGTCAACTTGTGAGTATTATAAATCAAAAAAAAGGAGGCATACTTTGAAGGTAGCCTTTTCAGGATGTGATGAATCAACTTGTCATCCTTCATGGGATTTCCAAAATCTTTAAGTAGTGCTCTATACTCATTGGCTTTGTTGATGTAATCTTGAATTGTGTCAAAGTTATTTGGATCTAAGAGAAGTAGATCGTTCTTAATTTGAAATCCCTTTTCTTCATCCACCTTGCCATACAATGTTGCAAGTTTATCCCAAGCTAGTTTAGATTTCGTACAACTAGCACTGTGAAAGAATAGATCTCTATGAACACAATTCTTAATAGCTCTTAAAGCATGTTGGTCTTGTTGTTTCCAATTAATGAGTTCTTTAGCATAGGTGGGCTTGGGTATTGTACCATCAACATAAAGACTATAACCTTTTTCCATTAATCTACTACATACAATATCTTTCCATGTAGAATAATTGTGTGAAGTTAGAAGTGGGAATTTAGGTGAACCCATGATGTAGAAAAGTATAAGAGTACAAAAGAGAGACACAAAACACAATAGACACCCCCCCCCCCCCCCCCCCCCTTTTCACTCAATCAAAAGACCACCCCAAAAAAGATGTTTTTGGCACTTTATATATAGTGCATGTACAATGGGCCACTTGTCAAAATAAACAAAGTGGATTTTTTATTTTTCTTTTTATAATTGCCTTTGAGGCCCAAATCTATCACTAAGCACTGTAGGTCAGATGTACAACAATTCTAAAAAGTAATCAAAGTATTACAATGTAGAAAAATCCCTAGTTCTGAAAGTGAGATTTTTTGTCCCCATAACCCTAGAATCTAACTATAGATCTAGAAAGTAGATGAAAAATAATGCACTTTCAAAAAAATAGAATCTATTTTTGTGTCTAGATGAGCCTGTACAAAGCATTTGAAGTTGCAAAATATAAGATTGAATAGGTACAGTCATCAAAAACTATAATTTTTGGAAAATCCTTGAACCAAAACCTTAAAATAAGACCACCACTGAAAAGTTCAAGAAATTTTACCCAAAATAAAAAGCATCACACCTAATTTGGAGTCCAGATGATCGAGTTATGAGCTCGCAAAGTTAGGTTGCCAAATCAAAAAGTAATCTTAAAAGGGGTTTGGGCAAGAAACTATGTGCTTAAATTTGATGGTCAAATGACTTTCATAGTAGTTATAAAAGGCAAAGAAATGATGGTCAAACAACCATCAAATTTAAGCTCAAGAACTAATGATGTCAGTAAAAACTCAACCTGTGATGACATCAACATTGTATGGATAGGTACAGATGCTGCTGACTATGCAAGGTATGATTGCCACATGTCTGAGTGATAGGTGTACGATCTACTAATGTCAGATGTCGATGAGGCTGCTTACTATGTGCTAACTGTATAGGTATGGTTTGTCCTGTGTGTACTATATGGGTCTGTAGATGCTTGCTTGGTAGATATATCTACATGGACAATTTTATAGTTGACGCATGTCTTAATTATAGTGGGCTGTGTGGCAACTTGCTCTCGTAATCTCTAATGTGGCCTATGTGGCACGGTGATTGTGACATTAGAAAATTGATTGGCATCACTAATATTTAGGAGTAGTGATGCCAATTTTCCTAACTGTGAGTGCCATTTGTATATTATAGTCACCAAGATGATGAAAGCTAGGCCAAAAACGCAAACTTCCATGGGTGCCAAACTATTTTCTTGTCGCTGAGATGTTTCTCAAGCCAAGAAAATTCAAAAAGGGTGCTAGGACTTTAAAGAAAATCCCACATTTGTGGGTAGTGGAGACTCAGTGGTGTTTTTAAACACCAAGCCACAAAGCTCAAATAAAATACTGTTGGGTTGCTTGAAGTGCTTGAAGGGTTTGGCAAGGCCAGTTAGGTTGAAGGTTGTCAAAATTTTGTAGAGCTCAGATTTAATTGGCAATTTCGTCGAATAGTAGAATATTTTCCATCGAGGGAATATGCTAAGTTGCACTATAATTAAACTGCCAAAAAAAATTCTCTGCTAGCCTGATTGGGCAAAAAATATTTCTACAAATTTGCAAAAAATTGTGACAAAAATATAGAGAAATTAAAATCAGCTCTGAAAAATTAAATTGTAGATCTAAAACTGACCATACCCAAACTTAAAAATCGGGGCCTCTGGGTACCAATTTGCAAAAAAAAAATTTCCTCACATTTGACTTTGGGCTAAGGTAGCTAAATTTATAATCGATTTGCACCGAATCAACATTCCAGATGCAATGGTGAGGTTAGATCTAGCTCTAGATGCTCCCAATTTTTGCAGTACTTTGGATTTGGGTCAAGGTGCTGAAGAAACAATGGTCTTGAATGGCTATGTGAAGAGAAAATCTCCTAGCTCTGATACCATGTAAGAATTTTTCTTAGGGAAAAATTCACCCAAGAACTAAGAACTCAAACACAAGCATAATTGTAGACCAAAAAGGAGTATGATCAGAAGAACAATGTATTCAATTCAATATGCATTAAAGTACACAAGGAGTGCCTGTATATAAAGGCCTTTGAGATGCATCTAGAATGCCTAAGAATTAGCTACATGATAAGTCATACAACTAGGCACATACCCACCAGATATGGGTTATCCTCCATTAAGCATGAAAGTAAGTGCGATGATGAGAGAATAAGCCTACAAAGGTGTATCACTCAAATCAGTGTTGTAGACAACATGTGCTAAAAAGGGAGTGTGAAGTTTACATGAAAACTTGAAAAGGTACACAAACTCCTAAGTGTCTCACAAAATAAAATAATAAAATAATGCATTAACCTAAGTAAACTTAAGTAAGTGTAAATAGTAAATACGTATTTACACCAACAAAAATTACAAACCAAAGAATCTTGAATCTTCTTTCAAAGCTAAGTTGTTATTGAAAGATTTTGATGAGGTGAAGTAGAAGAAGAAGAAGAAAAGAAAGATAAAATATATATCTAGTGAACATGATGTAGATGAGGAAGATGTTGAAAAATTGGAAGCACTAACAAGAAGATTTCACAGAGGTAAAGGCAACTTCAAAGGTAAGTTACCCATCATTTGTTTCAATTGCAATGAAGTTGGTCATATTGTTGCAAGATGTACATAGAAGAAGAACTACAGAGATGGTAACAAGTATAAAAATAGAAGAGAAGATGACAACAGAGGTTACAAAGACAAAGGCAAGAAGTCATGCTACATTGCTAAAGAAGGAGGCAAGGATGATTCTGATGAACATGATAATGAAGTGGTGTATGTTTCAATGAAGGACAAATCTGATGAAGATGAGTCAACTACAATTGTGACTTGTGTAAACAAAAATGATAGATGGATCAATGATAGTGGATTCTCACATCACATGACTGGAGACAAAAGTAAGTTCATTACTTTAACTTGTTATGATGGAAATAGTGTAAGATTTGGTAATGATGCACCATGCTTGATAAAAGGAAAAAGATCTATCAAACTCACAAACAAGATTTCATGTGATAATGTTTACTATGTTGAAGGGTTGAATTATAACTTATTGAGTGTGTCACAACTAAAAAATTTGAGATACAAGGTCGAATTTGAAAATAAGAATGCTAAGATATATGATACTAATGGAAAGCTGATTGGAAAAGGTGATCAAACTAGAAGTAATTTATTCTATCTAGATATAGAGGATGCTACTTGTCTTTTTGTAAGACTTGATGATGTATGGCTATGGAAGAAGAGGTTATGTCATGTTAATTTTGATAACTTGGTTAGTATCAGTAACATGAAGAAAGTTAGAGGTTTTCCTAAGTTGAAGAAACTGTGATAATGTAGTATGCAAACAATGTCAACTAGGAAAAATGACAAAATCAAGCTTCAAGAGTAAAGCTTATACCTCTAAAGAAATACTAGATATTGTTCATACTGACTTGTGTAGACCAATTGAAGTGCAAAGCTATAGAGGAGATAAGTATATAATTCTATTTGTTGATGATTGTTTCTAAAATATAAATCTAATGCTTTTCAGATGTTTAAGTGGCTTAGCAAGAGTTGAGAAAGAAATAGGTAAAAGTTTGAAATGTTTAAGATCAAATAGAGGAGGAGAATTCACATCAAATGAGTTTGAGATGTTTTGTAATGAAAGAGGAACCAAAAGATGGACATCTGCTCCTAGGACCCCTCCAAAAAATGGAATCATTAAAAGGAGAAATAGGTCTATAGTGGATTGTGCCAGAAGACTCATGATGGAAAAGAATGTTGCTCTAAAATACTAGAGAGAAGTTGTAAGTACAACTATCTATACCCTAAACTATGTGCAAATCAAGAAAGGTACTCATTCAACACCTTTTGAACTATGGTATGGATATCCACCTAATATAAAATACTTTAAGGTATTTGGAAGTAAATGTTACATTCTTAAAGATATTAGGAATGGAAAGCTTGATGCAAAAAGTGAAGAAAGTATATTCCTTGGATACTACACAAGAAGTAAAGTTTAATAAGTGTTTAAATACTAACCCTAACAAAATTGTGGAAAGTGCAAATGTGAATTTTGATGAACATATAGAAGTACATGATGTTGAACCTATGGAAGAACTAGAAGGATACAAATCATTTGTATAATTTTATGAAGGAATGTCTCCTAAAGTAAATGCTACAAGTCAAAATGGAAATCAATAGCAAGTTTTAGTGATTGTCGAGTCACACCTTGTGAATGTTGAGTTGTATTCAAAAACTGAGCTACATTCAAATGCTGAGTTACAAAATGAAGTAGATGCACATTATAATTTTGAGGTTAGTGTACATGAAAGAGATCTGAACTACCTCATAGAAATGAACATAGTGATTCTAAAGCTGAAGAACAAAATGAAAAAAACAAGACCTAAGCCAAGATTGTCTAAATTGCCAAAAGACACCATCCTACTAATCAAATCATTGGAAATAAAGATGCTAGGCCAATGACAAGAAATATATTGAGAATTAAATCATGTTTGTTAAGCATGAGGGAACCCAAATCAATAAAAAAGGCATTAGAAGATGATGACTAGTACAAAGCTATGGAAGAAGAGACTGAACAGATAGAGAAGAACAAAACATGGAGTCTAGTTCCTAGATTAGAAGACAAAAATGTGATTAGTACTAGTGGGTATTTAGAAAAAAGCTAGATGAGAATGGTGAAGTCACAAGGAACAAAGAAAGATTATTTTACAAAGGATATACACAGGAAGAAGGAATTGACTATGGAGAGATATTTTCCCTTGTTGCAAGATTAGGAGTGAGAACTCTGCTTGCTTATGCTGCATACAAAGGTTTCAAAGTTTATCAGATCAAAGTTAAATTTACATTTATGAATGGAATACTAGAAGAGGAAGTTTACATAGAAAAACTAGAAGGATTTGTTGATAATGAAAATAAGAACATGGTATGCAAACTACACAAAGCCCTATATGGTTTGAAACAAGCACCAAGAGCATGGTATGAAAGACTTCATACTTATCTTGTGAAGATTGGGTTTGGAAGGACCGATGATAACAACAATCTATACATGAAGACAGAGAAAGGCAAAGGTATTTTGTTGTCTAAAATATTTGTTGGTGATATCATATTTGGAGGACAAGATGCTTTATGTAAGGACTTTGCAAATCAGATGAAAAAAGAATTTGAAATTTCTATGTTTGGAGAGATCAATTTTTTTGTGGAATTGCAAGTATATCAGATGAAGTATGGTATAAATATCACTTAGTCAAATTACATCAAAGAAATATTGAAAACTTTTAGATTAGAAGATTCTAAACCAGTGAGTACACCTATGGTGATAGGACACAACCTGTCAAAGAATGATGATTCAGTTGAGGTGAATTGAACATTATATAGGTCTATGATTGGCAAATTGTAATATGTAGTACATAGCAAACCTAATATTGTATTGTCTATAGGGATAGTTGCAAGATTCTCTGCAAATCCTAGGGAGAATCATTTAATGGTAGTGAAAAAAATATTGAGATATCTAAAAGGAATAAAAGAGTATGGTCTATACTACAAGAAGAATGAAAGATTTGACTTAAGAGCCTACACTAATGTTGATTGGGCTAGAAACATTGATGATAGAAAGAACACCAGTGGAGGAGCATTCTTCTTAGGAAAAAGACTAGTTACATGGACTAGTAAGAAACAAAGTTGTACCTCACAATCTACTATTGAAGCTGAATATGTTGTTGCTGCTATAAATTATACAAATATTATGTGGATCAAACAACTACTTAAAGGAATGAAGGAGGAGATCAAGGAACCAGTGATAGTTTATTGTGATAATACAAGTTCTATCAATATATCAAAGAATCCAGTGATGCACACAAAGACAAAGTACATTGCAACCAAGTATCTTTACTTGAGAGAGTTAGTTCAAGATAGAGAGGTGAAGATGGAATATGTTAACACAAAGGAGAAAATTGTTGATATCTTCACAAAAGCATTACCTAAGGATTCTTATGAGTATTTAAGAGGTAAATTAGGGGTGATACCCCTATCAAAGGCTATCTAAGAAACAAAAAGATTGCCCTGCATCAAACAAGCTAATTGTCAAATGTTACAAGTTGATGTAGAAGATCTTACTTTAGGAGCTGCCTAAAGTAATCACAAAACTAAACTACAAATCTATCACAAGCAAGGTGAAAGAGGCTGAAACTATAAAAGACTATATCTACATGTATTAAAGATGATAATTTTTTGGTATATGTCTTTGGCATTGTTGTCAAAGAGGGAGAAAATACATTAAATTGATCATCATCATCAAAAGAGTTTTATTGATCAAGTGCAAGAGATAAGAGGGAGAAAGTCCTAAATTGATTTTCTGATTAGAAAGGAAAAATATCAAGAATTAAGTCAGAACAAAGAGGGAGACATTGATTAGAACATTGACTAGAGAGCCATAAAGATCATCATTAGGTGGAAATACTCTACTAATCAATCTAGTATAAAAGAAAGAGGGAGAAATCCTAATCTACATTGTAAGAGGGAGATATAAGAAGGATTGGAGGGAGTTATAAGAAAGAGTTTTTGTAACCTAATCAGAAGATGGAAGTTGCTAATAAAAGGAGAAATTTCAATACAAATTTTGTTTTTGGTATTGTCTTACTAGTTTAACCTAATCAGTTTGGTTGAACAAGATGTTCATCATTTGATTGACTTGGTTGACTAGTTTGGTTTACCATCAATACCAAAGAGGGAGATTGTTGAGATCTGATTGAAAAAGAGAGTGTTAAGAAGGAGATTGTTGAAAAATATTATGTGTTTCAAGCATTGTTTTGTTGTTGATGCCAAACCTGCTATTTGCTAGTAAGACAATTACTTATAAGATTCAAGTACTATCACTTAGTTGACTGATGAGGAGGATTTGATCAATAAGATGTAACAAAATCACCTAGAGGAAAGGTTGAGTTATGATTATATGATGAAGTACAAGGATTAGTTAAGACAGTGATGACATGGTGAATTGATAATCTACTTAAGGTTACAAAATGTTGGGTACACTAAGAAAGTTTAGAAGAACAAGTTAAACAAAGTTTGTCTACCAATCTTGACCGAGTGGATAGTAGGTACCGAGCAAAGTTAGTACAAGCTAAGTAGAAAACTAGTTGGAATCGAGTAAAAGAAAATTCTAGTGGATATCAAGAAAAATAGTTGATGCCAAGCACTAGTAAACTTTAGTTGATGCCAAGTGATTTCATAGTTGATGCCAAGCAATGTAGTATGTGTCAAGCATCAAAAGGTTGATAATGTCAAGCTATTACATTATGTTAAAGATCAAAGATTCACTGAATCTAAGTCAACAAGTTTATTTTCTAGAAACTTGTGAACTAAGAGGAAGAGAAGGATGATGAACTAGTAGCATAGAAATTAATATAAACCATTTTTAGGTGAATTCAAATGGATTCTAGGAGAATTTTCTAGAAGAGATAAAAGATACGGGGTAGATACATTATATCCTACCTAATCCATCCAAACCCTAAAATGGATGATGGAAAATGAAAAAGTATCTTAATTTCATATTTATAGGAATGTTTGGTCATGAAGCAAAGTGTCATAGAGTAGAAAGTTAGATGTGAGAACCTAAGGGAGAAAAGGTTTTTCTTCATCAAGTGACCCAAAAGGAGACTACATTGGCATACTAAGAAAGAAGGCTTAAGGAGATATATGCTTGAAGGGTGAACAACCTATTAGAAATACAAAGTGCAAAGGCCAAGAAAAATGGAGGACTGAATAGAGATCTGTAATTTGTAAGAAAAGTTGTAAGTTGTATTAGATCAAGGCTATATTGTTACTCTTTAACAATTGTATCAATCTAGGGTAAATCCTTTGGATTAAGTTTGACCTAATAGTCATTAGTAAATCCTTTAATAGAGTGGCATTACAAGTGAATGGCCTAAATTCCTCTAACAAGGCTCACTTCTAACAAGGTGATTGAAATCCCTTAACCAGTCACATTTATCAATGTGTATTGTAACCTTTAATAGGGTTGGCCTTTCACAGGGCATCACATTAGAAGAGTGAAAAGAAATAGCATATTACTAGTGGTTTTTCAAAAATTAGGTTTCCATGTTAAATCATTGTATCAAGTGTGTTGATGAATTTGTTATGTTTCATACTTTACAGTTATGCAAGTTGATTTGACAATAACCTACAAGTTTTAAGTAATTGCATATTCATATGGATGCATGCACGAATATGAATGTTTTATGGGTTCACTATGCTGAGAAAAGTTTTATTTGTACATCTGGACCTTGAATAACTAATTCAACCCCCCAGTTATTCTAAATAATTTCAACAAAAACCCTTGAGAGTGGTGTTGTAGACCTATTCCAAATAAGTCAACAAATTGTTGAAACAATTGATTAATTGTGTATTGTCTTTGATGTTACACAAAATGTCATATCATTACCAATCAGTGGATGCCAAGCTCACTTAGGAATTGAAGATAGTTTTCTATGGCTACTGAGCATTCCTAAGTTTTCCAAGTTCAGAAGGAAGTATCTACCAAGTTCACTCAAGCACCAAAGGAAAGTTTACAAAAGTTGAGTGTTAACTAAGCTCACTTAGTTAATGAAGGAAATTTTGGATGGAACTAGTGTTAATCGAGCTCACTCAGTTACCAAAGAAACTTTGCAAGTATATAGTGTTGATTGAGTTCACTTGCTTAACACAGCAAAATCATTTCTCAGTTAGAGTCTACCGAGCAGGGCTAACAAAGGATTTTCTTATTTTGACATATTGAGTTCAATTGATTTATCTGTTGGTTCTAGCTAACTAAGGAGGTGAATATTAATTATTCTAAGTTGTATTCTAGCTGACTAGACTATATGAAAGATATAAATACAAGGCCAAGTTGAGGTTTAGAAGTGTGTGAATGGAAGACAAAAAATGAAGAATCAAAGATGCTAAGAGGAAGAAATTCAAAAGGATAAGTATAATATCCTTGAGATTATGAAAAGATATATTCAATCAAGAAGGATCAAGTATAAGCCAAAATTGAGATATGTAATTAGAAATTTAGTTGCATCCAAATCAGGTCATGCCATTGTTACTTTATAACTATTGTAGCAGTGATCTAAATCTCTTAACAGAGTTGGCTTAACAACTATTTGTAAATCCTCTAACAAGGTGGGAATTCTATTGAAGTGTCTAAAGAAATCTAACAAGGTCACTCCTAACAGGGTGATTAAATCCTCTAGCAGGGTCACACCTAATAGTGTGTTTTGTAGCCTTTAACAAGGTTGGCTCCTAATAGGGCTCACTTCATACGAGTGAAAAATAGTAACTAGTTGCAATTGGTGGTTTTTCCCAAATTGCATTTCCACATTAAATCTTGGTGTCAAATGTGTTCATACAATTTCTTCAATGTGCTTGCAACTAAGTTAAAATAGTAAGTAATCATAGATAACATCTTAAGATTTTCATATTTAATATTTTTCGAGCAATCTCAATATTTATAGAGGTACATCATTTTTTGTGTGTTTACCAAGCATTAGCAAAGTTTAGTTTTTAGAGTTTATTTGTGTACTTACATCTAAGGGATCTGGGATTTATTTTAGTTGTTATTGATTCACCCCTCCCCTCTTAGTTACTCATCTTATATTTTCAACAATTGGTATCAGAGCTCTCAATGCTTGCAAAGAAGGTTTCAAGGACCTAAGCTAAAGATCAGAATGTCTTATAGAAGAGAGATTTCCAAGTTAAATAGAGACAACTTTGTAGCATGGAAAGGACTTATGAGATTACATTTGGCAACTATCAGTGATTTAGGCTATAACTATCTTGATGCTGAATACAAGACTCCCATTGGAACATTATCAATTGAAGATATTGTTGGAAAGAAGAATCATAACATCATGATGATTGATATTGCATCTACTCTCAGTTATGTTGAATTTGATGAAGTAAAAGACTACAAAACAACTCATGAAATGTGGACCAAACTGAAAGACATTTATGGAAGAGATGACAATGTAAGAAGAGCCAAAGCTAAAAGTCTCAAAGGTCATTTTGATCATATGAAAACATTACAAAATATGTGGAAAGAATCAAAGCAAGTGTGAGCATAATTGAGTGCAATCAAAGCTTTTGGAGGGGACATTGATGAAAAAATAGTTTTAAGCAAAGTACTCATAACCCTTTTTCCTATCTGTGCAATTAGAGTGTCTTCTATTCAAGAGATGAGATGTGATCTAAATAATAAAATAACTTTGGATGCTCTAGTTGGAATATTGATAGCTTTTGAGTTGGATAATTATGATAACTATGTTCCTAGCTCCAAAGGTATTGAGTTTGCATTTGAAGCCAAACTCTCACTCAAAGAAAAGAGAAAGAAACCAAAGACCAATCAATCAAGAGGTGAAGAAGAGAAAAAATAAAGTTCTGACAGTGATCTTGAAGTTGTTGAAACCCTACTTGCAAGAAATATTCTGAAGGCAAAGGAAAGTACAAAGGTAAGATTCTTCTAATCTATTTCTCTTGTGAAGAAGTCAGTCACATTGCTGCTAGGTGCCCAAATAGAGAAAATAAGGATGAAAATGAAAGTAAAAGGTACAAAGGCAAGAAGGAATTAAAGAACTATAGGACTACAAGGACAAAGCTAAGAAATCTTGTTTTATGGCTAAAGATTATAATAACAATGAAGATAAAATGGTAAATATTGTTGTAAAAGATGAATCTAATGATGAAAGAAATATGATGGCACTTATCTCTACATGGATTATTGATAGTGGGTGCTCACATCATATGAATAGAGATAAAACAAAGTTTGAGCACATGGAATATTATGGTGGTGGTAGCGTGAGATTTGGAAACAATGAATCTTGTTGCATAAAAGGAAGAGGATGTATCTCTTTGACCAATGAACTTATATGTGATTATGCTTACTGGGTTGATGGACTAAAGCATAATCTACTAAGTGTGGCATAGTTGAATAACATTGGATTCAAGGTAGAATTCATGGATGGAAACGCCAAACTGCTAGATAGAAAAGGAAATATGGTTGGATCTGGCAAGCAAAAAAAATGTAACCTATTTTATCTTGATCTCAGTGAAAGCTCATTTTATTTCTCAAGTAGAAGAAAGTTGGTTATGGACCAAAAGATTATGTCATGTAATCTTTGATAATTTGGTTAAGGTAAGAAAGCATAAAAGAGTAAGAGGTATTCCTAGCTTGAAGAAACCTGATAAGGGACTATACAAAAATTGCCAAATTGGTAAGATGGGAAAGACTAGTTTCAAAAGCAAGAATTATCATTCTAAAGAAATATTAAAGCTTGCGCATATAAACGCATGTGGGCCTATTGGAATAGAGAGTTACAATGGAAAAAAAAATTCATTCTTTTTGTTGATGACTATTCTAGAATGATGATTGTAATGTATCTAAAAGAAAAATTAGTAGCTTTTCAAAAATTTAAGTAGTATTTGGAAAGAGTAGAAAAAGAAACTAGAAAGAAGTTAAAATGTTTGAGACTAGAAAGAGGTGGTGAATTCATCTCCATTGAATTCAATAAATTTTGCATAGAAAAAGGAATTGAAAGATAAGTATTAGCTCCTAGTACACCTCAGCAGAATGGCATAGCTAAAAGAAGGAATAGATCCATCATGGATTGTGCAAGAGATGATAGAAAAAAAAAAGTTGCAATCAAAAACTAGAAAGAAGTAAATAACATTGTAGTTCATACGTTGAATAAAGTACAATTGAAGAAATACTCAAATCAAACTCCTTATGAATTATGGTATGACTACAAATGTAATGTAAGTTACTTGAAAGTATTTGGTAGCAAATGTTATATCCTTAAAGAATCTAGGAAAGAGAAATTTGATGTCAAACATGATGAAGGCATATTCCTAGGATACTCCTACAAAAGTAAAGCATATAAATGTTTGAATTTTTTCACTCATAAAATCATAGAAAGTGTACATGTGAGAATTGATGAGTTTGTAGAAAAGTGTGAAAAAGAAAGCAACAAAGAGTCAGAGGATTAAAGAAGATTTTTTTACTATGAACCTGATACCCTACCAAATCTATCTAAAAGAAAGGAGGCTTCACCTCTCAAGTTCCCAAAATCTCCAATAGCTATTGAGTTGCAAATATTGCAACCCAATTCATAGTCTAAAGAACTCAAGTCAAAGGCTACTAAGCTAGAGAAAATTGAGTCTAATGGATCTGAGTCACAGATAGTGAGACCCAAGGTATACATTGAATTTTATGATAAAATTAGTGAAACTTGCTCCAAATCCAAAGTAACTATGTTAGAAAGATATGTCAGAAGGCATCATGCACCTGACTAGATCATTGGAGACAAATAAGATAGAATAATGACAAGGAACAAATTGAAAGTACATGCTTACTTGCTGAATTTGAACCTAGAAATGTTAAAGATGCATTGGATAATGAAAGTTGGATTGAAGTAATGAATGAAGAAATATAACAGATAGAGAAGAACAAAATTTGGACTCTTATTCCTAGACCCAAGGATAAAAATGTAATTGGCACAAAGTGGGTATTCAAAAACAAGCTAAATGAAGATGGAAAATTTTTTAGAAACAAAACAAGGTTGGTATGTAAAGGCTATTCTCAAGAATAAGGTATTGATTATAGTGAAACTTTTTCTCCTGTTGCAAGATTAGAAGGTGTTAGAAGTTTACTAGCATATACAGCTCATATAGGATTTAAATTTTATCAAATGGATGTAAAATCTACATTCTTGGATGGAATTCTTGATGAGCAATTCTACATTAAAAAACTAGAAGGTTTTTTAGATCCTAGTAAAAAGGACATGGTTGATAAATTACACAAGGGATTATATGTTCTCAAGCAAGCTCCCAGAGCTTGGTATGAAAGACTTCACAACTACTTGGTACAACTTAGTTTCAAAGAACTAATGATAACAGTAGTCTGTATATCAAAGAAGGACAAGACAAAAAGATTGCATTGGTAGAAATATTTTTTGATGATACTTAATTCACTGAAAATGATGAACTGTGGAAGGCATTTTTAGAAGGAATGAGTAAGAAATTTGAGATGTCTATGTTTGGTGAGATAAAATTCTTTGTTGGAATGTAGATTTAGCAAAACAAAAATGGTATCTACATTACTCAATCTATATATATCAAGGAGATATTAAAGAAATTTGGAATGGAAGATTCAAGACTAGTTGGAACCCCCATGTCTACTAGACATAAGCTTTCCAAGAATGATGATTTCAAAGAGGAAGATTAGACCACATACAGATCAATGATTGGAAAATTGTAGTATGTAGTGCATATAAGGCCTAATATTGCATTAGTAGTTAGTATGGTGGCAAGATTCTCAGTAAATCCCAAAGAAAATCAGATGATGGCAATTAAGAGAATCATGAGATATCTAAAAGATACTAAAGACTATGGCTTATGGTACAAAATAGGAGGCAATTTGGACTTAAAAGTATTCACTAATGCTAATAAGGCAAGAAGTATTGATGACAAAAAAAAACTAGTGGTGGAGCACTATTCCTTGGTAAAATACTAGTGTCTTGGACAAGCAAGAAACAAAATTGCATCTCTCAGTCCACAAAAGAGGTAGAATATGTGGTAGTAGTAGTCAATTTTTCTAATATTATTTGGTTCAAACAACTAATGACAAGTATGAAGATGTAAATCAAGGATCCAATAGTTATATACTATGATAACAATAGTGTAATAAATATACCAAAGAATTTAGTGATGCATACAAAACAAAACACATGACTATAAAATATCATTTCTTGAGAGAATTGGTACAAGATAAAGATGTCATATTGGAATATGTAAACACAAAAGAACAAATTGCAGACATATTCACTAAGCCATTACCTAAGGATGCATTTTTGTATCTAAGAGGTAAGTTAGGGGTCATTCCCCTATCTGAAGCTCACTAAATGAAGTTTAGTGATGCATCAACTAGAGCATTATTAAAGATCAATCAGTTGGTGCAATATTGACAAAAGCATATTGCAAATGAATTAGTACTTGAGGTACATTGATATTAATTGATCATTATCTTTGGCATGAGATGTCAAAGAGGGAGAATTTTACCTTTCATATCTCATAAAACTTTTGTTGAAAAGATGGAGAAGCTTGCTATCATAAAAATGTTGTAAAGAGATGTCAATAAGGGAGAATGAACTTGGTAGAAGTTCTAGTAGACAAAAGCTTTTTGATAGAAGAAGAAACTAAAGAAGAGTTCACATTAATAGAGGGAGTTCTCATGGATGCGAATCAAAATAAAGCTAAGTGTTCCTTACTTTATTCTTGCTCAAAAATTTCAATGTACTATGACATGTTGTGTTTCCATCAATGCCAAAGAGGGAGTTTGTTGAAAAAATTGATTAATTGTGTATTGTCTTTGATGTTACACAAAATGACATATCATTACTAGTCAATGGATGCCAAGCTCACTTGGGCATTGAAGACAATTTTTTGTGACTGCAGAGCATTCTTGAGTTTGCCAAGTTAAGAATGTAAGGAAATTCAAGTGCGGAAACAACTTCCTACACTAATCCCTTAAGGAAAGTATTGCGCAAATTCCTATTAAATTCTTAAAATTTTAGATTCAATATCATATAAATAATAATATTGCAGTTAACCATGAATACAAAGAATGGATAGAGAAACAAAATACATAAACACAAAGATATGCTGGTGGGGAAAGACCTTTCGGTAAAACAACCCCACCCCTCCAAAACTTGCACAATGTATTATCTTCAACACAAAGATTACAACACACTTCTAGTACAAGTTCTTTCAGGACATAAAGGATTGATTCACTAACAACCAACAATACACTTTTCACACACTACTATCTCCAACCCTAAAAAATTCTTATATCATGCACTTTCCATTTTTAAGGCAACTTCCAAAGAAAAATTGTATTAGGGTTTTACCATTTTCCGAAAAAGTAGGAAACCAAATTTTTTTTTTGGGTCGACGCCCCAAACTCCATGCACTAGATGGAGACTCAAGTGTATAGTACTTGATGATCAATTACCACATCTTTAGGTCTTCACTCATCATCAAATCTTCCAAAGGTAGCTCTTACGCATCATAGGAATTTGTCATAACCATTTCAATCATGATCTCCTTATGCACAATTAAAGATGTAGACACATGCAAGTGGAGTGACACATCAACATGCCAACTGGACATGTACACTCACATTTAATTACATTATTTTCAAAAAATACATTTACAAAACAAATAATAACAATAGGAATTATCCAAGGTTGAAACACCTTATTCCTAACAAAGAAGACAATATCTACCAAGTTCACTCGGGTGCCAAAGGAAAGTTTCTAGAAGTTGAGTGTTAACCAAGCTCACTCAGTTAATGAAGGAAATGTTGGATGGAACCAATGTTAACTAAGCTCACTCTATTATCAAAGGAATTTTGTGAGTATGTAGTGTTGACTGATTTCACTTGGTTAACATAGGAAAATCATTTCTCAATTAGAGTTTACTGAGCAAGGTTGGCTAACGAAAGATTTTTCTTGTTTTGGAATATTGAGTTCAATTGATTTATCTGTTGGTTCTAGCCAATTGAGGAGGTGAATATTAATTATTCTAAGTTTTATTTTAGCCAACTAGACAATATGAAATATATAAATATAAGGTCAAATTAAGGTTTAGAAGTGTGTGAATGGAAGATAAAAATGAAGAATTGAAGATGCTAAGAGGAAGCGAATTAGAAGGATACGTAGAATATCTTTGAGATACTAAAAAAGATATATTCGATCAGGAAGGATCAAGTATAAGACAAAATTGAGATCTATAATCAAAAATTTAGTTGCATCCAAATTAGTTCATGTCATTGTTACTCTCTAACCATTATAGTAGTGATCTAAATCTCTTAATAGAGTTGGCTTAACATCTATTTGTAAATCCTCTAATAAGGTGGCATTTCTATTGAAGTGTCTAAAGATCTCTAACAAGGCCACCCCTCACAAGGTGATTAAATCATCTAATGGGGTCACACCTAATAGTATGTTTTGTAACCTATAATAGGGTTGGCTCATAATAAGGATCACTTTAGAAGAGTTAAAAATAGTAACTAGTTGCAATTGGTGGTTTCCCCAAATTGGGTTTCCACATTAAATCTTGGTGTCAAATGTGTTCATGCTATTTCTTTTATGTGCTTACAACTAAGTTAAAGCAATAAGTAATCACAGATAACATCTTAAGATTTTCATGTTTAATGTTTACTAAGCAATCTTAGTATTTACCAAATTACAACATTTTATGTGTGTTTACCAAGTATCAACAAAGTTCAATTTTTAGATTTTATTTGTGTACTAACATCTAAGGGATCTGGGATTTATTTTAGTTGTTATTGATTCACCCCTCCCCTCTTAGTTACTCTAATATTTCCAACACAAACAACATCCAACCACACATAGCAAGAAAAAACCCCATATTTTCCTTTTCTCATCATGTTTAGAGATGATATTAGTTGCAACCACTACATAATGATGTCCAAAATAGGAACAGGGAAAAACATAACCATAGCAGCTCCAAACAACCAAAAGCTCTAGCTTCTTTCTGCACATCACAATTTTAGTCATGGTGAAAGACCAAAGCTCTGCAACAAACAAGCTCATTTTCTAGAGCCTTAACAAATAGATCAAAGTCATAAATGAAGGTCAAATTCAATGAAGGAGGGTTTTGCTTTAATTTTAGGGTTCTCATTCCATACGTATGGCCAACATATTTCCACATTATAGGACAAAGTGTTTCATTATTTTATGTTGTTGCAATCATGCCTTTTATTAAGGCATTCAAAAAAAAGTCAAGCCCTTGTTAGCATAAATAATAAGATTTATAAAATTAGTATGCTAAAGTTTAGGGTTGGGCTAGGAAGTTTTTTTAAAAATTACATATGCTAGATGAAATTCTTTTAATTGGTCAAGAGAAAGTTATGTGTAGGTCTTAATATTATTATATTTAGATTTCAAATTTGTAATTAGTGTTCAATTAATTGATCAATTATAAATTAAATTATTAACACTAAAATAAGAATGCATTATTAATGAAATGTGAAAAGGAAAGAGATATAAAATAATTGAAGAATTCTTAATCAAGGAGGTCACCATGTGGATACTAGTGGAGTCATGAGAAGAATTCTTTGTCGTGATTAAGTCACAAGGTGTAGCGGTGTTAACTAATTACTGCTAGGTGTCAAGATTGATTCTTAGATTTTCAGATGTAGTTTGAGTTTTAATGTGGTTTTGAGTCTTTTTGGGAAGTCTAAGAGTCCATTTTGACTTATCATTATGTTTTCATTATTGAAAAATAATTTGATACTCATAAACAAACTATTTGTAACATTCTGAGGACCTTTTTGAGGAGGAATTTATTTCTGCTCAACCCAAGGTGGTTCCTCTTTCTTGGGAAGCATTTATTGATTAGTGAAGATGGATTTTTATATATTCTATCACTTGTACTTGAAAAAGTATTCAATATTGAGGAGAGACCTTTGGTTGCTATTTATTGTGTCTTCAATTTTGTTTCAAATTGGAAATGTATTTTTAGAACCTTGGAGAAATATATTGAGCATTGGGGATCTATTTTTGGTGCCATGTCTTTGTATGCAGATTGATGATTGATATCTCTTATAGTGTTCATCTTGAAACCTTTAAGATTTATCTTATTAAGGATCTTTTTATGGTTGTCATTGTTCTATATAGGTCAAAATTTGTACTAACTTGTTGCATGTGTTAAATGTGATTAGGTTCCTTTTAATACTTTCAAGTATTTGGTCTTCTTTTGAAATACTTATGTACAAATTGTTAGGAATAAGGTGTCTCAACCTTGTATAATTCCTATTCTTATTATTTGTTTTGTAAAATATATTTTTTTGCAAATAATGTTGATGTGTCAACATCTTGAATTGTGTGTAAGGAGATCATGACTAAAACGGTTATGATGGATTCATATGACACGTAAAAGTTATGTTAGGAAGATTCAATGACAGGTGAATACATGTGGTGACTAAGATATTTGAGTACTGTACACTCTACCCCAATGAAAACTTTTTTGGGGTTCCTATTTTCTCAGAGAATGGTAAAACCCTAATACAATTTACCTTTGGGAGTAGCCCTAAAGTGAAGCACATGTTATAAGCATTTTTAGGGTTGTGAAGAGATGCGATGCGAAAAAGGTGTATTGTTGGTACTATAACTATTGGAGTCTTCTGTTGTTGATGTTGAACTTGCATTGCAAGTTTATTGTAACCTCATGTTCAAGATAATACATTTTGCAGGTTCTGAAGGGGTGGGATTGTTTTACCGAAAGGTTTTTCCCCATCGGCAAATCCTTGTGTTATGTGTTCCTTTATCTATCTATTTTCTGTATGCATGGTTGGCTGCAATATTGTTGTTTACATGATATTAAATCTGTAAGTGTAGAAGATTTTAATAGGATTTGCATCATACTTTCCTTATGAGATTAGTGTAGGAAGGTCTTTCTGCACCTGAGTTTCCTTACACAAATCAATGTGTCAGAAATTGTATCAATTTATCAATTGCTAATAGTTTTCAGCTTGTGTTCAAGGAAATACCATTTTAATCACAATCCTTTTGGTATATCACCATTTTACCTATGCATTTATTTATTATCAATATTTTTTAACCCTTTTCCTCATGAGTTTTATTTCTAGTCACCTTTTATTAAGTGATGCACCATTAAAAATCCAATAGGAACTGAGCTAGAATTCAGAGGTTCAGTCTAGCTATTGGTTACCCACACCTTTAGATTGATCCCATGTTCTCCCAAAATCTCTCGTATTTTGATACTTGAAATAGGGTAAATTTTATGGAGTTAACAATAGTGACATGTCAATTAGGGTTGACAAGACTTACCTAACCTAAGGTAGACCTAATAGTGTTCTTAAGTAAACCCACTTGTTAGAAAGACCAACATGCAGTCCCATCATCATGCAAACCATAGATAAACTTTAGAGAAATTTTAGTGGGAAAAAAAGTGACCCTAGGGTGCCATTTTAGTCAAAATAAACTAACCATGTCAGGGTAATATGAGTTAGGGGTTATAATTTTCCTATGGAAAGGTCTAGATCACATTTATGGCACTCTGAAATGGCCAATTTTCAAAAGTGGAACAAATGGAGAAGGCCACATACACTTGACTATTTCCACACTCTTGGTTAAAATATCTTTAATGAGAGAGGACAAGAGGGAAGGCAAAAGACTAGTAGTCAACTCATATGTATTGATAGTGGATGTAGGAATTTGGAGGCCTTTTTAGTGTGCATTGTAAGACTTAGAGGGTATTTACTCACTCTCTAATTTTATAGATACATAAGGTTTTGGAGTTGGAAAAAGCTAAGGAGAAAGAAAATGAAAGGGGATATTCTTAAACCACATATTTTCATTTTCATAGGAGAAAGGTTGGTGTTATTTCCATGAAGAAAAAACTCTTTCATTTTGTGGTTAGATTTTGTAATTTTAAAATAAATATGTGGGATTGTGTGCATCTCTTGTTATGTAGATTGTTGTTAATATCTTGTATGTGATGAGTATGAGGATTTTTTCATTGTTTTTTATTATGTTTTGGATTGTATGTTATTCTTAGGTTTACAAGGCATCACTCACCCTTCGGATGGTAGTAGTGGCCTTGGGTGAAGAGGTTAGTTGGGTTTGTCATTGTAGTTGAGACCCTCTTCTCTTAGAGAAAGAGAGGAATTTCATAGAATATGGGATCCATAAAATCATAATTGTTATTCTTGCATTTGGAGGAGCTAAGGAGATAAATTTTATGAAAGAAAAATACATTATTGTAGCTTTGAAAAAGGAATGAAATTTTCATGGTTGTTTATTAGTATTGTTATGGAAATATCCTCCTTGAAAGGCCCACCTTCAACCTCTTCTATGGGTTTATAGGTGACCCATTTGCATAGCCAAGTTTGAGGGAGTTCTTTCTTGTTATATTGTGTAAATAAATTTGTGACTATTGTTTGTGTATATCTTGCTTAGCATTGGTTCTCCAATATTGGGGGACGGTTTCATAGAGACATAGGTTAGGAGGTGAGCACTCCATGATTATATTCATTTTTTTGTAGGTTTTGTGGATAAAATTTCAAGTGGAAAAGCTTGGGAAATGTCTTCATGTTAGTGTCATTATGTAAGAAAAGAGATGTTGATTTTTTGTTACGTTGAAATGGAGAAACCTCCATTCTTATTATTGAATTGTTGTAATCTTGTCGTATATTGAGTAATGAAAATCTCACTTCAAATGTTTACCTTCATTGTATGAAATTGTATCAAGAAATGAGAGAAATTTGAGTTATTGAATATTTGGACTTGCCATTGTATGTAAATATACTCAATGTTACTTGGATTAAGGGAAGGAAAAAATACTTTTGATATTGTACTTTTATTTCATTGTTATATTGAATTCTAGAATGGAACAAAATGACTTCTATCAAATAGAAAACTATGTTAATGCTCTTTATTCAAACTAATTCCATTTCATTGTAATAGATTAAATTAGTCTAGGTTATTAATTTCAATAGTAACTTTGAATGACTTGAAAAAGTGAATACCATGTTAGTATGTTTCATTTTGTATAATGCTCATTAGATGTCAATAGGATAAATATACCAAGTAATTAAACTTGTTAGTCAATTGAAAGAGTCAAAGGTAACAATGACCAAATAAAATCCTAGTATTAAATCTAAAAGTATGACACAAGAAATGTAGATGGAAAATATAAGGAAAAAACCATAGAGGAAAGAACCAAAAATGGGCACCTACAACATTCTAGAAATTGTATGGGAAAGATTAAATTTCCATTTCAAAAAAACATAGTCATTATTTTATAAAGAAAATAAACTTGTCCCCACTTGTTATAATAAAACCACAAAACCCACTTGCCTATTGGTATATAATTTTTTTAATACCCACTTGTCATTGGGAGAAAAAAAAAGTCTTCTATGAGGGTTGAAGCCTAAATTTTAAAATAATAATAATAAATAAATCAAAAAATATAAATTAAAAAAAAATTATATATATAAAAAAATATGAAAAAAGGGGGTGGACTTTACACCCACCCCCATGCTAGGGCCCACTTGCACAATAGGCAAGCCTATCGTGGCAGGTCCACACTTGTTGTGGGATAGGACATACCTACCATGGCAGGTTAGCCTATTGCGAGGCAGGCCCCACCAACCCTATTTATAAGTGGTGCATAGTTTAAAAGAGGTATTTTTTAAAAGAAATTTAATTTAGTTTTTAATTAATATTTATATATTATAAAATATATAATATTTATTATATATATTATATATTAATTAATAACATATATTATATAATATAGAATATTTATATATGTATAGTATATAATATATGACATATATCATTATAAATTAAATAATAATATATATTACTATGTGTATATAGTTCTTTAATAAATAAATTAATGAATCGAATAATTTATTATATATAGAAGAATATTTTTAAAAAGGGGGAATAATTTTCCAAAGATTGGTATGTAATAAGTGTGTTGTTATATACATAACTAATAGTATGATTATATGGAGTAAAGATGTTGGATTTGTACTTATCAAGATAAGAATACTTATAACGTTTATAGAATTTGTCTAAGGTTTTTTTTTTCCTTATCCAATTTTGATAACCGACCACTAGTAAACTCCAATGATACTTAAAACTTGCATGGTGATAGGTTTAACTTGTAACTGTGACCACAAATAGTACTAAATATAGTTGCAACTTAGCACTTGAGACTTATGAACATAGTTATACCCTTCTAAATAGTTTAACTAGTAAAAACAAATTACTTTTGTGTTTTTGCCCAAGTTTTGGGCATGAGACTAAGGGTTTCATTTGTAAAAAGAAATGATTTTTCCAAAAAATTGAAATAAAGTCTAATAAGTATTGACAAACTATCTAAAGGTAGTATTAACTCTAAGGAAGTTGATGTAGTAATAGACAATATGATGGAAAACAACAAAGTATTGTATGAAGAAGTAATCAAGATGAAAAGAGAATAAGAAAATCAAGCCCTAAGGATGTGTGGAGAACTTAAAGGCATGAAATTTTTTGAAGATGTAAAAATGATTAATGAAATTACAAAGATGAATGTTGAAGATCGTATTAGAGATAAGGATGATATACTTCAAAGGCTAACACATGAGAAAAATGTGTTGAATGAGTAACTAAGTCACACCAATGATGAAAATATGCAAATGGAAGATGAAAATGAAATATTGAGATACAAAAAATTAATAGTTAAATATTGAAATAGATACAAATAAAAAACTCAAATAATATGAATAAAACATGTATAAGGTTGATGAGAAATTGAATAATCAAAAGTGACCTAGGAATACAATTGGCCTAAGATATACTAATGTAAACAAATTTGAAATAGGAGAATCATCAAAGTTTGGTGCTAAGAAACAATCATATATTCTTAAGGATTATACTAAATCACAAGGTGAAACACCTACTAATGGGTGTAGGCATGATCACAGTCAACAAAACTATGGCCTTATGTGGAAGTGAAAAACTAGGAAATCAGGGTTATGTCAACTTGACACGTAATTTTAAAGTAGTCAGGAACTTTACAAAAAAAGTTGTAAGAAAATAATATGTAGAAAATTGATTTTAGTTTCTAAAATACTAGGCCTTATTTGGAGAAAAAATTATTTCATTGGTCAAAATTTTGGATTTTAATGCAGTATTTTAAAAATTTCAGGGTGAAAATATAAATTAGGTGTATATCTGACCACCTTAATCAAAATCAATTGATAATATTTTTAATATAATTATGGATATAAAAATTAGACTCATGCCCAGATGTGATGTATATTTTTGGATATGTTTATTCCAAATAAATAATTAAATATGAATTTATATTATAAGTTTTTTAGAATTTAAAAAACTCTCGTGTCTGACCACCTTAGCTAATTGAAAACTTTACAAAAATATTTTTTTCTTATCTATTTCTTATACTAGGTGAAGCATAGAATGCGAAGCAACTTTTGGATTTTGAAAAATATTATATCGTTTGATAGTTATAACTATTTTTCAATCAATATGTTAATCAACACTATACATAAATCTTCATTAGAAATTAACTAATAAATACTTATCAAAATCATAATTTGATAGAATTATATTGATGGAATCTTGAGAGGGTTCTCAAAAAAAACCCTTTTCATTTCATTGAATTTGGATGGAAAAAAAATTGTCAAATGACTAGTTGAAGTCTGAATGTCAGGAAAACATGGCTAAAACACATTTTTTGAGTTCACCAAAGAGGTTTGGTAAATACCAAGTCTAATTAGGTACCTAATACAAAATCAAGTACTTGATCCAAGATCGAGTACTTGATATAATATCAAGTACCCAAAATTTGGTGGAAAAATACAAAATTTCAAATTTGAGATAGTGGGGACCAATGTACATTTTAAACCAAAAGTCTTATAAACATATTTAAATGTGTTTTAAATTTAAGATATAATGATATTTGAATATCATTTTAAAAAAACATTTATTATTATATATTATATAATAAATTTTATTGTTAAAATATTATGTATGTTATTAAATATGATTAGATAATATATTAGGATCATAGTACTATATATTATTATATTATATTCTATATTATTTATAGTATTATAAATATTATTATATATATTATTAAATATACTACTATAATATATATTTTAACATAGTGTTAGAAATTATTACATAATATTATATAGTTTATTAAATTATAATATGTCCTAAGGTGTCCTAGGAAACTTAGGGAAATATGTTGTGATGATATGGGTCAAAGGGGGTTGTAGGTTACCTTCGACCCCCTAGGGACACATCTCGTGATGAAATGGGTCAAAGAGGCTCGTAGGTTAGTCTACGATCCCCTTTGACCCATACAATTGATTATGAAATGTCCCTAGGGGTCCTAGGACCCCTAGGGACACATTTCATGATAAAATGGGTCAAAGGGGGTTGTAGGTTAGCCTATGACCCCATTCGACCCATACAATCAATTATAATATGTTGGTAGAGGTCCTTGGAACCTTAGGGACACATGTCATGATGAAATGGGTTGAAAGGGATCATAGGTTAGCCTATAACCCCCTTCAAACCATAAGATCAATTACGATATGTTGTTAGTGGTCCTAGGACCCCTAGGGGCACATGTCATGATGAAATGGGTGAAAATTCATAGGCTAACCTACAACACCCTTCAACCCATATGCTTGATTATGATATGTCCCTAGGGGTCCTAGAACCCCAAGGACACATGTCATGATGAAATGGGTCAAAGGGGATCATAGGTTAGCCTACAACCCCCTTCGACACATATGATTAATTGTGATATGTCCCTAGGGGTCCTAGGACCCTTACGAACACATATTATGATAAAATGGGTTGAAGGTGGTTGTAGGTTAGCCTACAACCCCCTTCGACCCATACAATCAATTACGATATGTCCCTAGGGGTCCTAGGACCCCTAAGGACACATGTAGTGAGGAAATGGGTCATAGGTTAGCCTACAACCCACTTTTACCCACACAATCAATTATGATATGTCCTTTGGGGTCCTAGGGCCCCTAGGAACACATTTCATAATGAAATTGATCATATGAGTCAAGGGAGTTGTTGGTTAGTTTACAACCCCCTTTGACCCACACAATCAATTTTAATATGTCCCTAGGAGTCCTAGGACCCCTAGGGACATATGTGGTGATGAAATGGGTCAAAGGGGATTATAGGTTAGCCTATGACCCCATTTGACTCATACGATTGATTAGGATATGTCCTTAGGGGTCTTAGGGCCCCTAAGGACACATGTCATGATGAAATGGGTGAAAGGTCATATACTAACCTATGACAACCTTCAACCCATACGCTAGATTGCAATATGTCCCTAAGGCTCTGAGAACACCCAGGGACACATGTCATGATGAAATGGATCAAAGGCGATCATAGGTTAACCTACAACCCCATTCAACACATTGATTATTATATGTCATTAGGGGTCTTAGGGCCCCATGGACACATATTGTGATAAAATGGGTCGAAAGGGGTCATAGGTTAGCCTACAACCCCATTTGACCCATACGATCAATTATGATATGTCCCTATGGGTACTAAGACCCCTAGGGACACATTTCATGATGAAATGAGTCAAAGGGGGTTGTAAGTTAGCCTAAAACCCCCTTCAACCCATAAGCTCAATTACGATATGTTCCTAGGGGTCCTAGGACCCCCAGGGACACATTTCATGATGAAATGGATCAAAGGGGGTTGTAGGCTAACCTATGACCCCCTTCGACCTATTTCATCATGACATGTGTCCCTAGGGATCCTAGAGCCCCTAAGGACACATGTCATGATGAAATGGATTGAAGGGGGTTGTAGGTTAGCCTACAACCCCATTCAACCCATATGATCAATTAAAATATGTCCCTAGGGATCCTAGGGCCCCTAGGGACACATGTCATGATGAAACGGGTTGTAGATTAGACTACAACCACCTTTGAACCATACAATTGATTATGATATGTCCCCAAGCATCCTAGGGCCCTCGAGGACACATGTCATGATGAAATGGATTGAAGGGGTTCATAGGTTAGCCCACCCTATTCGACCCATTTCATCACGACATGTATCCTTATGATTCCTAGGACCCCTATTCAACCTATTTCATCATGACATGTGCCCTTGAGGGTCCTAGGACCCCCATGGACATATGTCATGACAAAATAGGTTGAAGGAGGTCGCAGGTCAACCTATGACCCCATTCAACCCATACAATCAATTATGATATGTTCCTAAGGGTTGTAGGACCCCCAGAGACACATGTCTTGGTGAAATGGGTTGAAGGGGGTCATAAATTAGTCTATGACCCCCTTCAACCCATACGATCAATAATTATGTAATTAAAATTAATACTTATATATAATATGTAATTATAATAAATACACACACACACACACACATATATAAAGGACATACACACACACACACACACACACACACACACACACACACACATATATAAAGGACACACACACACACACACACACACACACACACACACACACACACACACACACACACACATTAGTTGAGTTCTATAAAAGGGTATTTTTAGTTTTTTTTTTAAGTAAAGTTTTGACAGAGAAATGAGATTTGACCAAAACAGGTTTGGGTATCCTAAAAGTGATACAGATATATGATTTGACCCATATGTATATAAATATATTTACATATATCTTTGTGTATATATATATATATATATGAATTAATAAATACTAATATGTATGGCATAACTATTATATTATATAATCAATGTATAATAAAATATAATAAATGCATATAATAATATATAATATATAATAAGTATATTATATAATAACATATAATAAGTAAATTCTATATACATATATAATTATCCCCACTTGATTTCCCTCCAAATTTTGGGCATAGATTTTTGATACTTGATATCATATTGGGTATCCGATTTGGGATCTGATGCCCAAAATGGGATTAGGTACCTGAATTAGTTTACTAGTAGACTTTTACCAAAATATTCTATGTCACTGCAGACCCAACAATATCATTTCTTGGCTTTTCATAGGGTTCAATACTGTTTTTGCAAACAAAACTTTGTTTGGGGCCTGTTGTTTGAAAAGGTGGCTACAAAATTTGATAAGGTGTTCGATATTATTGTCTGAATGGGGAGCACTAGTCATCAAAAAAATAAACACAATAGGAAGGTATTGAATAAAGAAATTACAACATATAGGGAAAGAGATAGGGTAAATCACCGAAGGAAGAGACAAGGTATGTTAAATATCAATCAAGTTGACAATGTATTGATCAATGGTAAAATTATAGAGTTAGAAAATAAATATGTTGAGTTGGGTAATGAAAATGTACCAATTGATAATGACAATGTTGGGATTAAAAATTTGGATAATGAAAACTTACCAATTCATAATATAAATGCCATGATTGACCATGTCAAAATTGAAAATGCACAAGAACATTAGATATCTCTTAATTATAGCTGAAATGAAGGTCCTAGAACACGAAAATGGTTAATCAAAACTGGCAAAATAAATATTAGTCATTTGGAAGGAAAAAACCACAAAGAACCATTTGGTTATGGGATTCAAGACAATATAAAATGATTTTTGGCAACAAGATAGTGGTGGAACAAAGTCAACTTTTTATGCATTTATTAAAGATGCAAAAGATGAGACCTATGCTTTCCAAATTGAAGATTTGTGTCATTAAGAAAATGAAAAAATGCCATTATTGTGAGGAATATTTTCAATGCTCCAAATAGCATTGGGAAAAATAGTAGGGAGAAGGATAAGAGAGCTACTTGAAGGGTTATTACAACCTCTTTGGTAAGTCAACATTTGAGGAAGTTTAGATATATTAGACAAACTTATATTGACTTGAACCTAAATCGTACTAGTTTGAGAATAGAACTTACTAGACAAGAGAGAATTGAAAATCCTCTTCAAAATGATACATGGGCTTTTGGTGGGGGATGTCCTCATTTTGATAAGAAGCTAATCGATGATGTGAAGCAATAAATTACATAATTTTGGCAATCTAGCTCAAGAGTCTCACCAAATTCTAAAGACGTGTTTAGTTGAGAATTTGCATTAGAGACCACACATCACATCCTAAACATTATTTGGAGGTAAGTCAAATTTTTTTGTTCAAAAAATTTAAAGATAATCATCCAAGATTGCATGTATCACAAAGGATTTTGAATACTTGAAAACATTTTATTATGTGCCATTTAGAATTTCAAATACATTTTGTTGAAAATATCATGTGGATTTTTTGTGCACCACAAAGTATTACACTCCATCCATTGTAATTTGCCTAGTAATAAAATGTTGGATAATTGTGGTGTTGGTGGGCTTCCAAAATCATCAAGAGACTTGCTAGATCAATTTTTATGTCCTAGAGTTGATGGTTATTTCTTTTATAGAAATATTTGCTTAAATGAGAAGTGTTTAGAATGTGGTGGATTATCCAAGTTTGACACATGTTTCCATGAGGGGTCAGAACAAGATATTGGGAGGAAATTTTTTTTTAAAAAAAAGGTATATGAAACAATCAAACACACATTGAAGAGTGGAGGTGAGGGATCTAGATGTGAATTAGTTGCAAAAGAAATTAGTGTGGCTAATTTTATTTCAGATTTTAAGAAAAAATTGTTTCTACAAGTAAGCAAGGCATAGTCATAGGTTTCGGTGGTTGGATAAAAAAATTATAATGTGTAAGGAGGCTTTTACCATTGGCACAATTATATTAAGTATTGACTTTGTAGAGAACTACACATTGCAGCTCCAAAATGAGACACAATCTCAATATTACAACTATTCAAATTGTTTTTTTGTCCACATAACATGACATGTCCCTAATAGTGCAGAAGATTATAAATATATTATTGAGAGTACTATTTTTACATGAGTGCTGATAAATCTCACTCTCATGATCTTCTGAAATATTATTTTGAGAATTATTTTGATTTCTTGCAGGAGTATGGCATTTATATGGATAGACATATCATTTAGTTAGATAATTGCACAGGTTAATTCAAGAATGCTCACATGTTTTATTGGTTATGTAGGATGCACGTAGAGAGGGGGGTGCCTCATATTTGGATTTTTCTTTAGTCTAACCATGGGAAAGGGGAACATGATGGAGAAGGGGCATGTGTGAAGAGAGCTCTAGTTAAGGTGCAATTGAAGATTTCAGGAGTAGAGCTTCTTGATGCTCATAGCATTGTTGATTGGTGTAGTTTAACATTATCATAGGGGACTCTTGATTCAATAGTATGCAGGTTCTTTTGGTTGGTTGAGGAGGGTTCCATAAGTGATATATCACATTTTTCTACTATTAGAGACTCATAAAAAATGCATTCATTTTAGAGCTCTGATTCTAATACATTGACCATTTGGACATGTCCTAGCTTACTTTTGTCCTAGTTGTTTTCAATGTGATTGGGATCATTGTGAATTGAGTGAGTGGGTGGAGACATGGACTCCACATTATCTTACTCCATTTTCTATCATATGCTCTATCATAAATGATGACATGGAATGTTCAGTTGAGCATAACCATTTATCAGATGTTCTTTAGCCAAGACATGTCTTTGCATTGGTTGCACCATGGGGGAATGATGAAAAATCAGATTATTGGTTAGCATGTTGTGTAAATGATGAAGAAGCATTGAGATTGGATTTTTTTGGAGCTATTTTTTCATTGTTAGGGATGTGTTGGAGACACATTGGAGAACCTTTCCTCATGATTGCATAGAGATTGGGTGGATTGAGTTGAAGTTTGAACTGTTTTTACCTTACTACTAGAACTATGTTTTTTTGGTTTATAGGTGCATGTTGCAAACCATATAAATAATTTTTTGCAATGAATGAGAGCTTTAAAACTTTATTTATTTAATAGGTCCTAGATTAAAATTGATGGTCTAAGGAAAAATTTCTAATTCCTTATAAGTTGCAAGATATGACAATTCTCTCAAAGTATCAATTTCAGGTAGTTTTGCATGACAATTTTCTGTGCTTGACTTTTAGAATGGATACATAGTTATCCTTGGTGAATCAAAATTTTTTCCTTTAAGGGGTTGTAGAGAACCTAAGTTAATACCTATGATTTGAAGCATGATTTCTAATTCAATCAGAGCTAGGAGATATCACAAATGGTATAATTAGGGTTTTTGTGGAGTCTTTTATTCAAGGGAGTGTGGGGAGCAGCTGAAGAGAGAGTTTTCCTGAGTCTGTAGATAGAGCACCAAATGTGAGGCAATTTTTAGCAAGATTACATGATGAGTACTGAATGTGAGATAGTTTACACTTGGATCTTGGATGGAGTGGGGATGGAATGAAGGATAGATGAAAATTTGAAGAGCTAGAGCTACGACTTAGGAACTAGAGGATCTCTTGGTGGACCTGAGGGTACAAGTGTGGATTCTTCTTAATGTTCTTATCCAGTTGTGTCTCTGGACTAGCTAAGATTGGTTTTGTAAGTTGGATCTTGTTGGATCTTGTAGAAATAATTTTTTAATTACTACTTCTATTTGTCCCTATCCTAGAAGGCCTTACAAATGGGCATATTGCATGTAATCAATTATATTTATGAACAAATTATTGTGAGTTGGTATCAAATCTTGCATTGTTGCTTCTTGTTGTTGTGTTTTTGCTGTGTGGTTATATTGTTGGTGGCTAGGACATCTAATTTGGGGATACTCCTAACTTGCACTGTGTTAATTGGTATCAGAGTGAAGGTTATTCTTGAGTGTGTAGATAGATCACCAAAGTTGTGGCAGTTTGCACCAGGACTTGGGTTGGAGAAGTAGATCTGAGAAGATCTTGATTTGGTGGTGTATTGTTATTTCTAGAGTCCTAGACCTCTTGGTTGTGAGGTGGTAGATCATGGTTCTAACTTGAAATTGTAGAGGGCTTGCAGATGGATCATGTGAAGATAGAAGACTAATCTTGCTGAGGCATGATCATAGAGATTTTGTGGGTTGCAGATCCATGGTCCTAGACTTGTGATGTGGTTCTTGATTGTTCATGTGAGGTGATAGGTTGTAATTTGACTTACAAACAATTTGAGTTTGTCTCAAGGAGTGTGGGAAGGATTTTTTGTAGAGGGTTTGTGAATATCTTGGAAGATGGCTCCAAGAGGATTGGACCCTAAGATGATTGCAAATCTCCATGATCTGTTGGAGAGGAATTTTTCTATGATGTTTGCTCAGGTTGAAGCTAGTTTGGCTAATAGAACTATGAAGGTTGTTGCTTAGTTTGAAACTAGTTTGGCTAATCGAGATAAGGATAGGATGAGGAAGGAATTTTGTAGACATTTTTGGAGCTAGAGTCTATCGATCAGGAAGATAGTTGTTTAGCCTATTAAGAGACTTGTTCATGAGAGAAGATGACATGACAAGTTTGAGGTGGAAGAGGTTGGTTTTGTTGATCAGTTTGTGAATTCTAATATAGAAATTCCAGAGTAGTTGGAGGTTGTTGCTGAAGATATTCCTAACCTTGTTGATGCTATGATAGAGGTTGGCTTTAATGATCAGTTAACTAAATATGGCATGGAAATTGCAGAGCACTTGGTCGTAGATGATCTAGTTGCTATTGGTGGTGAGTTATGTATTGTAAAGTATTTTTTTGTGAGTAATGAGATGGTTGGTGTTGAGAGTTTGGAATGTTTTTCTGAGGAATTGCATATTGCTACTGATATGGATTTTATTGTTGCTAGTGTGGATTCACTAGTTGTTGATGTGGATGAGGGTTTGCTAATGAATCCTTATGTTTAGTTTGTTCTTGGGTGTAAGCATGCTGATTGGGATGATGATATGTATTTGATTTTGATTTTTTAGTGGATGAAGCATAGATATTTTTTCTATTGACTTTGATGAAGTGGAAGCCTTTGGTAAAGATGAAGTTGGTTGTAGATCTTTCTTTGGGCATCAAAGTATGGGGCATACTTTTCTATTTACCTAGGGATTTCAATGTAGAAGCATCGAGATTGAATTTTGGTGGAACTATGTTTTCATGGTTATGGATGTGTTGGAGACACACTAGAGAACCTTTCCTCATGATTTCATAGAGATTGGATGGATTGAGTTGTAGTTTGAATTGTTTTTACCTTGTTGCTGGAACTGTGTGTTTCTAGTTTCTGGGTGCTTGTTGCAGATTTTGTAACTAATTTTGAAAAATAAATGAGAGGTTGTGCACTTCAAAAATTAAATAGGTCCTAGAGTACTATAAATTATCCAAGGCACAAGTTCTAATTACTTATAAGTTGGGAGATATGGCAATTCTCCAAGAGTATCAATTTTTGGCAATTTTGCATGATAGTTTTTTGTGCTTGACTTTCGAAATGGATGCATAGTTATCCTTGGTGAATAAGCCTTTGTTCCTTTAAAAGGTTATAGAGGACCTAAAGTTCTACCTATGGTTTGAAGCATGAGTTCTAATTCAATCAAAGTTAGGAGATACCATGATTTCTCTCGGATATCAATTTTTGGACATTTAACTATTGTTGCTAGCTGACTTGTGGAATTTAATTTATATATGGGTATTTAATTTGTGTTCTAGGTTGACTATTCCCAATGCCAAAAACTTGAGGGAGCTAAAAAATAATGTCTTTACTTAATACTAACCCTAGTGACACTCTTGTTCTGACTACAAAGGACCTACAACATTCATGATCACCTCATATTGAAGAGTCTCTAAGATGCTCTAAGTGTGTTTTAAGATCGATCTTCTAAGGGTAATAACTTAGAGCTCATGATGGATATCACTATCTACAAGATAGTGATACCAAGGTCTAATATAACCTCTTCTTTTGAAAAGATCACATTCCATTTGGATTTGGCACAATGATCTTGCCTAATGTCAAAACTTGCAGTGTGTCTTAGTTCATTACTGCATCACTGCGTAACTTTGAAACCATTGATTGTTGCATCAAATTTTTAGTGCCAATAACTTCATATGGGAATGTGAAACCTAGTGTCACCCTTTTTTTGATTGAAGAGAGCCCACAATGTTCTCAGCCACCCTGTACTAAAGAGTCTCTAAGATACTATAAGTGTGTTTGGAGATCAATCTTTCGAGGGTCATAACTCATAGATCGTGAGGGCTATTGGTGAAATTTCAAATTCTATAGGATGGTGATGTCAAGGTATAAAATAAAATCTCTCATTTTGAAGAGATCACATTCCATTTGGATTTGGCACAACAATCTCTCCCATTGCCAAAACTTGCAGTGTGCCTCAGTTCATTAGTACATCACTACATAACTTTGAAACTACTAATTGTGACATCAAACCATTAGAACTATTAGCTCTATATGAGAAGGTGAACCCTAGTGATGCTTTTTTTCTTGCCATGGAGCACCCACAACATTCACAACCACCCTTTATCAAAGAGTCTCTAAGATGCTCTAAGCATGTTTGGAGATCGATCTTTTGAGGGTCATAACTCAGAGCTTGTGAGGGACATTAGTAAAATTTCAAATGCTATAGGACAAGTGATGTTGAGTTCTAAGAAAACCTCTCTCATTTTTGAGAGATCACATTCCATTTGGATCTAGCATGATGATCTTGCCTAATGCCAAAACTTGCAATGTGCCTTAGTTCATTAGTGCATCATTGTGTAATTTTGAAACTGCTAATCATGGCATTGAATCATTAGTGCCACTAGTTCTGCATGGGTGGGTTAACCCTAGTGACATCCTTGTCCCAAATGCAAAGAGCCTAAAATTTTCATCGACACCTCGTATCAAAGAGTCTCTAAGATGCTATTAGTGTGTTTTGAGATCGATCTTTCAAGGGTTGTAACTCAAAGCTCATGAGGGATATAGGTGAAACATTGAATGCTACAAGATGGTGATGTCTAGGTCTAAGGTAACCTCTCTCATTTTGAAGAGATCACATTCTATTTGGATTTGGCACAATGATCTCACCTGATGCCAAAACTTGCAGTGTACCTTAGGTCATTGGAGCATCACTACATAACTTTGAACTACTAATCATGGTATTGAATTCCCAATTCCATTAGCTTTATATGGGTGGGTGAACCTTAGTGATGCCCTTATTCAAATGGCAAAGATCCTACAACATTCATGACCACCTCGTACTGAAGAGTCTCTAAGATGCTCTAAGAGAATTTGGAGATTGATCTTCTGAGGGTTGTAACCCGAAGCTCATGAGGGATATTGGTGAAAAGTAAAATGATACAAGATGGTAATGTTGAGGTCTACAATAACTTCTCCCATTTTGAAGAGATCACATTATTTTTGGATTTGGCACAATGACCTTGCCTGATGCAAAAACTTGCAATGTACCTTATTTTATTGGTGCATCAAATCATCAGCACCATTATCTTTGGATGGGCAAGTGAATCCTACTGACACCCTTTTTTGACCACAAAGAGCCTGCAACATTCACAACCACCCCATATTGAAGAGTCTCTAAGATGCTCTAAATGTGTTTGGATATTGATCTTCTAAGGGTCATAACTCAAATCTCGTGAGGGATATCAGTAAAAATTTGAATACTAAAGGATGATGATGTCAAGGTATACAATAACCTCTCTCATTTTAGAGAGATTACATTTTTTGGATTTGGCACAATGATCTCGCTCAATGCCAAAACTTGTAGGTGCCTCAATTTATTGGTGCATCACTGTGTAACTTTGAAAACTCTAATCCTGGCATTAAATCATCAACACCATTATCTCTATATGGGTGGGTGAACCCTAGTGATGCCCTTTTTCTAACCACAAAGATCCTATAATGTACATGACCACCCCATACTGAAGAGTCTCTAAGATGCTCTAAGTGGTTTGGAGATTGATCTTCCAAGGGTTGTAACTTGGAGCTCGTGAGGGCTATCGATGAAATGTCAAATGATACAGGACAATGATGTTGAGGTCAATGATAATCTCTCTCATTTCAGAGAGATCACATTCCATTTGGATTTGACATAGCAATCTCACCTATTGCCAAACTTGTAGTGTGCCTCAGTTCATTGGTGCATCAATGTGTAACTTTCAAACACTAATTATGGAATAAAATTATCAAATCCATTAGCTCTTTATTGATGGATGAACCCTAGTGACACCATTGTTCTGACTGTAGAGATGCTACAATGTTTGTGGCCACCCTATATTGAAGAGTCTTTAAGATGCTCTAATTGCATTTGGAGATTGATCTTTCGAGGGTTGCAATTTAGAGCTAGTGAGCACTATTAGTGAAAGATTGAATGCTATAGGATGGTGATGCCAAGGTATACAATAAAATATCTCATTTTGGAGAGATCACATTTCATTTGGATTTGGCATAATGATCTTGTCTGATGCCAAAACCTGTATTGTACCTCAATTCATTGGTGCATCACTGCATAACTTTGAAATAATTGATTATGGCATCAAATATTAAGTGACATTAGCTCCAAATGGATGGGTGATCCCTAGTGACACCCTTGTTCCAACCATGGAGAGTCTACAATTTTCCTAGCCAACCACCCCATACTTAAGATGCTCTAAGTGCATTTGGAGATCAATTTTCTAAGGGTCATAACTTAGAGCTTGTGAGGCTATTGGTAAAATATCAAATTCTATAAGATAGTGATGTGAAGGTCTACAATAACCTCTCTCATTTCAAATAGATCACATTCCATTTGGATTTGGCATAGCAATCTCAACCGATGTCAAAACTTGCATTTTACTTCACTTCGTTGGTGCATCATTTCCCTTCTTTCAAACCATTGATCATGGCATTGAATTGTCAGTGTTATTAGCTCTGGATGGATGGGTGAACCCTATATACACCCTTATTTTGACCATAGATCCCTGATAACATTTACAACCACTACATATTGAAGCATCTTGTTAGACCAAAGATGGGCTCCTAAGACCAAATTGGCCATGGATTTGGCTAATTGTAGACATCTTAAGGGAGTGCAAACATCATTTAAAATTAAACATAGATGATATAATTTAAAATTAAAAATTGTATTAAAATTTGATAATAAAGGTTAATAAAATATTCTTCACAAATTAGTACATTTGAATCGAATATAGAAAACATGATCAAAATGAATGACATTCCATAAACATGAATAATACACATGATCCATAATAAATGGAACAATACTATACTAAATTAAAATGTATATCCTTGTGAACATAAATGACAAAAATATATATCAAAATACATGTACTATCCATAAACAAATTAAACAAATATATATCAAATTTCATGTATCCATAGACAAATTATGCAAATATATATCAAAATACACAAATCTATATACAAAATGTGGCTGATCATGCCATTGAAGTGTGTATAATGTCAAAGTTTCTATATACAATGTAGCATAATATATCTCAAAATGTCTCATGGTGCATGCTATGACAACTATACTATTATATGTTGCTGGTAGATCATCAAAATGCAACCTCTTCACTGAACTAGGCAGATTTGATGCCTCCTACATAAACAAAAGGGAAAAATCAAAGTTAGACTACTAAATTTATATGATTCTATGTATCTAACATTGAATTACTCAAATTCATAGTGATCATTTTTTTAATGAATATTTATAGTTTTAAACTTTCATCATCAATACCTCTCTCATTGACCTCATGCAGTAGTCAAGAGTCCTCTCATATGCACTTGACAATGCTCAAAACTAATTGATCATGGCTTGTATATGTTCAAGTATGGTTATCATATGGATCTACACCTTAAACTATAACATTATAATTGATATCATACTAAACTTGTACCATATAATCAAGAATTCAAACTAAACATTACCTCTATTGACTCCTCCTCTAGATATAATGGTTGTGTGAGCAAAGATACAATACTCTGATGTCCAACCTCCTACACATTAGGTGCCTCCTATGAGATACAAAAGCCTAGTTGCTAATACCATGGAGATCAATTTTGAATCTTTTTATGATAAATAAGGAAAATAACAAATAAATGACAGTTATACATATGATGGGTCTCTCGTTGTGAATGGAAATGCCAAAATGTCTATGATGCTGAATCTTCTTGGACTCATCACCAATAGCCACACCCTATACATTAAAGAATGTAATTAAATGTCATTAACATAGATATTTTACAAGAATGCATTGATATTTAATCACTTTAAAAGTACCTAATTACCTTTCCCTTGTAAATGGGTTATGCCTCACCCCTCACACTTTGCCCACCACTAATAGGTGATACCTACAAGAGAAAAGAAATATTAGATACCATATATATTCCCATATCAAATATAGAAGCAATGAGAACACAACATAATGTACTGTAGATGTCCCAAGGCCAAAGAAATAGTTGAGAGCAAGACATCATCAACCTATCCAAGATCATCCTCAATCATCAACTAAAAATGAATGAATATCACATACATGTATAAATCAATATGGGTTAAAATTATTCTATTTTAAAGATTAACTTCAAATCAACTATGTCATAAGAAGAAAATGTATACACGTATTGACATAGAAGGATCCCATGGCTCCGCATGCTGCTCCTCTCTCATGTTAGGGTGTGTAGTCTATGTAGGTGCATCTCCTATATCATCCTCCTCAAATAGAAACTGATAATTAGAATGATCATCAATGGGACCCAGAAAAATATTCTTGCACATTATGCAAGTATGAGGCACACAAACATGTGATGAAATTATTGATGATGAACTCACACTAGCATCATCAACATAGGAAGGCAATAGTGACCTATTCTGGGATATCAATAGGCTACTCAATCTATGGATGGCTCTAATAGTTTGAGAGCTAGCCTTTGCAATGATATCAAGATGTTGTATTGGATGAGGGGGGAGACATCAGTAGGGGAGACAAATATGCTAGCTTTATTCCACTGGGAAAAGGGTCTATCCTAAGGAGCTCCTCCTCCTACACCCATGTTGGGCCTCATGCTCTAATAGTTCACCTTGAGGCCCAACACAAATTTAGCATACAGTTTTCTAATGAAATAGAATGAGATCTCTAAATTGCTGTGTGGAGGTTTTTCAAAAACTATCCACAAATGATCTCAAAAGTTTGTATGCATAGCTTCATTTGTGAATAATTTAATTGATAATTTTGGCTTTTTGCATTCTACTTTTTACCATCTTCTAGGTTCACAAAAAGGTTAGCTATATCATCTTTACTTATGTTTAGGGCTATAACCTCATCATAGTCCAACCTAACATCAAAAAGAACATGCATTTCTCATGGCAGTGAAGAGAAATATTTTTTTCATTGGTAAGTGTCTCAATATTATCCACTATGGTGTTTAACATGGATAACATGAGAGCCAATGTAGGTATATTGTTATATGTGGCTTGAAAATGCCTCAGTTCGGTAAGATTTTCTTGTATCAAATCTTCAATTCAAGGAGGGTTTTGAGGGGGTACTAGATTATTTGGTGGAGGGTTTCGAGGAAATCTTTTTTGTGGCTCAATGTTATCAACATCATTTGGGTCAGCCATGCCTATTAAATTGCAAAGAGTCCAAAATTTACTATTTGTATTAATAGTTTTTAATTAAAATTTAAAAAGTCAGTGATTTCAATTTTAAAAAACCTAATTTCAAAAATAATTCAATGAAAATAATCAAATAAATAAAAAATATAACTTACTTGAGGATGCCTAAAACACATACTCGATTTGTAATTGTATACTTGAAATGGGGGCAAGCAAACACCAAAACCAAAGATGAAAGAATGAAAAATAAGTGCTTAAGTTTTCTGGTTTAAATTTGTGGTCACAGGTTTCTGGTACTTGATCTTATATTGGCTACCTAATATTATATTGGATACCCAATATCATATTGGGTATCCAATATGGGATCGAGTATTCGATATAATATCAGATACCTAAAAAAGGTTGGTATCACCTTTTTGCTTTGGTATCAAGATGAGTGGAAAAAGTTAGAGTAGATTTTGAAATTCTTTTAGATGGATTAAAACTCCACTTTTTTCACATCGCCACTTTTTGGTACACCATGATCTGCACATAACCTAATCCTACTTGTTACAATTTTGGAAAGCCTAGATACACTTCTGATGTATGTAGGAATAGATTGCTGAATTACCCAAGAACTACTCATTTTGATGGTTTGTTATAATTACTATAAGCACAATCATCAATCTTATTAGTGGAAATCAAGACCTAGTAGAAAATCATATAGAGGGAACTTTTTATGGCTACTATTATAGACAAAATCATTATGGACAAAAGGTATAAGATTAAAGATCAAGAATGTCCAACAAACTATTGAGTGTTCTAAGAAGAGAAGGAAACATGAATGTAACATGAACTATTTGTGGTAACAATATACACTTGACTAAAAATTATAGATTAAAGAACTCTAGAGGAAATTTTGTACCTTGAAGAACAATATGTATGATATGGTTTAATTGTCACATGGTTGGACATCTAGCAAGAGATTGTCGATATAGGAACCAGTCACCAAGCCATAAAGATAAGAAAGCACAAAAGATTGTTAATGGTGAAGAATTATGAAATGAGATGAAGAAGATATGGGTGAAGAAGGAAGAAGGAAACATATCAGTAGATAATTCACCATCCTCTATCTCAAGGGATTCATCTTCAAACTAAGTAAGTTTTTCTTAGGGACTGGATTTCACTAGTATACCAAACCAATCATTTATATTAATTATCGATAACATATATTTGTAGAGTGAGATGTATTGATAATAATTTCTATATTTTACAAAAAGTTGAGGTGTTGAAATTGTTTGGTCATGATTTATTTTATCATTTGAAAAGGTTATGTACCAATGATACCGATTAGTATTAACTGGAGATAGGTATCGATAAAGAGTGATGTCTATAAATTGTGTTTAATGATTTATACCTAGCCACTAGACAACTTTATGGGAAAATAAATCAATGGTAATTATATTCATTATTCACCTTTTATTCTCAAATAGTGATTATAGGAGAAAATTTTGAGTACCTATTGTTATTAATTATGTGAATTGTTAAGATCTAAGTTCTTACAAAGGATCAAACTATGAATTTAAAGACCCTACTTGAGAGATTGAGCTAAGTGGTGAATTTTTTTGAAGATACTTTGAGTTTGAGGTGGAGAACTTACTAAATCATCATGACATTGACTAATACACCTAAATTAATTGAGATCACCAAAGAATCAAAACCAGATTATAAGTTGTATCTATTAAAGGAAATGAAAGTTGATAATATAGGTTCCATATCCCTAATTCCACCTCATGTGTTATTGATTGAGGATATTAGGATTTTTATCCATTTCACATCATCAAATTAGGAGATAAATAGATACAAGATGAATATTTGGGAATGTGCAAAAATGGAGTACTAAAGGATGAATTCAAACATCTAAAGACAAAAGGTTTGACACACATACTGGACATGTACCAAAATATTCATTGAAGAGTGGATTATATTTGTTCCAAGTTGCTTTCATGATCAATTCATATGGTTGGACAAATTGATCAATATTATCAAGGAATTAATTCATCTAATCACAGGTTTCTTAGTGGACAAAGAATTATGTACCCTTAGTCAAATATCCACATATGTGATTGAGGAAATTACTAAATCAAGAAAAGATCATAAAGCCATCATGGTAGATGATATAGAATATCAAGAGGTTTTCTTCACATCAATGATAAATGGTTATAAGGTCTTCCAGTCAATTCTATTGAACAATATACCATGTAGTGCCATTCATGTAGCTTACCAAATTGTAAAGGAATCTAAAATATGACCTAGTAGAGATGTTGTGAACACAACTAATGGTTAATCTGAAAAGAGTTTATCCTAACAAAAAGAAAGAGCTAGAATATTTATCACCATTGGTATGTACATTTTGCTATGTTCCAAATTTATTTTCCAATAAAAGTACAGTAACTTGGAAAATTGATAGACTTGCATTGTATCAAATCAATGAATACATATGTGAGTTAGGTGAAAATGTAAACAATGACATGTGAGGATAATTTAAGGATTTCTAGAAAAGAATACACAAAAGATGTATAAATCCCCCTCACATATCAGAGAAGCATAGACACTATTTATTTCTTAGTGGGTACTGACACTTGTAAAATCCAAGTGATACAACCCAAAAATTCATGGATATCTACTATAGAATATGAAACTAATTCAAAATTTTCAACCCTGAACATAAATGACTTGTTGAAGCTACTAATTGATAGAAATGAAAAATGCACATTTGAGAAAGCTTATGCAAGAATCACCTTAGACTTCAAAAGGCCTAGGATAGAAAGGAAGGAAAGAAAAATTATGAGTAAATTGTAGGAGAAGTATGGAACTATTGAAGGTAGTAGTTCCACTAGTAAGAAACAAAAAAGCTTTTGCTGAAGTTAATTCCAAGAGAAAAGTTAATAAAACTAAAGCACAAACTAGAACTCCAACATTATCAATAATAGGGGAAAATACAATTGAAGATATTGGTGAAAGTAAACCCATTGATGCTAATCCAATTGAAATTGTACAACCACTAAAAACATGAACCTATCAAAAGAGGAAAACTAGAGGTTAGATCCTACATCACCAAGAAAGAAGAAGAAAAAGGAAGAGGAAGATAGTGAGAAAATATATTATTGGAAGAACATAACAAACATGAGAAAATATGGCCAATACAAATTCAATATACAAAAAATCATACCGATGTTGCAAAGGTAATAATAGAACATAGATTAGTAGGGAACATTAGTAACTTCAATTTTTCTAGTTGAGGACAAGATGATAATTGAGATGATATTATGTTTCACTTTGACAAATTTACAAAATTCCCTAGTCAACTCAAACATCACATAGACAATGAACTAGATAAAATAATCAATGTTAGATGGGATTATGCAGCTAATATTGAAAAGGAAATAAGAGAAAGGATCCTTATCTATAAAGTCAATAAAGGAATTATATGAAGCACTTGATAAGTTCAAAGATAAATTCAATATTGGAAACAAGATTGCAATATATGTTAGTAGGATATGTGAAGCACGTTGAAGTTGAAGCAATAGTGATATGGAAAAGGATATATGACATTGATCAAATGCAAGAATAAGATACTAAAAGAACATCTCAAGTAGATTATTTTTTCACTTTGAATGAGCCAATGAGAGGTATGTTAGGTAGTGAGAAAAACATTGCTACATAAATTGATTTGAAAAAGGATGCAATTGATGATGACATAGTAAAAAATATTGCTGATGATCCTAATTCCCCCATAGTTGCAAATGAAATGAAGACACTCCACTACAATCACCATTTGAGGTAAATCCAATTTAAATTCATAATGATGATGTTGATAATGAAGCAAATAAGGTGATGAAACATAGAAGGACAGATAAAGAACAAGTAATTGAGACCACTGAACAAAATTAGGAAAAAAATGAACAAACAAATAAAAACAATCAAGGTGAGGGAAATCAAGAAAAAAAGCTTAGCAACAACAGGACCAAGGAGAGAATAAAGAAGTACACAAGGAATTGCAAACATGTAACATTGGTGCTAATAATGCTATAAGTACACAATAGGTACACACTATCAATGGTTTACCAATAAATTTTCAAGTTGAAAAAAATCAAATTGAAAAAGTATACTAGAGTACAAAGGTTGAAGGTGAAGAGACATGTCTAAATATGGAGTAGATACACCTAAGGGTGAAATAGAGACACAACCAAAGAATACCCCCACTATTTCACAAGATATCATTGAGCATACCAATGAGAAGAAGAAAAGAAAAATAATATAAGAAGAACATGATAATCATTTAGAATTTGAAATATTGAAGAAATATTATAAGAAGCTAAAGTACAAAGAACAAATATTATAGTCAAAGGAACTAGCATAAAAGGCTGAGATAAATAGATTGAAGAGAAGGAAGTATAAGAAGAGTTAAAAAAGGAAAATAATTATTATACTTTCTAATTTATTTCTTGAATAGTGCTTGATGAAGATAATTTACAAATTGATCTAATAAAGACTTTAGTTGATGCAATCACTACCTTTGTTCATGATATGGAAGAATAGTTGACAAGGAGATAACAAAAGAGATTGGAAAAGGAAATGGTAGAGAAATTATTGTAGGATATTTCTATGCTAAATTTTTCATTGTTTGGAATGGTCAAAGAACTAAAGGAGTCACTACTTGATGCTATAAAGATTTTTAGTAAGATATCTATTTTGACAAATTTTACTATAAACATCAAAACCAAGAAGGAAGAACTTGAGATAGAGTTGATGGTACTTATTAATCAATTGGATCCATTGAAAAATTATATGATGAATCATGATACCAAATCAAAACATTTAACACTCAAGGAAAGAGAACTAAAGGTATAGGATGATAGGATAAGGATGACATTGTTGAAATTACAAGAATTCCCAACACCATAAATGAACATCATATAAGAATATCTTAAAAAATCTAAAGTGTTGATATGTATACTATAAATGAGTAAAGTTGATAATATGAAAGAGAAATCATCTAATTTGAAAGATCAACACATTTTATTGAAAGCATTAAAGGAGTCATGGGAGTATTTGCTTGCTAGTGCTAAAGAACAGTTCAAATTTGTGCTTAACAAGTTGTAAGTTATGAACACTATTGTATATACAATTTTTAATTATATAATTTTTCATTGTCATATTTAATAAAAAGGGAGTAGTGTATAATGAAATAGATATACAGGACATAGTTAAACACTCAACGTGAAGAGCTTTCAATTCAAGTGGAAAATATGTCACTAAAACTTCAAAGTTTTAGCAATTTTCACAAAGTTTTTTCCATCAATGCTAAAGAGGGATAGTGTTGAATGAAGAATCATGATATATGACATTGATGATGATATTGTAGAGTACAGTTGTCATTTTTGGAAAATTATTACATAGATACTATTGTTTTACATAAGTATGTGAGGTTTCACTAACTCATAAATAACTATATACAACTAGTATGTAGTTATAACCCATCAGTTAGGAGAAGATAAGTGATTAAGACAAACAATACACAATAAGATCATCAATGAAAAAACTAAGAAGTAAAGGTTTGGTTGGTAAAGAGAAATAGTTTTGTTATCGATAAATAATAAAGACAGTGGTAAAAAAGTGAACTATTGGTATTGGTGAAAGTGAAATTACTATTAATTAGTAGTGTAGAGAATAGGTAAACATGAAAGGTTATCAACCAATTTTGATTACATGGTAAATCAGTCATGAAGGAGGAAGATTCAATTGATCTAGAAAATATGAAAAATATGTATTACTTGGTTCAAGGAATTGAATGAGTCAACTCATAGGGAATTGCATACAAATTTTTATATGAATTCAAGACATTTTTTGGCAAATAAAAATGGAGAAATATTTCACATTGGGAATTATAATTATATTGTGGTTGGGCTTACACAATAAGGATTTTGAGTATTTGCAAGTTTTTAATGATTCATAAAATAATTTTGGAGTGAAATGGAAAACCCTAATTAGTTTTACATCTCGAAGGTAAATAAATTTTATAAGGAGACAATTTCTATGAAAAAAAAAAGATAGAGAGAGAGAGAGAAGTGAGAAATAGAGTTGCAATTATAGAAAAGTGAAGGAGATTTGAGTTGTGATCACATAGTTATTTGATGAGACATTAAAATTTTGATTTATGGCCAAGGATAAACCATCATCAATCTGATCAACATATAGGATTGTATACTACATATAGGTCAATTTCTCTTGTATTTCTAACAATTTTAACAAGTCTAAATCCCTTAACTGGATAGTCTCTAGCAAGACTTTTAGTTGTAAATCCTTTAATACTATGAACAATGTATAAGTGGGATGGAAATCCTTTAACATGGTAGTCTATAATTGGACTTGAGATACTTCTACTAGGGTATTAGTCACTCTTGATAGGTGAGTCACCTAGAAAGTAACAAAATTTAAGCTACTAATATAACACTCTATTCAATTGTGGCAAGAAGATTATGGATGTCATCCCCACCATAGTTTTTCCCTCTGACCACAATTTTTCACAATACTAAATTTGAGTATTATGTGTGTGCATGTATTGTTAATTTATTCATTGTACTTCTAATTTGCATTTTAGTCATATGGTTATTTTTTTTGCAAGTTAAGGATATGAGAAAAAGTTGATGAATTGCCAATTCACCCCCACCTCTCAGTACCTATTATTTTCAACACAACTAAAAGGTAAGTTTTAAATAAAAATTCATACTGGTTGAAATGAAAAACTACCTAACACCATATTATCATACAAGGATACTTAGTGACCAATATAATAAAATACAAGTTTGTATGACAAAACACAAGAACAAGACAAGAAGATAAAAATTTGAGAAAAAATGCATGGAAATTTTACAAAATAAGAGATTGGTTAGGTCACTTACTAGTGGTCTATATTTCTAAGGCTGGTTGTATTGTCTCTTAGCTTGAATATATGGTTTTGGAAAATAATCACCATTCTCTCTTGCAAGAAGGCTCAAATGTTTGAAAAGAGTGAATGTGAAAATGAAATGAAAGTGACCCATCAAGGCCCTTTTATACTCATTTTTCCCTCATTTTCAAAATCACTAGATCAACTTGAAATCAATCGCACTACCTAATTCAAATATCCTAAATCTATTTTCAAGATCAAAGTTGAAATCTGACCTTGAATTTCAAGTCAATCACTTCAATCAAACCTTGGTCATATTTAGTTGATCGTTGTCACAGTCGAGCTCACCAAATGCAAAATAAATCATGAATCCATTCAAATCAAGTAAAAAATAATCCAACATGGTCAAAAGATTTTATGAATAAGTCAAAACTAGTCAAATATTGGTCAAAATTTGTCAAAATGACCTAAATGAAGCCCAAAATTTATTCTTAATCATCTACAATTTATCCCAAATCAAATCAAGCTAATGAAACATCATTTCTAATATAAAAAACTAATGATTTTCATTACAAATTTTTTATATTTTGATTTCACTATCGAGGGGGAAGGATTAATACATTTTTAGGATGATAATTAAACTTAACTTTCAAATCAAGACATCATCACTAAGGGCATCTTAACTTCATTAGAATCCATATCAAGTTGAGGTTTGTAGTGCCTGCCCCTAGTTTACATTTTTTCCATCATTGTCGAACTCTTTTAGGCTAGTTTTATGCTTGATGATTAGTAGCATTATTTTGAGATTATTAGATATTGTTTCAAATTTAGCTGATTTGTGATGAGATTACTCGGTACTCTATAATTCATGTATGCATGATGATTATTGTAGTATTTTTAGTTATTGATGATGATTAGTTAGATGGACTATCATATGTGTTTTCTTATGGATACTTACCCCATACTACAAGTGTATGGTGTGCGTGTATGTTTTATTTATGTATGGTGTTTCTAATGTGGTTAAGGAAGGGAGTTGTAGTCACCTACTAGTCAGGATCTACACGATGTACCACTTCCTACCTTTTCTTGTTTAGCTTAGTATATATGTGTTTGTACATGCCTAGATTTTATGCAGATTGCAGGTACTCGGTATCGACTTCCCTGAATTGCCAAGATAAGCGTACCTTATCACATTATCTCAATGGTAAGAGAGGGGAGATAAATTCTTAAGTTCAAATCGTAACCTTTGAACCCATTTGTCATAGAAAAATTAGGACAAGTATCTGAGTTGATTACCTTCCAAATGCATCGAGTGATGTTAATTCATGATTATAACCCTTTAGTTTGATCTTGTATGTGTTTTTCTATGATGGGTTTTCGTATTTTGTCCTATAAGTCTTTGGTGATTTTTCTATTAATTAAGTCAAATTAAATAATTTAATTTAATAGAAAATTGTTATGATATTTTAATATTTAATTATATTTAATTAATTTTGAGAATTAATTAAATAAAAAATATTAAATTTAAAGATAAAATTTATAAGTTTAATTTTAGAACGTGATAATATTTATTTAATTTAACAAAAATATATTTAGAGTTCATTTTTAAATAAATGCTAAATACTATTATTATTTAAGTTAATAAATATTTTATTAATTACATTTTGAAAATAAATTTAAAAATGAAAAAATATTAATTTATTAAAAGTTTTAAGATTGCATAAAGTGTGCATGAGATTAAAATTTAATAAATTAATTAAAAAGAGAAGTCAAGTGAAATTAAATAAAGATATTTTATATTTTAATAAACGTGCATGAAAAAGATAAAGAAAAGATAATAAAGAGTTAAAGTTTGAGGAGCAAGGAGTCCTCTTGGGTGATTGCACAATTAGTGCCCTAATTTTAGGAGAGAACTCCATATCACAAATTGAGGGTTCATTTTGGAGGGACCACAAACTTTCGGAAGAAGGAAATTTTGGAAGAGAGAAGGTTTTGAGAGGAGAAATTTCTCTTACACTCTTTTTGAGTGTTGCATTATTAGCATCATAATCCAAGTAGATTCTTGTGATTAATTCTCATAGTTAATTACACTATTTCTTTTCTTGTTTTCTTCGTGTCTGTGAGATGGTTATCTAAATAATTCCTTGTGATGAGTGTTTCAATATTGTGAATTTCAAGTATGCATGTTAATTCTTCTATATACATAGAGATTGAGATATCATAGAATTCTTGTCCAATAATTTCAAAAATTAGATTTAAACCGGGGAGGGTTTTGAAATTAAAAAGGAAAAATTTTAAGAGAAAATTTAACTAGTTGGTCATATTTTCCCTATTAGATTAATACTAGAATTTTTATTAAAAAATAATAATAACAATTTAACGGAAGAAGGAATTTGTTTCCTTAAAATTTATATTCATTAAATTTTATAAAAATGAATATATTAAAAATGAATTAAAAAAAATATAATAATAAAAAGTTTTAAAAAATTATAACATGGGAAGGGGTGGGCAAACTCCACACCCCCCCTTTCTTTACTACTAGTGGCCGAAGTACCACTATCGCAGGTACTACGACAGTAGCAGTACAGGGTACCACTATTGTTGCAGGCCCTGCGACAGCAGGATGCCGTTCTTTTAAAAGGTCGCCGGACCTTGTTAAACTAAACACCTTTATTTTTTTTGTTAAAAATTATAAGATTTATTTATTATTATTTTATATTAATATATATATATATATATATATAATTAAAATTAGTTCATTTTAATTAAGGAATTTATTATTAATTTGTTAATTATTAATAAAATGTTATTATAGTTATTTCATTTATATGATTATTAATTAATTTAATTTAATAAAATTTAATTAAGTTTAATTAATAAATGGGGAGTATTTATTGGATTTAAATTTATTTTATTTTATAATAATACTGACTTTAATAAAATTGAAATTATTTTATTGGAAGATCAATAGATATTATTTTAATAATTTAAATAAATAAATAATTATCCTTAGATTTTTTTAAGGAAATTGACTTAAAATATAAAGGGGGTAATTCTATATTTTATTCAAATAAATGAATAAGTTAACTTGTAGGGTAAACTGAGAATCTCCTTTACTTGAAACATACATTGAAACAAAAACTGAAACCTTACATTTAACTCAACAGTATGTTTTCAAATCAAACCAAACTATGAAACCTACATTGTTTTTATGTATGTTGTCTATGTTTTGGATTTGGGTTGACTAGAGTGTTGAATAGTTTTAGGACATCTACTAGAAGCTTGGGAGTTCTGTGATTGTGGTATTACATTGATTTGATCTTGATCTTTTAAACTCAACCATGGTAATGTGTTGGTATGCTTTATGATGAGTGTGATTATATTGTCGGTTATTGTTTTCATTGTCATTGTGGGATAGTGAGATGAATGCTATGATATATTTGACTTAACCATTTTGAGTCTTCAATCAATATTTTTGGGATGCTTTCTAGTTGCTCGTAGAGAATTGATGTTTATTATGAATTATCTTTTGATGATTTCTAGTCACTTGTATAGGACTGAGGTGATTTTATATAATTCTTTGATTTATACTTTTATGAGCCTAGGGTAGATTATCTATATGTAATGTTAAGAAGTGACTTGTAATGGAGGTCGGGGCCCTAAGTGGCTATCAGGGTAACCCATTATAAGTTGTCTAATAAGTAAAAACACTACACTAAATGAGAGTAAAATGAACCTAATAAGATTCTTTGTATGTTCTCGCCTATGCCTCGAGTGCTAGTATAGACTAGGATGGAGTAGAGAGAACGCTTGGTTGCGACCATGCATTGTTAGTATGCCTTGTCAGTATGAGAGAATACTAGTGCTGCATAGGGTCACCAAGGGGCTGAGGTCCTGAGAGACTGCCAAGGTAACTCTAGCATTAATTCATGCGATGAGACTTGCCCACTTACATAGTAGGTTTCCTACATGTCTTTGTGTGCCTCTAGGTCTAGATATCGATTCATCTTGGAACCTTTGAGTTAGATTACTTTTAGGGTTTCCTGGACTTAGAGATTACTTTTGATATTTGAAAATTTGATATCATGTTTGGGACTTGAGACTATGTCCTTAGCGCGGTGGGAGTGGGCCTTTTTGGGTTACTACTCGATCAGGTGGTAGTGCTTTTTACTCTTACCATTGAGATCTGTCTGTTGATATCGTGGATGGAGTTCCTTGTTTGTATTTCCTTTCATTCTATCTCTATGTATTATGATGGATGGTTGTATCTTTATGATGGATAGTTATATCTTTATGATGGATGGTTTCATTTATTATATTATACTTTGTATCATTAATTCAAAAGGGATGATGTAATCTATTTTTATAAATGTATATTCTTTTTGCCTTTTATACCTTGTAACATGTACAGTGGATGATTGAGCATTCCAAATTTTATTACCAAGTGGCATTCAAAACAAATGTATATTATTTAAATGGACTTTGGACTTTTAATTATTCTTTCATGTGGATGTTGTAATTGTTAGACTTAATATTAATTAAATTTAAATGTGGCTCAACATCCTGGGATCCTTAAGGAATGCAATCTGTTATGTTTTCTTATGTATGATTATATGTTATTGCTTCTGCTACTTTATGTTTGATGTGTATGTTATTCTTTCTTTTTAAAAAATTAAAAAAAATAATTTGGTGAACTTTGTAAAACTTTAGGTTAATTCTTTTGGATACCTTGGTGGGGGCGTTACATTTGGTATCAGAGCTTGAGTTCTACATTAGGAGCTCTAGGCATATTGGAACACCACTAGTTGTTAACTAGTTGAACTAAAACAAAATTTAAACTATTATGTACATCTATTATAAACTAAAACTTGAACTAGTTGAATTGAAACAAAACTTAAACTTTTAGTTGTATATTTTCAAACTTGAACACTTATACCTCAAAACTAAAATATACTTAAACCTAAAATTAGGCAAAACTAGAAATTGAACTTATATTGTTTTCAAAACATGTGTCTTTTGTAAATATGCTACATAGTAGCATGTTTGATAGTTATTATAGCATCTTGTATCTTAGATATCATTGAAGAATTCTCAGTGGAGTCATATCCTCTTGCAGGGTGAAAGGGTCCAATGGGACCTACATACTGAGCTCTTTAGTTTTACCATTCTTGTTTATAGGCTTCCATGAGTAAGCCTAAGTCTAGGGGGGTGGATGTAGTGCCTGCCCCTAGTTTACATTTTTCTATCATTGTTGAATTATTTTAGGCTAGTTGTATGCTTGATGATTAGTAGCATTATTTTGAGATTATAAGATATTGTTTCAAAATTAGTTGATTTGTGATGAGATTACTTTGTACTCTATAATTCATGTATGCATGATGATTATTATAGTGTTTTCAGTTATTGATGAGGATTAGTTAGATGGACTATCATATGTGTTTTTTTATGGATACTTACCCCATACTGCATGTGTATGGTGTGTGTGTGTGTGTGTGTGTATGTTTTATTTATGTATGGCATTTTTGATGTGATTAAGGAAGGGAATTGTAGTCACTTGCTAGTCAGGATCTACATGATGCACCACTTCCTACCATTGCCTAGTTAGCTTAGTATATATGTGTTTGTACATGCATGGATTTTATGCAAATTGTAGGTACCAGGTATCGACTGTCCTAAATTGCCAAGATGAGCGTACCCTATCGCATTATCTCAATGGTAAGAGAGGGGAGATAAATTCTTAAGTCCAAATCCTAATCTTTAAACCCATTTTTCCTAGAACAATTAGGACAAGTATCTGAGTTGATTACCTTTCGAATGCATCATATGATGTTAATTCATGATTATAACCCTTTAGTTTGATCTTATATGTGTTTTTCTATGATGGGTTTTCATATTTTGTCCTATAAGTCTTTGATGATTTTTTATTAATTAAGTGAAATTAAATGATTAAATCAATGATTTAATTTAATGAAAAATTGTTATGATATTTTAATATTTAATTATATTTAATTAATTTTGAGAATTAATTAAATAAAAAGATAAATTTAAAGATAAAAGTTATAAGTTTAATTTTAGAATGTGATAATATTTATTTAATTTAATAATAATATATTTAGAGTTTATTTTTAAATAAATGCTAAATACTATTATTATTTAAGTTAATAAATATTTTATCAATTAACGTTTCAAAAATAAATTAAAAACTGAAAAAGATTAATTTATTAAAAATTTTAAGATTGCATAAAGTGTGCATGAGATTGAAATTTAATAAATTAATTAAAAAGAGAAGTCAAGTGAAATTAAATAAAGATATTTTATATTTCAATAAACGTGCATGAAAGAGATCAAGAAAAAATAATGAGTTAAAGTCTAGTGAGCAAGGTGTCCTCTCATGTGATCACACAATTAGTGCCCCGATTTTAGGAGAGAACTCCATATCACAAATTGAGGGTTCATTTTCGAGGGACCACAAATTTTTGGAAGAAGGAAATTTTGGAAGAGAGAAGGTTTTGAGAGGAAAAATTCCTGTCACAATTAATTACACTATTTCTTTTCCTATCTTCTTTGTGTCTGTGAGATGGTTATGTGAATAATTCCTTATGACAAGTGTTTCAATATTATAAATTTCTAACATGCATGTTAATTCTTCTATATATGTAGAGATTGAAATATTTTAGAATCCTCGTCCAGTAATTTCACAAATTAGATTTAAACCAGGGAAGGTTTTGAAATTAAAAAGAAAAAATTTAAAGAGAAAATTTGACTAATTGGTTGTATTTTCCCTATCAGATTAATGTTGGAATTGTTATTAAAAATAATAATAATAATTTAACAAAGGAAGGAAGTTGTTTCCTTAAAATTTATATTCATTAAATTTCATAAAAAGAAATATTAAAAAAATGAATTTAAAAATATATAATTTAAAAAATTATAACATGGGAAGGGGTGGGCAAACTCCACACCCCCCCTTTCTCTACTACTGGCAGCCAAAGTACCATTGTCACAGGTTATGCGACAGTAGTGGCACAGGGTACCATTGCTACCGCAGGGCCTATGGCTGAAGTACCACTATCACAGGTTATGCGACAATAGTGGTCGGTGGGCTTTGTTAAACTAAATGCCTTTACTTTTTTGTTAAAAATTATAAAATTTATTTTTTATCATTTTTTATTAATAAATTTTATTAATAAGTTAATTTTATAATTAATAAATTTTAATATATATAAAATTAAAATTAATTCATTTTAATTAAGGAATTTATTATTAAATTTGTTAATTATTAATAAAATGTTATTATAGTTATTTCATTTATATGACTATTAATTAATTTAATTAAATAAAATAAAATTAAGTTTAATTAATAAATGAGGAGTATTTATTGGATTTAAAAATATTTTATTTTATAATAATATTGACTTTAATAAAATTAAAATTATTTTATTGGAAGATCAATAGATATTATTTTAATAATTTTAATAAATAAATAATTATCCTTAGAGTTTTTTAGGAAATTGACTTAAAATATAATGGGGGAATAATTCTATATTTTATTTGAATAAATGAATGGGTTAACTGTAGGGTAAATTGAGAATCTTCTTTACTTGAAACATACATTGAAACAAAAACTGAAACCTTACATTTAACTCAACAATATGTTTTCAAATCAAACCAAACTATGAAACCTGCATTATTTTTTGTATGTTGTCTATGTTTTGGATTTGGGTTGACTAGAGTGAATTGACCAATTTTAGGACGTCTACCAAAGGCTTGAGAGTTTTGTGCTTGTGGTATTATGTTGATTTGATCTTGATATTTTAAACTCAACCATGGTAATGCCTTGGTATGCTCTATGATGAGTGTGATTATATTGTTGATTATTGTTTTCATTGTCATTGTGGGATAGTGAGATGAATGCTATGATATATTTGACTTAACCATTTTGAGTCTTCGATTAGTATTTTTGGGATGCTTTCCAATTGCTCATAGAGAACTGATGTATTATTGTGAATTATCTTTTGATGCTTTCTAGTCACTTGTATAGGACTAAGGTAATTTATATGATTCTTTGATTTATACTTTTATGAGCCTAGGGTAGGTTATCTATATGTAATGTCAAGAAGTGTCTTGCAATGGAGGTCAAGGCTCTAAGTGGCTGCCAGGGTAACCCATTGTAAGTTTTTTAATAAGTGAAAACACTACGCTAAATGAGATTAAAATGAACCTAATAAGATTCTTTTTATGTTCTCACCCATGCCTCGAGTGCTAGTATAGAATAGGATGGGAGTGGAGAGAACGCTTGGTTGCAACCATGTATCATTAGTATGCCTTGTCAATATGAGAGGATATTAGTATTGCATAGGGTCACTAGGGTGTCAAGGACCTGAGAGACTGCCAAGGTAACTCTAGCGTCGATTCGTGCGATGACACTTGTCCACTTATATAATAGGTTTCTTACATGTCTTTGTGTATCTCTACGTCTAGATGTCGATTTATCTTGGAACCTTTGAGTTAGATTACTTTTAGGGTTTCCTAGACTTAGAGATTACTTTTGATATTTGGATTGATATCCTGTTTGGGACTCAAGACTATCTCCTTAGTGCAGTGGGAGTGGGCCTTTTTGAGTTACCATGCAGTCGGGTGGTAGTGCTTTTTACTCTTACCATTGAGATCCATCTGTTGATACCATGGCTGGAGTTCCTTGTCTGCATTTCCTTTCATTCTATCTCTGTGTATTATGATGGATGGTTCTATCTTTATGATGGATGGTTATATCTTTATGATGGATGGTTTCATTTATTGTATTATACTTTGTATCATGGATCCGAAAGGGATGATGTAATCTATTTTTATAAATGTATATTCTTTTAGCCTTTCATACCTTATGACATGTACAATGGATGATTGAGAATTTTGAATTTTATTGCTAAGAGGCATTCAGAACAAATGTATATTATTTAAATGGACTTTGGACTTTTAATTATTCTTTCATGTGGATGTGGTAATCATTAGACTTAGTATTAATTAAATTTAAATGTGGCTCAATTTCTTGGTATCCTTAAGGAATGTAATCTGTTATGTTTGCTTATGTATGATTACATGTTATTGCTTTCACTACTTTATGTTTGGTGTATGTTATTCTTTCTTTTTTGTAAAAAATCTTTGGCAAAATTAGTAAAACTTTAGGTTAATTCTTTTGGATCCCTTGGTAGGGCTTTTCAAGGTTCTTCAATCTTTCTTCACAAGTGATTTCATTGCTTCACATTAGAATATTCAAACATTCATATAATTTATTTCAACTCAGTTAAATTTCTAAGAGTATATCAACTTCATTAAACAACATCAATTAGATAGTGTCTTCCTAATTTAGTAATTGGCTTCATCAAGACCCATATCAAGTTAATACCCTAATTAGTCCCTTAAATAGTAGTCAATTTCATCACACTTCATCAAGATTCTTATCCATTTAAATTGACCTTATGGTTTAAGAGTTGTTCTGACATTGATCAATTTCTTCACTTTACATCACATTAACTAGTTGTCATCATCATTGGGTAGGTGCTTAGTTTCATCAGTTCACATAAAGCTAAACATTTTGATCTCTCTTTATCAATCTTCATTCAATTAAGCTTAGAGTTGGTATTATCAATCTTCGTTTGATCAAGTTTGGAACTAGTAGCTTTGGATCTTCAATCAATTTTTGTTCACTCAAGTATGGAATCAGTTTCTAATTAGGAATAGTTTCATTACTTCATTCCAATCTATTCATTTCTTCAACATTAGATGTTCTCTAAATCAATGCGTTGATCGCACGTTGAATCAAAGAGAGGAAAATACAATTACCTAAAATAGGTATTGTTAAGCAAGAGATCGCAATATCAAATAACCCAAACATAATACTGGACTTGATTATGTGAGTGATTTTATTGATACACTTGCATAATTTAATCAACCATTAAATAAATCATCAATTAATTTTCAATTATCAAGCATTAATAGATATTTAATCACTAAATCAAGCTATTTAATTAAAATTACTAGCAATTTTAATTGAATGAACCCATCAAAATACATATGTACCAATTTCTATTAAAAAGGAGAATTGAAAGTAACATTGCTAATTTGTCTCATCCTCCAGTCACTGAGAAAGCAAAAATTTGACCAATTAGAAGCTAATCACATAGATTGACTCACATGGATCAAGGGTGATAGAATCTCAACCTCTCATTGAGTTTGAATCCAAATCTTATAAATTCATTGGGAATCCTATAAAATCAAGCCTCTTGTAGCTCACTACATACCTAGAATTGCACAGTAATGTTATAATACTAATTGTTATCTAGAATTCATTTGTGGATCTTAGAAAGCTTAATTTGCATAGTAGTTCATTTCTTGTATTACTTGTATCTCATTTAGCATCATGAATCATAATTCTTAGTTGCATTTGTAGCTTAGAATCATCATTTGTAGCTTAATGTGCATAGTTTAGTAAGATTTTGAGTAGAGAATATATGTTTGTGTCATACTTCTTGAATCTTTTATTTTATGGTAGTCAAATCACCAATCTCACATGTTTAATCTAAAAGAAAACTCCATAGATCATACTAACCTTAACTAGGAATAAATAGATTGATATAGATTGGATTTTCCTTTATTACTTTTGATAAATTTGATTTGCTAACCCTCTAATGCAATAGTACATATTGAAGTGTTTTTACTACAAGTACATTAACCACATTTCACACACATAGCTTTCATGATGGATTTTGACATTTTCTTAAGTGCATTGGATTACCATTATTATTATTCCAAATGTATGATCTTGTTAATTCAATATTTTCTTTCAAATTTACCTGTTTCCCTACTAGGATTAAGCTCCTTTTTTTTTCTCAAATATATCAGAGTTGTAGTTGAGGTTACCACTACATGGAGTTTACTTTAGGATAGCCCTTTTAAAATGTAGTCATTCCCCACCCTACCCCCCCTTACAAGAGAATAGAGAAATCTCTCTCTCTCTCCCCGACCTCCCCCCAACAAAAAATAAAAATAAATAAATAAATAGAAAGTATCTATACTAGCATCAATAGTATCCTACTTCCCATGGTTGTATTTTTTTTCCTCTTGGTTGCATCTTTACTCTACTTATTACCCTGTAATGTAAAATTAGAATTTTCAACTTTAAAAAATGTAATTTTTATTATCACATAATGTATAATTAGAATTTTCAAATAAAAAATCTACATTTGTTCATTTAACAATCAGATCATTTAATACATCTAAATTATTGAAATATATATAGATACTTACATACATAAATATATACAAAAATCAATTTAAAAATAAGTACAAAATTAATACATTGAAACTAACTGCTAATTTATATCAATTATTATAATTTATAACAATTAAAAAATAATAATAATAAAATATATCTCAACTCACATATAATTAAAATGTGAAAATTGGTTGCTATAATTTTAAAACCAAAAGAAATCAATCAAATTGCAATGTCGATCCCTGTGTGAAAAATATAAATGTATGCTGGCTTGTTTTCCCATATAAAAGCAAAGCTTAGGTTTGAATTAAAACTTCCACATTAATCTTAATAAGTGGAAAATAAGAACTTTAAAAGGTCAAATTGTTTCTATCTAAAACTTTGGGAAAATAATAATAAACATACTCCAGGTTTTGTGTTATGTCAAGACCATTTTTCAACAAAGAAATATAGCTATCAACTTCTTGTAATCAGATGTTTACAAAGATTATATTGAGTTGACTCCTGAGAATCACCACTGTCAATCCCATATCAGACATGGTGTTTTGGTTCATCGTAGATTATAACAACACAAAGAAAAATTGTGTTTTGTGAATACCATTTTATTTTATTTTTAAATAATGTAATGTGAATGCTATTTTTCACCCCCAAAAAACTTGAAATTTTGTGTTTTGTGAATACCATTTTCCAAGAAAGAAACAGCTATGAACTTCTTGAATTCAGATGTTTAAGAAGAATGTATTGAGCTAAGTCTTGTTAGATTCATCCCTGCCAATCCAATATTACCGAATATGTATGTAATACTACATTTGTAGTGAGGAATTGAGGATTCTTATCCAAAAGCCTGATAAAAAAAAAAAATGCTTGTTGAAAGGAGAAACTTGCAAGTATATTAGGTTTCAGAATTTTTATTTTTATTTGAAATCTTCACACGGTAATTTCTTCAATTTCATGACCAATCAAGTCAATGGGTCTGTCTGATCTTGAGAAAGATCAGTTCTTCAGAGATTATGTGAATGAAAATATGGAGATCAAGATGCAGATGAATGGAGAATTTGATAACATATTATATGCAAATCCTCATCCTAAGCCACTTTCAAGCATGGCTATACCAGTGATGATGAATAATGATCCCATTGTTGCAGATCATGCTCATCCTCCATTGAAATATGAATCTCCAAGTTTTGTTACCATGAGAGACCACAGATCTGGAGAATGCATTGCAGACAATAGAAAATACCATAACCAAGATTCTAGCAGCTATCAGTTTCATGAGGATTTGAAGTATAAAAAATTTCAAAATCAAATGGGTGCACCTCTTACTCAGCATCATTTCATTAATGTTGTCAACTCATCAACATCCCAGAAGTCATTTAATAAGGAGCTCGTCAAGGTAAATTTTAGTTTAAATCATTTTTTTATGGAGGATTTATTCATCTGTGAAGTTGTTTTATTTATTTAGAGTATGTGACTTATGCTGAATTCCTTTGGATAAGAGTGTTGAGGATTGAGGGGTATTTATTTTGTTCAAATCATTAGAGAGTGATCGTAGTCTCTTCATTTATGATGTTGGTAAATGATGTTGGGATCTTGCACTCAACAAGATTTGATTATTTGGATATTTTATTTTTAATTAGGCTCTCTAAAATAATTTTAATTGGACCAATAGACTATAGATTCATAGACATCTTTTCATCGTAGATTTAAAACTGAAATCCATTCTTATGACCATAGTTGGAAAATTCGCCAAATGCAAAAACTCGCCAAGCCCCCCAAAAGTTTAATCGGAAAAAACTCGGCGATTTAAAAAAAAAACTCGAGAATCTAAAAAACCGCTGAAATTTAATTAAAAATACATTTATTTTGCAAAATTTAATGAGAAGATGCATCTAATAAGTTAATTAAAGACAATACAAAAGAAAGAAACGAAGTTTAGATATATATAAATGTATAATGCGTACAAAATTGCATTCTCGTGCAGAATGCTCATGGTAGGAAGCAAAATAGTAAATTACTAAATAGTTTCAATCTGTCAAACTAGAAGTAAATACTAAAAGTCTAAATACATCAATACAATTTGACAATGTCAATCACATCTTCCTCTTTCCACTTGCACTAGCAGGAAAGTGAGGGGGTCTAGTCCTAGAAGAAATGCCCCACACTGGGATAGGGCGTGAGCTGCGTGACTGTGAACTCTGTGGCTGTGCCCCCTCGCTCGACATCCCTACTGACTGGCTCGGTGTCCTAGAAGAGGATTCATCTCCTCCTAATGGTAATGCCTGGTCCTCTCCTAAATCATCATCATCCTCGTCCTCATCCTCAATGTCATCCATAGTGAACTAAAAATCAGCGTTAGCCTCCCCCTCCATGGCCTGCCTCTCCAAATCAGTGATCTCATCTGGTGTAAACAATGGACTTGGCTCCTGTGTTGTCCAATCAGAATAAGGATCTATCTCATCTCTTTTTTATGCGCAACTTAAGATTATAGTGCACATAAACAAGGTCATTAAGCCGTTTTTGAGTCAATCTGTTTCTTTTCTTTGTATGGATGGACTCAAATAAGCTCCAATTGCGCTCACAATGGGATGAGCTACAAGGTTGGGATAGGACTCTGAGAGAAAATTTCTTTAAATTGGGGGTATTGCCACCCCAACTTGCCCACCAAGCATCTGCAAAGCAAAATTAAAAAAGTTATAAAGCAATAAAAAAAAAATTAGAAGCACAACTTATCAATTAGCAAAAATTTTTAAGTTTGACGCTTTACTTGGTTCTTGAGTAGATCTTGCTCTCTTTGCTAGCATAGAAGAGAACAAAAGACCCCTTGATTCCACATAGATTTGTTGTTCGGTCACAATAAGGTCTCTCTCCTTTTCACTTGATATCATTCTCTCAATGCATTTAGAGAGACCTTCCATGACCTCTCCATTAGGATCTAAGTAGGAATCATCAGCCCTAAAACAAATAGAAAATGATATCAAGTCTTACTACACAACCTTAAAAAGTAAAGTAAAATAAAGACTTATTAAAATCCCAACTTCAAGGACAATCAATTATCATAGTACCTGAATTTGGGATTGAGGAAGTAGCCTGCTACATGAATAGGTTGGTGGACAATATTGTTCCACCTCCTATCAATTATTTCCCAAATGGGGTCAAATTTGAGACTATCTCCGTGATAGTAACTTCTAACAGCCTCTTTCGCCCTATCCATGGCCTCATAAAGACCTCCCATTGGGGATTGCTGCCCATCACATGTGTGCAAGACTAGAACCAAGGGCAGAGACATCCACATTTGAAATTTGAAAAATACAAATTAGTTAATAACATAGTAAGTTATGAATTGATAATGAAACTTGAATACACTAAAAATATAATGAAGTTACCTCCACAATCTCCTTAGCCTTTGCAAAAAAGCTATCATCAAACACTATTTGTGCCACGGCCTCTCCTTCGGGCTTCTTTGCGTAAGGTGAAGCAACCCAATCAGCACACACAAACATTTGCTTCAAAGCCAATATGTGGTCAAGAATACTTTGCAATGTCAAGAAGACCGTTGCAAACCTTGTCATAGCAGGTCTCATCAAATCTTTGCCTTTAGTGGCTTTTCTCATCAAACTGAGAATCCATGGGTGATTATAGATATATTTTGTGACTCGCCTAGCATCTTCCACAATTGGACTCACCCAATCAAGTTTTCCTATGTCCTCCAAAAGAAGGTCAAGGACGTGTGCTGCACAAGGTGACTGAAAAAGTGTGGGATGCCTCTCTTGGAGGATTCTACCTAAAAGATTAGCAAAAAATCAATAATCAATAACAAACTTTCCATATTTAGTATTTACAAATTACATCAAATCTAAATTGAATAATACCATTATCCAGATTCCATAGCATTACATTCATGATTCATATTGATTCAAATATAAAAAATTAAATCTACCTGCTGCCACATATGCTGCTGCATTATCTATGATTATTTGCACCACATTCTCTATTCTCACCTCAATAACAACATTCTCCAACATTAAAGCCAATGTGGCTGCATTTTTCACTTTGTTGGAGGCATCGACAGATTTTCAAAACACCACATCATCTTTGCAAGCAATCAAGAAGTTAATAATGGTTCTACTTCTTCCATCTGTCCACCCATCAGATAAAATGGTGCAGCCATACTTCTTCCACTCTTTCTTTTGGTCTTCTATCAACAATGTTGCCCTACCAACCGCTTTGTCAAGCAACCTACAAAATTTAGGTGTAATATTAAATAAAGTGTAAGTGTTAGTAAAAAATTAGGAAATAAGTTATAACACTTAAGATTTAAAATATAACAATGAACTAAAGTGAATCACAATTATTTACAATTACTAAATAGTAAAATACTAACCTTCCACTCATATCCTTGCGATTAGGCTGCTTGTACCCTTTGCCTGATATTGTCATTGCATTCACCATATTGACCCAATAGGGACTATCAGCGACATTCATTGAGATATTGTTGAAAAATCAAAAATTAGCTACTGCAATATCGGTTTGCTCATGCACCTCCTTAAACCATGCAGTGCCCTCTAATGATGGCTGTGCTCCAGGTGTGTTCCTAGGCACAAAATAACCACCTATCCCTGATGGGGATCCGAATGGTGATGATGAAGAAGTAGAAGATGTAGAAGAAGTGGAACCGGTAAATGAAAAATTTGGTTTGCGGATCCATGGGCCACGAAGAGATCCTGGTATGTTCTCAAGTGCTTCTTCTTCCTCTTGCATATCAAAAGGAGCTCCTTCTGATTCAGCTATGGCTGCCCTCATAGCTAATTTTGCCCTCTCCCTGTTCAATTTTTTCTCTTTAGCAGCTGCAAGTAGGGCATGGAGGAATCTTTTTTCTTCATCAGTTACTTTGAGACAAGGATTTGAGTCATGTTTCTTTATGCTTGCAAGGTGGTATTTGAGGCGGTTTATGCCTCCAGAAATAATTCTCTCACAGGGAATGCATATCACCTTCCCAATATCATTTGGATTTGGAGCTTCATAGGCATACTGCCATGCTTTATCTCTTGCATTTTTAGGCCGAGTGCCTATATATCTAGATGGGCATGGTGTTTGTGGCCACTCTTCTTGCAGATTTGTCATTTTTTTAATGGTTGACCATTGCCCTACACATAAATATAAAAAAAAATGAATAAAAAAAGTTAGAACTTAGAAGCTAGGGTTTCAAATGATTCAAAGTTTCAAACTTCAAACTTCAACCATATCTTTAACAAACAACAAACTTCAACCATATCCTTAGAAGCTAGGGTTTCAAATCAAAATGATTCAAAATGATTTTAAATGATTTGAAAACATTTACAAACAAGTTAACAACAACAAAAACAAAAGAACATTTGTTATAAAACTATAAAAAGTTTTCAAACTATGATAAGATGAACATACCTGGAAAGTAATTTGTCTTTTAAAATCGGTTAGAATCCTCTACAATCCACTCAAATCTGCCTTGAATCACTTGCAATCAGCCAAGAATGCCTCCAAACCTTCTTCTCTTCACTCCTCAAGGCTCTAAACAATCCAAATATAAGAAAAAATGAGAAAAAAACACATTCACTGCTGCTTTAATCCGTCATAGGCCGCGGCTGAAAATCTCACCAGAAAATCACGAGTTTTTTAAAAAAACTCCCCGAATTTTTAGCGATTACTCGCCAAGTATTCGGCGAGTTTTTACCAGTCCGCCGAGTTTTTGAATCGGCGAGTTAACTGGTGAAAAACTCGCCGAGCTAGGAAACTCGGCGAGTTTTTAAAACTCGCCGAGCTAGGAAACTCGACGAGTTTTTAAAACTCGCCGAGTACTCAGTGAGTTTTCCAACTATGCTTATGACAGCTTCTGGATTATATTGTGCAAAAATATTTAATATCAATGACATGATCCATCATCAAGATGCAAGAGAGTATAACTTGAATCATTTTTAGTGGAAGATTCATTCATTTATGAAGCTCTTTTACTTATTTAGAGCACACATTTTATGCTGAATCTTTTTGACTAAGAGTCAAGGATTGAGGGGTATCTATTCTGCCAAAGTCATCTGAGAATGATCACGGTCTCATTCCTTATAATATTGGAGTCTTGGACATAGTAAGACTCAGCATGCTCTTTAGAATCCTTTTAATTGGACCTACATGATCTTTTTTTGTAGATTTTGAACTGAAATCCATTCTTATGACAGTTTCTGGATTCTATTGTGCAAAAAAATTTAATATCAACTTTTTGGATCACACTACATGATCCATCATCAGAATTCAAGAGAGTGTAAGGTTGTAGTTTAATGGATTAGATTGCATAAAAAAAGCAACATCAAAGTTTCCTATCACACTACATGATCCATCATCAGAATGTAAGAGAGCATCTTGATGATGGATCATGTCGCACGATTAGAAACTTTGATGCTATTTACACAATCCAATTCAAAAACTATCAGAAACATTAAAATTATAGAAATCTGATAATTCTGACTGCAATCAATTTTGCCTATTTATTGTTAATAGATTTGTACCCTTTAGACAGTCTTCCTTGATTGATGCTTGCCCATTAGAAGAACATGATTTCCGTTTAACCTGAACGTTGGTATGTTGTTTCAGGTACCAAATGAGCCGAATTCTCAGCAATCCAAAACTTTAAACTCCAGTCAAGATAAAGAAGTTGATTTTTCTAAGGAGTTTGTACACCTGAGAGCAAGGAGGGGCCAAGCAACTAAGAAGCAAAGCATCTATGAAAGGGTAAAATACTAAAGAACTCAAACTCTTCTATAAAGTTTTTCTACAAAGGCATGTATCAATCATTTTCATGGACTATAAATGTTTTGTTTGATGAAATCAATGAATACATATATTCACAATTGGTCCCGATCGCAGAATAGGAGGGAGAGAATTAGGGAACGTATGAACAAGCTGCAAGACCTTGTTCCTGGTTGCAAACTGGTATAATGCATTTATAAGTTTCTAAATATTAGTGACAAATTATAAACTTGATTCATTTTTTTCTTAAAAGTGCATCTTTTATTAAAGTTATTAACTTGATTGATGATAATATGTTTGTGGCGTCATTATCAGGTTTCAGGGGACATAAAAAGGCTTGAAACAATCATCTGCTACATTCAGTCCTTACAAAGACAAGTTCAGGTATGATTAAGCAGCACCGCATGTTTAAGAAGATATAATTTCAAGGGTTTCAGATGTTTTAATATATAGTGATATAATTTTACAGAGTCTTTCAATGAAGCTCCAGATGGCTTCTATGACACCTGTAAATCTTGGTCATTCGTTTGGAGAGGTAAGATAAGTACTCTTGTTTTTATTGGATAAATGCTTTTTTTAATAAGAGCTAAGCTATGAATCACAAGAGGCTTTTGAAAGAATCTAAAAGTTTGATAGGATAGGTAGAGTTAGATAAATATTTTTGACAAGAGTTATAAATCGTAAGAGGGTTTTGAAAGGATCTAAAAGATTGATGAGATTAGATAAACAGTGTTTTAGATTAAGGTAAAAGTAGGTTTTGAAGGGGTTTCCAAACTCTTTACATCAAAAAGAAAGATAAACCATTAAGCACAACCAGGTTTTAAAAGGACTTGAAACCATTTAAACAACTAAACCAGGTTTTACAGGGACCTGAGACCAACAAATGTGACCAGAAAAAATAAACATAAAAACACTAGAACCTGGAAAGACAACAGACTGGAGCAAAGCAATCTGAAAAGCCTCCCAAACCAGTATCCAGCAAACCAGTAACGCAACCAGTTCACCAACACAGAAAAACCAATCAACATAAGGAAACATAAGATTTTCCTTTTGATTTGAAGTTTGATTAGATAAACAGTATTGTTTGTATTAGACAAATGTTTTTGTTGAGATTCATATGAGAAGGTTTTGTTAAAAAATTCAAAAACTTGTTCAAATAAACATCATTATTTTTCAAGTATCAATTCAAACTTTCCTTTAAAAATTTAAACTTTCTTTAAAAACTAAGAAACAATTCTGCTAATGTTGGTGAAGCAGGGGAAAAGCTATCATGAAGCTTACATGCCGCAACTACCTTCATAATCTACAGTGGGAAAATTATTTTCTTGTTATTCACAGCCAAGTCAAGACAGATTTTATTTATTTTTATTTTCTTCTTTTCCTTTTTTGTACTTTTTCATTCCGATGATATATCATAAGTGTCATTCAAAATGTTGATGCAAAAACTATTAGACAATAGAATCTAGAAACAATTATAATTAGATAAAATTATTTTTTGATGTGTGATATTTCTATTTAGAAATATTCATTTAGATTGTTGGTTTCTTCTCAAATGTCTTGTCATATTTAAACATTGAAATACTAGTTACATCATCTCTTTTAATTTGTAATCAGATTAGGAGGGTTTGAAATGACATGTAATAGATCAAATTTGAATGATATTATAAACTATTATATCATCAACTTGAATGGTATATTGAGTTATTTTTTATTTTAATATTGTGAAAAACTGCATAGGAGTATGATGAAAAATCAATTGAAAAATGAATTTAGTATTATAATTAATGGAGAAAATTTTATTGGTTATGTATAATCATTTAATTTTTTTTAGAATTTTAATTATAAATTTTAATATATATAAATTATTCTGTTACGTTTACTAAACATAAATTAAGCATACATTAAGAAATTAAGCATACATTAAGAGCAAGAGTTAGGACTTCCAATTCTTAAGTCTAAGTGTTATACTTGATTTTGCCACTTCATTTCATAGTACATCATCTTGTTTTTTTAATTTTTTTTAAAGATCTATATATTGTCATTCTTGATCTATTGTTACATATACTTGTTAAATTTAGATTGAATTGTCAATCATTGGGTTCTAAGATTGAATTGCCATCTTAAATAGTGGAATTCATTATTGCAAATTTGTGTACAACCAGGAACACCGTGCTTTACCTTGTTCTTATCAGTTTAATGGCTAAATAATTTTTTCTTCTATGTGATCCCCTGCTATGAGGTGATGGGTTGTTTAATTTTTAAAATAGAAAACTACGTCATATCACACTCTTTTAACTCTTATGCATGATAATGAGTAGCATTTTGATTAATACCAATATTGGATAATGTTGCATAATGCCTGAAATATCATACCCTATGACTTAGGAGCATTAAGTGCAAGCATTGCATACGCTTTGCTGATTAAACTAATTAACATACTTCATTATGTGCATTCTTATTTTTGCTGGATTGGTAAACAAATTACATTGTAAATGCATGCTAGAAATGAACACCATACTTAATGGCATAGATGGGATTGTATGCATTAAGTTATTTTATCTAGTAAGTGTTCATGAATTTTCAGCAAGCATGTGATTAATTGTATGCTTATGTGTTGATAGTATGCTTATGTGTTGATAGTGCATAAGATGCTTTTGTTTATCTTGGAACTATATTATATTCATTGATTTCTTTTTTGTATTCAAGTGTGTTGTTTTTTTATGGGATGGGTGCTGAATGTGGGTCTTCAAGGAAGAGTATGTATCAATGGATGTATGACGTGTAGGTCAACATCATTATTAAATGATATGATCAAGAATTGAACTAATGAATAATTATTGTCAATTTTTAATTTATCTTGTATTTCTATGTACTTAATGGTTGGTTGAATAGTCAACTACGAAGTTCAACTTATCTTATGTGTGTTTCTTTCCACATTTTACATTTTTTGATGATGTAGAGGATTGAGTTCTTACAAGATTCAATTAATGAGTGAATATCATGCTCTTCCCCATTATTAGGTATAGTACTTTCTTTCTCGATAGTAGACAACTTGCCTTTATTTTCAAATTTTTTTGCCAATACGGAAAACTTTTCATGAAAGGATATATCCTTGTCCTCATTAGGAAAAGTGGAATCAATAGTAACATTGGTAAAGCTAAGCCTTTGGTCTTGTGGGGGGTTCAAAATTTTCTAATCATCCTAATTTAAGAGATATAAGGATATTTCAAGTGGCTACTTCTACAACTGCTTCCCTTAGCAATAACATTCATATCTCTTGTCTCCTCATAAGAGATAAGCTTTGAATTTCTTCAATAGAGGAAATTTTCTCCCTCCTTCTATCATCAACATTGGAACGGTTTTCATTTTTCTTATTAAGCTTGGATTAAAACTAGGGGTATTAGCACAAACATCAAGGATTGACATAAAACTCATGATAAGATTAAAATTGTAAAGAGTTAAAATTAGTCTTTGATGTTGGGTGGATAAGCCCTTTCATTTATATAGTTCTTCAACGTAAAATAAGGGAAAATAATCAAATTTTTATGTCTCAAAAGATTGAAAAAAGAAAAGAAATTGTAACTATGGACAATATTGTAATGACCCTATCTTTTAGCCTTCACGTTCTCCAAAGTCTAAGTGGAGCATAAGAGGAAATTAAATTAATTTCTTATAAAGTCATTAAATAAATTAAAATTAAAAATTAAAAGGTGACTTTATATTTAATTAATTTAATTAATTATTGTATTACAAGGTAGAAGCTTCTAGAGTGTGTATTAATTATTGGAAAGGTGGAAGCCTCTAGTAATTTAACTTTCTAGAAGCACAATTAATTATTGTATTGCAAGGGAGGAGTTTCTAGAGAGTGCATTAATTATTGGAAGGGGGAAGCTTCTAGCACTTGGAATTAATTAATGGTTTAGTTCCTTCTAGAAGGGTGAAGGAAAAGGATAAATAAGGGTGAGAGTCTCATTGTTGAGCATCGGATTTTTGTGAATGACATTTGATAAGAGCTTGGACATGTGAGCTACATATCTTTCTTGGCAATAGAGGACATTCATCCTCTCTTGCAACATTCTAGACATCATTCCCTTGGGGTTTGGCCTTTGGAATACATTGCTTTGTACTTGATTTTATCATTTTGAGAACTAATATAATTTCAGCATCAGTTCAATCTTCAGTTTGCATAAAAAATCTATTTTAGAAGTTGGTTCAATTTTTGGGCATCCCAAGGTGCCCATTACAGTGGTATCAGAGCTTTCTTACAAAGTGTTTCACGAAGTTATAACCGATAGGTGCCTATTACAGTAGTATCAGAGCTATAAGTCTTGCCATCCTGTGGAGATCTTAAGCATTTATGTTTGAGCATGCGATAAGGGCTTTATAATTTTTGCAATACCAGAGCAAGACAAGGTAGGAGTTCAGACTTGTAGAATGAACAGGGTAGTTCATCCATGCAGAGGGACATACAATCTAGTCATATTGATACAGAGGAGATATTCTTTGAACAAGACAACAATATGGGTGACCGAGATGACAGGAATACCAATCCAGATCAGGAAAATGTAATGTTTAGGTTATTGGATACATTAGAGGAGGGACAACATATGCAACATGAGCAGAATAGGTGAATGGATATGATGTTGTAGCTTATGGCTAAATAGATGGGCATCAATATTAATCCAGGTGATGCCAACAATGGAAACAAAAATAATAGAGACAATGATAATGGAGGTCGAGGCAACATTAATGGTAATAATGGACATGACAATAATGGGAATGAGGCTAATAACTTTAGACATGTTGCATGCCTAGCTCAAACAGTAAGCTCGCGACCTCTTCTACCCACCTTTCCACCTAGAGATCTAGTTCAACTAGTTAATGAACCATAGATTACAGAGTTATAGGATCATTTCAGGAGGGATAGGGAGGCTAGTGGACCAGAGTTTTAGGCAAACATTTCTCTCAAAGATTACTTAGACTTGAGGATGAGACAGATGCCCAAATCAGGAGGAAGAAGTCAAAACCTTGAGCTAAGAAAGAAAGTTGGGAAACTTTCTTTACCTTATTATGATGCTTCAGGGAAGATGATTGCACGAGCTTGGGTATAGAAGATGGATACATATTTGTTGTTGAATCCTATGCCTGAAGAGGAGGCTATAAAATATGCATCTATTCACTTGGATGGACCGACACATGAGTGGTGGCACCATGGCATGGTAACCTTGGGGCATAATCAGATCACATCTTATGAGGAGTTCACTGAGAAGCTCATAAAGAGATTTGATACCAAGGATCCCGAATTACAATTTAAGGAGTTGGCATAACTTAAGTAATGGAGATCAGTTGAGATGTATATCAGTGAGTTTCAGAGGTGAGCTTTGTTGGTAACAGATATTTCAAAGAGGAGGTTAGTAGTGTTGTTTATGGATGGACTCTCAGAACCCTTGCGAGGTTGGGTCAAGGGGCATGACCCAACTATGTTGCAGGAGGCCACTAAAAAGGCTCATGACTTAGCACCTTCTTCATTAAGGAGTAGATTTCAGTGCAGGGATTCTTATATGAAAAAGGATAAGGAGAACCTGACAAAAAAACCTTTTCACAAGGATGCTTAGCCAAAAAGAGATAGGTTGGATAATGACACCTTGAATGATTTAAGAAAGGAGAAGTTATGTTTTCATTGCAGAGAGCCTTGGGATTTATCTCATAAGTGTCCTCTCAAGGCTAAGGCAAATCAGATGGAGTATTTCTCAGTTGAGGAGTCAAAGTCAGAGAGGGAGGATCAACACTTTGATTCAGATGAGGATAGCACTATAGAGGAGAGTAGCATTCCTGAGGATGAGAAGTCATTAGCATGATTAACGGGGGCTCAGAAGGCAATCACATTTAAGGTCAAAGGTACTATCCCAGGGTAGAAAGTGATCTCACTCATTGACATTGGGGCTACACATAATTTTATAGATGAACAATTAGTAGCCAAGAGAGGTCTATAGACTAGGGAGCATGCCAGATTTAGAGTTATGGTAGCTAATGGTGACAAACTATTATGCACTCGAAAGATATCTAATCTTCACATTAGGTTTGGAGATGGCTATGAGTTGGAAGATGAGTTCTATGTGGTAGACATGGGAGACTATGATGTCATCCTTGGCATGGTATGGATGGCTTTGCTAGTAGAGTTCACACTTGACTTAGCAAAATTGGAGATGAAGTTTTAGCATGAGGGAAGAATTGTTGTACTTAGAGGACTTTCAGATGGGAGTTGCAGAGTAGTTTCATTGAGGAGAATGCAGAGACTTTTTCAACATAATAACATAGAGTGGGCAGTAGACTGGTTCACTATGCTAACTTCACAAGAGCCACAAGTGAAGATTCATCCACCAAATATTCAAGAGATACTTGATAGGTGCACTAAGGTATTTGGCAAGATTTTGCATGGAGTTCCTCCTGACAGGGGGATAGAGCATGTTATTGAGCTCGAGGAGGGAGCCAAACCAGTCATGATTACTCTCTATCATCATCCTAAGAAACATAAGGATGAGATAGAGAAGGAAATTAAGGAGTTGTTGGAAATAGGGCATATCAGGTCTAGTAAGAGCCCCTTTGCTTTAGCAGTAGTGTTCGTAAAGAAGAAGGAATGGACAATGCACATGTGCATCAATTACAGGGCATTAAATAAGAAGACCATTAAGAATAGATATCCCATCCCATGGATAGATGAGCTAATTGATGAATTGCATGGTGCATGCTTTTTTACGAAGATTGATTTACGGTCAAGGTATCATCAAATCACGATGAGGGAGGTGGACATTGAGAAGACAACTTTTCGGTGTCACTATGGCCACTTCAATTTTTTGGTTATGCCATTTGGGCCAACCAATGCCCCTGCTACATTCCAAAGTTGCATGAATCAGGTATTCTGGGTGCAACTTAGGATATTTGTCTTGATTTTCTTTGATGACATTTTAGTCTTCAATAAGACTTGGGAGGAGCATTTACAACATCTTGAGATGGTGTTGTCCTCTTTGGAGAAAAAGTCACTATATGCCAAGGAATCTAAGTGCGAGTTTGGGATGACTGAGCTACTATACCTTGGGAATATCATCAACACAGATGGAGTTTGGGTAGATCCTAAAAAGATTATGGCTGTTGTTGATTTGCCTACTCCTATGAATCTTACATAGCTTAAGGGATTCCTTGGTCTCTGTGGATTTTACAGGAGATTTGTTAAGGGATTTTCACAGATCATTGCACCCTTGACAGACCTTACCAAGAAAGGGGCCTCACATGGATAGAGGCAACTCAGAAAAGCTTCGATCATTTCAAGAAGGTGATGTCATCATGTTTGGTACTAGCTCTACTAGACTTGACAAAGCCATTTGAGCTTCATTGTGATGCATCAGGAGATGGGATTAGAGCAGTCGTGATGCAGGAGAAGCATCCCATTGTTTTTGAGAGTAGGAAGCTCTGTGGAGTGGAGAGGAGCTATTCCATCTATGATTGGGAGATGTTGGCTATAATTCATACATTGGCTAAGTTTTGGTCCTACCTAGCTGGGGGAAGTTTGTTATCAAAACCGATCACAATAGCATCAAATACTTCATGAGCCAATGTGATTTGAATGATTGACAATAGAAGTGGATTACAAAGTTACAGGCCTATGACTTTAACATTGAGTTTGTCAAAGGTAAGAAGAATGTGGTGGCAGATGCTTTATCCAGGAGACCTCATATTTGTGCTCTAGCTAAGATTACAGGAGATTGGAGAAATAAGATCACAAAAGAGTATGCAAGGGACACTTGGGCTTCTGGAGTAATTACAGGCACCATACATGATGATCGTTATGTGGTGATTGATGGATTGATTAAGTTTTAGGGTAGGATATATTTGATTCCTTCATCACTATTTAGGGAGGTAATAATGAAGGTATTTCATGATGCACCTATAGCTAGAAATCCAAGGGTCTTTAAGACCTATAGGTAGATCCGTGAGTGGTTCACATTGAAAGGGCTCAAGGAAGATGTTCAGAAGCATTTTAGGGAGTGTACGATTTGTCAACAGAATAAGGGAGAGCACACATATCCTGTAGGGTTGTTACAGCCTTGGCCCATTCTAGATAGGAAATGGGAAACTATTTCTATGGGCTTCATCACCGAGTTACCACGAGTATGAGGGAAAGATTGCATCTATGTGATAGTTGACCGACTGACAAAGTTTGCTCACTTCTTTGCTATTCCATCCACTTACATAGCAACACAGGTGGCCGATCTTTTCTTCAGAGAGATATTAGGTTACATGGGCTACCTAGTTTCATTGTTAGTGATCGGGACAATAAATTCATGAGTACTTTTTGGCAAGAATTGTTTAGGTTGTGTGGTACAAATCTTACACCTACCACTAGTTATCATCCACGGATAGATGGGTAGATAGAGATTGTGAATAAATGGGTGGAAGGATATCTGAGGAACCATGTGACTACACAACAGAGGGCTTGGGTCAAATGGCTACATATGGGAGAGTATTGTTATAATACCACTTATCATATGTAGATCAAGATGACTCCATTCATGGCACTGTATGGTTTTGAAGCACCTAGTTTCATGGATCTAGTTTTGGGAGATAGTAGAGTACCCAAAGCAAAACACTTCTTGCAGGATAGTCAAGATATTTTGAGGGTGCTCAAGGAGAATATACAACAAGCCCAAAATCAGTAGTTATCATCCACGGATAGATGGGTAGATAGAGATTGTGAATAAATGGGTGGAAGGATATCTGAGGAACTATGTGACTGCACAACAGAGGGCTTGGGTCAAATGGCTACATATGGGAGAGTATTGTTATAATACCACTTATCATATGTAGATCAAGATGACTCCATTCATGGCACTGTATGGTTTTGAAGCACCTAGTTTCATGGATCTAGTTTTGGGAGATAGTAGAGTACCCAAAGCAAAACACTTCTTGCAGGATAGTCAAGATATTTTGAGGGTGCTCAAGGAGAATATACAACAAGCCCAAAATCAGTAGAAATTGTATGCTAACTAGCACCGGATATGGTTTACCTGAGGCTACAACCATACAGATAGTCATCACTCAAGAAAAGCAGAGCAGAGAAGTTGAAGCCTAGGTTTTATGGCCCCTACAAAGTGATTTGCAAGGTGGGTGAGGTTGCTTACAAGATTGAGCTTCCAGAGGGTAGTCAGGTACATAATGTGTTTCATGTGTCAAGGCTTAAGAAAGCCATCGATCAAAGAGTTGTGCCTTTAGCAGAATTACCACCATTAGATGAGGAGGGAAAGCTCATATTAATTCTTGAGACTATTCTGGATACTAGGGAAAGGACTCTGCAAAGCAGGTTGATTAAAGAATATTTAGTCAAATGGAGATATCTGCCAGAGGAAGATGCTACTTGGGGAAGTGAGCAGGTGCTACAACAAATAGGACTGAGATTGCTTGAGGACAAGCAATTTCAAGGAGGGCGGACTATAATGACCCCATATTTTAGCCTTCACGTTCTCCAAAGTCTAAGGGGAGCATAAGAAGAAATTAAATCAATTTCTTATAAAGTCATTAAATAAATTAAAATTAAAAATTAAAAGGTGACTTTATATTTAATTAATTTAATTAATTATTGTATTACAAGGGAGAAGCTTCTAAAGTGTGTATTAATTATTGGAAAGGTGGAAGCCTCTAGTAATTTAATTTTCTAGAAGCACAATTAATCATTATATTGCAAGGGAGGAGTTTTTAGAGAGTGCATTAATTATTGGAAGGGGGAAGCTTCTAACACTTGCAATTAATTAATGTTTTAGTTCCTTCTAGAAGGGTGAAAGAAAAGGATAAATAGGGGTGAGAGTCTCATTATTGAGCATCGTATTTTTGTGAATGACATTTGATAAGAGCTTGGATATGTGAGTCATATATCTTTCTTGGCAATAGAGGACATTCATCGTCTCTTGTAACATTCTAGAAGTCATTCCCTTGGGGTTTGGCCTTTGGAATACATTGCTTTGTACTTGATTTTATCATTTTGAGAACTAATATAATTTCAGCATCGGCTCAATCTTCAGTTTGCATAAAAAATCTATTTCGGCAGTTGGTTCAGTTTTTGGGCATCCCAGGGTGCCCATTACAGTGGTATCAGAGCTTTCTTACAAAGTGTTTCATGAAGTTATAACTGGTAAGTGCCCATTACAAATATTGACCCTTCCTTCTAAGGACATGTATTTAATCAAGTTATAACATGTAAGAGATCAAGGGATCAACAAAGCATCCTTGCTATACTTGCTATGGTGTTAGATGAATGATTCCCCTTTCTCCAAGGATTTTATGAGGTTTTGTTAGGTTGTACTACAATACCTTCACAATGCAAACCTTAAATTATGTAATCAAGTGATAAATTACAAGAGACCAGTGAGTTGGAAAATAATTGGGCTATTTTTAGTAATTTTGGTATTAGATGAGAGACTCCCCTTCCTCCAAGAAGAATTATATGAATTGATAGGATCTTTTCTTGCTAAGCCTCTACACTTTAACAACTTTACAATGTAGAGTTGTTCCTTGAGCTATCATATCTTTGACTAACTTGACTTCTATTGTTTCTTTATCATTCTTCCAAGAATTTACAAAATTCATAGTTAGGGTACCATCATGCCCTGTCATTGTAAAAAGCAATGGGTTTAATACCATCATGCTCAAAGATAAATCTCCACAATATTTATCAATGAAGCACAATATTTAGCTCAATTCTAATTCATTGTCTGGAGAAGAGAGGAAATATTTATGAGCATAAAAGGATATGAGAACACAAACAATCCATAAGGTGTTAAAATAGTAAGAGAAGAAAATAATAAAATTTCCATTATGTCCATCTATTGTATCAATAAGAACAAGGAATTATGGGAAAAATAACATAGCAACACAAGTGAGAAAAGAGAATTTGTGATTACTAGTCACCTTTCATAATAATCTATTTTCAGTTTAATGTGACCTTCAATTTTTTGAGCTTACCATAATGTGATGATCACTATAATAATTAGAGCTTACTTTTTTTCTTCAAGCCTTAAAGATTAGGCTTGTGCATATTATGCAGATGCATATTAATCACTGGGGAAAAGAAGAGAGTTGGCATTGTCATTGATTGACTAAGATATCTCAATTCAAAGCTCCCTAAATTGAGTTTGATGCATCCATGTTGAAGATCCATATTAGAAAATGAATTTGTAGTTTGATTCCCCTCTCTATAGATGTGACTAACACGAACTTTAGAAAAATTATAAATGGAGGATCTAATTTCTTTAATACAATCTTTTATTTCCCAAGTTAGGTTATGATAAGTCTAGAATATGTCTTTAGTTACCTTATGTTTTCCTCTTTTACCTTTGTCCTTGTCTATGATCTTGTCGGAGCTAATGGTTTTTTTTAGGTTATTATTGTTATCAATATTTTCTATTAGACTAGTAGTTTAAGATTGTACTAATCTCATTTTAGTTTATAATAGAACTAAAAGATGGATCTTGACCTATGGACATTTTGTAATGCAATGGGATTTAGAAGATTACTTGGTTTAAGTCATAACAAACCAACTTAGCTATCGTGTTATATAAATGAATTCAAGTAAAGGATTGGTGTCAATACTTTTTTGCTAAATAAATATATGGTTTTTTATCACCAAATGTTAAAATCAAGAATGATTGAGTTAGTGTAAGGATATACTTGTAGTTTTTTCTAATTCTTTAGTTTCTTAAAACATCACCTTGTTCATTCATCTTGTTCCTAAATACCCATTTTATACCAATAACATTATAATATTTAGGTCTACGAACTGATTCCCATGTCTTGTTCTTTTCTATCTGATTAAGTTCTTCTTTCATTGCATTTATCCAAAATTTATCTTTGCACAATTCATAAATAGTCTTAGGTTCAACTTGAGAAATCAAACAAATCTATTCTCTTACCTTTTCTCTTATCACTACTCCCATATTTGTACTACAATGATATGTTCTTTAGGATGATTGATTGCAACATACTTTTGTGTTCTTTTCTCTTCTCTAGATTCATCTTCAATCTATACTTGTATATGATTATCCAATTAAAAGAATTATTTATTAATTACATTCTAATTAATTATTGGTCTCTAACTTGTATCGTCTTAATTTTATCTAAATCATAAACAAGTAGTCTTTTTTACAGTTGAAATATTTCCTCAACTCTTACATTTGCACTTTCAAAAATTGTCTTTAATCTCATATTATAACATCTATATTCTTTCTCTTAGTAGAATAAACAAGAAAGATACCTTCATCACTTCTAGGACCAAATTTCTCTATATCATATTCTTTCTTGATGTAACATTTTCTTCCAAAGTTTATGAAGTATTTCACAGTAGATGTATGACAAAACCATAACTCATTAGAATCTTACATGTTCCTTGTACAATATGAACTTTATTCATAGTGTATACTATTGTGATAACTACTTATCTCCAATAAACATGTACTATATTAGCTTCTAGCATCATTTCTCTATCTGCTTCACTTACTGTTCTATTCCTTCTTCTACTATACCATTCCATTGTGGAGTTTTAGGAACTAAAACATTTCTACAAATTTTATTTTGTCTTCACAAAAGTTGTTAAACTGATTTGATGTAAATTGTCCTCCTCTATCAAATCTTAAACATTTGATTCACATACTAGATTCATTTTCAACTTTAGCCTAAACTTATCTTAAACTTGTCAAAAGCTTCTGATTTCTTTCTTAAAAATGAAACCCACATCATTCTTGTATAATCATCATTGAAAAGAATGAAATTCCTTTCACCATAGGATCTTCTAGTCTTTGTAGGACCACGTAAATCTGTATGAACAATCTCCAAATTCTTTTAAATAGTGAATTTCTTATTAGGAAATAAACTCTTCTTCTGTTTAGCCATCACACATTCCTTGTACATCATGACATAGATGATTTCACAATCTTTGGTAATTCTCTTAAAGCATTTTTATTACTCACCTTCACAACATTACCAAATTTTATATGACAAAATCTCTAGCATAATCACCACTAGTTCTTGCATATTTAGTTAGTACCTATTTATCATAATGCACGCTAGATAATAAAGAAGATTCAACTCTAAGAAATTTATCTTTTAGTCTACTAGATTCAAATGCTTTCTCCAATCAATGTCTCTTTATTAAAGTCAGACATAAGTGTAATAAATTTTGTTACAATCACCTTAGTGTCATAAGATGGAGTTAAAGATCTTAAACTTTTGTAGCACACCTCATCTTCTGATTTTTCTCGTTTAGAGCCTTTTATACTTGTAACAATCTCAATAATCCTTTGAACATATGACCTAATAGATTCATCTTCTTGCATTTTGGAACTTTCAAGCATATATTTCCAATTATGTAACCTATCTTTCTTTGTGTATGTACCACCTTCATAAAGTCTTTCCAATCTATCCCAAATTTCATAAGAAAGTTCAAGACTCTTTACCTCAACAAATTATGTTTTTGGAAGTGTAGAGATCAGTTATTTCCTTGCATACATGTTACACATGAAGAGATTCTTTTCTTCATTAGTACATGAGGATAGATCATTTTCCTTCTTCACTTTAGTTTTAGTCTTTTTAATCACCCAATAGTCAATCCCCACACAAATCAAATGAGTTGTCATCTTACCCTTCAAAATTTGATAGTTGTCCCCATAAAATTTTGGACTCTCCATTTTGAATTCCATGGATCTCCTCAAGATGATAAACTTCCTTATCAAAGAGGACCTAATGCCTTGATACCAATTATTAGAAGGTAAAGTCAACATACACAACTAAGAGGGGGCATGAATTAGTTGTGATAAATTTAAACTTATATCCAACTTATTAAATACAACTTTAATAACCAAAATAATGAAGCATAACAAGAGATAAACCATACGCAGTTATTTGTTGACTAGGAAAACCCTTAATCAAAGGGAAAACCTTGATGGAGATGGTACCCACAAGATAGAGTACTAATATAAATATTATGTGTGAAAGGATGTGACTCTATTAGGGGCCAATTACATTGCAATCAGTACAACAATACTTGGTAAAGGAAATATCGCAGTTAGGTTGATAGAAAGACAACTAAACTCATTGTCCAAGTTGCTTTAGCCAAAAATGAGGAGTATATCTATAGGATAAAAAATCCAATATATTGAGCTGATAAATACTACAACTCCATTGCCAATAGATTTCCTTTGAAGCTCAATACAATCAAACAACTCTATCTTTTCTCTACTCTAACATCCCTTCCTTCAAGCTTGCAACAATTGACCATATACATGGTAATTTCCCAATCAAGGAAACAACTTTTATTTATACCCTATCCAAATAACTAATTAGGTTGTATTGTTATGCTTCCCTAATGTAGAATTGATTACATAGGACCACACTAAGGCTTAAATGCCTTTTAAATAATCATTAAAAATATTAAAATAAGTTTCCCACATGTTATAATACAATCAACACATTATCCCATAAGGATCAACATGTTTCACCAACATAATTAACTACAAGTAAAACTTATCACATAATTTACTTCTGTAATTTCTCCAAAATGATCTCCAAGACTTGATAACACAAATATAACATCATGATCATGTCTTAAACCATGATCCAAGCTTACTAACCTTAATTTTATCTCTCTATTAAGATACTTGTAGCAATTTACCATAAACTCTTTCTATCAATATTTCCTCCACACTAGTCTACTAGCAGTCTTCCCCAAATGAACTATAACCCCACCCAATACTGATTAGAAATATAAGTGAACATAGATGTAGCATCCATACTAATCTATGAAAATAATCGTAAGCTCTCATAGATCAACCCATTTTGTGCCAACTTCATTGACTGAATAAACCTATGTGATGTACAAAATCCATGTTTGTCATGAACTCACAAACATATATGTTGTCCCAATGACAAATGTGTACTCGATACACTACATAACCAACATATCCAAGTGCTAAATAGACCTATATTCCTAGCAACTCAACCAACTTAATATATCTCTAATTTATTTTCCTTTGAATACTCAAGTGTTGTAATTCTTTATGATCAATAAACAACACAAATTCCTTTGGTAACAAATAATGTCTCCATTTCTTCAACTCATGAACTATGGTATAGAAATCTTAATCATAAACTAAATATTTCCTTTAGTTTAGTAAGGCTGAAACTATTTATTTAGCTACTTTCTTGTTCAATAATTCAAAAATCTAATTGGCTCCATGTGTCCATCTAAATTTCTTTTAATCATGTCTCATTTTTTGTTTCATATGATTATATATTGAACTAAAATTCTTGATTTTTTTAATAGAAACTAGCCAATCCATGAAATGATCTAACCTCTCTCATATTATCTAGTATAGACTATTCCAATATTACTTATACATTTTTGGGGTCTATCTTCAAAGCTTACCTTAAATCACTAATCCCAAATACACTATCTTTTCCCCCATATAATAACATTTCTTGATATTTATTAACTGTCTCTAATTTAATCTATTTAGTACTTGTTTCAAAATTAATAAATATTCATTTTTACTCTTACTAAAACTTACAATATCATCCAAGTATACAATAAAACAATTTACCCAATAATTTATTCAATACATCATTCATTAATCTCATGAAAGTAAAAGGGGTGTTAGTTAAGACAAAATACATAACCAACCATTCATGCAAACCTTCACTAGTCTTGAATATAGTCTTCCATTCATCTCCTTCTCCAATTCTAATCTGATCATAGCCACTCTTTAAGTCAATCTTGGTAAAACATTTTTCGACAATCAATCATGTCATCTATTTTAGGAAAATAAAATATACATTTCACTAGGTTATTGTTGATAGATTTGGAATCAATACACATTTTCCATTCTCTATTCTTCTTAGGTGTTCATATTTTAGGTACTATATAATAACTCAAACTTTATCTAATTTTACCTTTTCTCAACAACTCTTGGACTTGTATATTCAATTCTTCATTCTACATTATTCTCATACAATATGGTGCCTTGTTCGGTAAAATTTATCCTAGAAATAGAGCCATATAATGACTGATATTCCTAACTAGTGGTAATCCATTAGGTACATTATCTAAAATGATGTCCCAAACTCTACTGATAACTTTTCCATTTCATTGAGATTTTCTTTTGTTATACACAAATAAGGTTTCTTTGGAATCAATACATCTAGTAGATACTTTTTTTTTTATACCATCTAAGAATTTCCTACCTTCAACCAAAGAAAATCCTTACTATAGCACAATTCTCACTCTTATGATCTCCTACCAAACGTAATAACCAATTTTCTTCACCCTAGTTTACACTATAGTATACCTATTCAATCAAACATCATGTATATCTTGTCTATCATGTTTTCAAAGACTTCACAACAAGATATTTCAACTATTCATTGGTGTAATATCATACTAAACTTCATCATGATAAGATTCAATCTTTAAAGTTCACAAAATATTGCTCATTTACCAATACCTATTGATCATCCCTGTCTAACCAATTTGATATCAATTTGGGCATTTCATCCTTGGTAACTAATTATTGTGATCCCAAATTATTGGAATTCCCATTGTCTATGATTACCTTGCATTATTTTCCTATAAATTTACATCTATTTAGAACATAATTTTCCTTAGCACTAGTTCTTAATTAGGTTCTTCATTACATAATGATCTTCTCATCATCAAGTTTTCTCCATGTATTTTGGCTGATTCAAGGATTTGGGAAATTCCTTTTCCAAAAATTTATTTTTGCTACTTCTACCAATATCCTTTCATGAATTTCCATGTGTACGTTCAAATTTTTATGTCCTTCCTCTCCACATTTGAAAACAGTGCCTTTGAATAGACTTTTGTCTTCTCTTTTGTAACCATTACCTCTAGGGAAATCCCCTCCTCTTCTTGAGTATGAATTCTCTTCTTTCCATTCTAATTTTCCTTTATTCATATTTGAATAAGATCTTTTACCTCCAAAATGTTCTACCTCTCTAAAAATTGCCACCTATTCCACTTTCTCTATGTTCTTATCTTTTATTCAATTTTTCTTGGGCTTTTAGGGAAAATTGATAAGATTTTTAAATACTTTCCATCTTAACCAAACTAATGACATCCTAAATAAATATTATAAATCTAGTAAGATACCTTGCAATTCTTTCATCTTCATCATCCACATGTTTGGGTATGATATACAAATTATAGAATACTTCAGTATACTCCTACAAAGAAGATGTATTTTTCTTTAAATTTTGCATTTTACTCAAAAAATTGACTTGATCATCATGAGTAAATAAATTTCATTTCAACTTGTTTACCATCATATCCTAAGATTTTATCTTTTACTTTCCTTTCCTTTATCTATCAATTTGCAAATGTTCCCACCATAATGATGCATGTCCTTTAAACTTACTACTAGTGATCTTCACCTTATTATTTACATTTGTAATTTTATATTTGAAATAATTTTTTATTGTAGTGATCCAATCAATTAATCCATCATAATATAGCCTACCATCATATTCTAGTAAATTGAAAAGTGGTCTAGCTTTTACTCAAGTCAAGGATCTTAGAAAAATTCATCCCCATGTTCTAATACAACTTCATTATTCATTGTTATAGCTTCCTCAACTTCCTCATCACTTGCATCATCAATAGTTCTTCCTATTATTTGGAAATTACACTATATAAATGATTTGTCTAAACATAACCATTATTGTTAGATCTACATCTTATTAGAATGATTAGAATAACTGGGGGGTTAAATCAATTATCCTCAAGTCCAGATGCACCAATTTAATTTTTAACAACTTTAAGCAACTTAATCCAACTCATAAATCCACTTAGTCCATATTACAAATCATCATTAATTCAACTTATTCATGGTGCCTCGATCTCTATTTTAGTGTGAGCCAAATTCTAGAAACATATAACAAAAACTAACATGACACATAAAAATATATTCACACAAGTATGACACTAGGATGTAATGTAGAAAGCCAATTTGGGAAAAGCAACCAAGTAACATCCTACCACTTTTCACTCTTCTAAAGTGAGCTTGGTTAAGAGCCAACCCTGTTAACGGTTACAAAACACACTATTAGGTGTGACATTGTTAAAGGATTTAATCACCCTATTAGGAGTGGCCTTGTTAGAGGTCTTAAAAACATCCCATTAGAATGTCACCTTGATTAAGGATTTGCAACATGTCCATTAGGTCAACCTTAATTAAAGGATTTTATTGTCATAATGGTTAGAAAGTAACAACTAGGTTGATCTGATAAATTAAAACTCACATTTCATGCTCAAATATCCATTGAACTCATTCCTAGTTCATTGATTGGTCTTCATCACATTCTCCATCTCTGATTTGTGCGGTAACACTTCAAGCAACCTCGCTTTCACCAACTTCTCACTTTTCCTCTGCAACTCTTGTTCTTCCACTTATCTTCACAAGTTTTCCATCCAAGTAACATGTAAAACATCTCATATTCTTCCTTAAATAGACATATTTAATATTCTTCTGCTTAAACATAATTTTAGATCTTAGGGTTTGATTAGATTTATTGAATATGTCCATTGTTTTCTCTTTCTACTTCTTTCCTTGAAACTTATGGAAACTTTGCATTGAATATTTTTCTTAGATCACTTAACAAACTCAATTCATTCATTTAATATGCTAGCTCATCTATCCTCATCCTTAACACATTTTGACTATTCCATAAACTCAACTGTGGCAGCCTCAAATCTCTATTCTTTCACAAATTGTTAATATGCTAACACTCACAAACTATTAATATGCTAACACTCAGTCATCACTATGTTCTTCAACTTGATCTCACTGATTAGCTCAGTCACTACTAATCTTTCTCACTCAACTTATATTGGATTTCTTGACCATCATCATGCTTAGTTATTAATTCAATTTTCATTTAGCTTGCTAGATCATGCTTAACTTCTTCAATGACCTAGTAACTTGTTACTCGATCAAACTAGTGTTTTACTTAACTTCTTGACTTCCATCAATTGTCTCTTTCATACTTCATCTCATATTTATTCTTCACTTAATAAAATGATCAAATAGAATATATTTTTTCAAATACTAACTAAAGAAGTGCCCTTTATAGTTCCATCATACTTACTCCTCTTTACTCAACCACTTTACGAGTTCATCTTGTTATTTCTTTTTTCAAATCCTCTTCATCAATGAAATAATATGACACTCTACACTATTAGAAAATGTCTTGTAAGGTTTGACATCAATGAAGACATAATAATTATTCCAATTGTAGTTCCAACAACCTCCCTCTTTGGCATTGATGGCAACACATTTAGTTACCATGTAATGTGTTGGCCTAGTTTTTCACCTTGCATAATTTTGTTACACTCCATAGTGAAAGAACCAATGGTCCTATGTTTAAAATATGAGATGTGTTAAAAAAACCCTAGATGAAATTACTAAAATCTCATGAAATCCTTGTTGTTGTGCCCTAGTCTTCAAAAAATTTGGAAAGTAGTATTTTATTTGAAAATAGCACGAGAATCTTTTTTCACTTTAAGGTTTTATCTTTACCTTTCCTTATATTTATTTTAAAATTACTTTCCCATAATTTAAATGTCCATTTTCATAAACCTTTATCTTAACCATGGTTTTACCCTTTGTTAATTCCTTAATATTTTCTAAAGTGTTTTAACCGTGCTGTAGGGTTTACATTTACTAACTATTGATCTCAAAAAGGTCAACAATGAGCACTTGCCCGCATTATGAATTTGCTCAACCTTTAGCAAATGTGGAGAAGTAGCTGATTTCCATGTATCCCTTTGTGATGTTATCTCCTAAATGCATTGCAAAAGCTAGATGTGTCAAAATGGTTTCAAAACTGTCAAATGGTCGTTAGAGCACATTGGGAATTTCAAGTCATCTCATTGATCAAGTTGAATAGTGGAGTTACCTTTTTGTAATATAACATTGCATCATCAATCTTGGGAATATCTATAGTAGGAACATTACCACAATATAAATATGTGTGATGTTTATACTCGGTGAGGTCATGTGTTCCCAATTTTAAAAAGGTGTTGGAGTAGTTGGCAAATGGCAGAAATGTTGGAAAAGATAACACATCCTATTGGTTACTTATGTTGATTGGGTTATAAAAGGGATGAAATATGTGAGGCTTTAAATCATTTGGAAGATCAATAGAAGGTGCATTACCACTTTATAAAAGTGACCGAAGTTTGACTAAAGTAGGGAAGTACTTGGTTGCCATATGGACAAGTGGGGCCAGTCATTCAAAGGGTTTCCTAGTGACGTCAAGGTGGAAAGCATGCTGAAATGTTTCATAATGATTGGTGGAATGGTCTATGTGTTCATTGAGTTGGAAGGTGATTGTATCAGTGGGCCCAAAACATTGAAACCAAACTTATAAAATTATAAGGATTTTCATGATCATCGATCTTTGGAAGATCGATGATCAACACTTTCCCACAATATGGAAGTGCCCAAACTTAACTAAATAGGGAAAGCACCTTGTTGATGTGTGGCTATTTCCAAAAAAAGGTTAATGCAATCTTTTTGATTTCAAACTAATCCATCTGATTCTTGATGGTCAATGGTTGAATTTCAAACTTCACGACGTGACACAAAATGTGACTATTGAAGCATTAACTTTGATCAATGATATTTTGGGTGAGCTTAATTTTGTAATAAAATTTCTAATTTTCCATTATTGAGCAATTAGGTTGCAAAATTATCATAGTGCAAAGATTTCTAGAGTGAATGAAAAAAATTTCCAAGGGTTTTGACATATTGCTAAGCAATTTCCAAAGAAGAAAAAGAAATAAAAATGAGTAAGTCATCTAAGCTTTTGGAAAATTGAGAAGTTGTATTTGCATTATGGTATATTTTAAACATACCTCCATGAAGGGATTTTTTAGGGTAAGTAGATTATTTGAAGAGAGTAGTACATGATGACTTCCTAGAACAAGTACCATAGTCTATGAATGAATTAGCTTGGGGAAAAGAGATTATTTTGAAAAAGCCCTAGACTATTGGTCAGTGAGGGTTTCTATGATAAAGAAAACTAGTTAAGGGATGTTGAAGTGTCTATTGGAGGATTAGGGCTTTTCTGGAAATGGTTTGCAAAAAAAAAAAATTAGATACTCCATTAAACAATGTATGGGAATTTGATATAGGTAAATTGATCATTCTAGGAGTTTTCTTTGATGATGATCTACTAGCAGTAATGGAAAAGAAGTATGACCCAATTACTAGAATTGTGAACAACCATGTTGGTGATAATCTCTTTAGGGTTTCACTAGAAATGATCAGAGAAGTTTTTAAACTAAACCCTAACCATGCAATTCATGAAAAAATAGACATAGAAGACCTCCAAGCTAGGTATGATGCACAAAGAATATAAAAAAGGGGAGGATCATTGTAGGATAATTTTGTAAAAATTGGATCATTGCCCTTAGTTACACAAAACACTCTAGAGCCTCTATTGAAGAAATATTTCAACTCTAGAGCACAGGCCTTGTATTTTTTTCTCTTTGCGAGATCTTTGGCATCAATGAGCAAGACAACATCCTAGGATCCATTATTCTCATCATTGTTCAAATCTTTTAGTATGGTATGGTTCAATTTTTTACTTTGCTACTCACTTGGTAGAAGAAATTCATAATGGCTTAATAGGAATTGCAAAGGCTCTAGTTAATATGCCCTTCTACTGGTACTCCATGCTTATGTATATATGCTTCTACAAGGGAGTTACATGTTTCTCTAAGGAGATGAAGTTGGAATTGGAGAGGGATGGAGAAAAGCTCCCTATCCAACTATGGAGTGTAGATATGACATGGGAGGTGACTGATGCCAGTTTGTTAGGTTTGATAGATATTTTTCTTCTAGGCTCAAAATGTTGTTAGTAAGGGATAGCCCTAGATTAGCACAACCTCTATTAGAATTGATTAGACCTAAAGACCATGCTAAAGGGCTGATGGTGAGTTATAATTGGGGAGATATCATCCCATATGTAGTGTGTACTATTTTTAGAGTTTATGGTTTTTTGGGAAAACTACATGTACTACCTAACCAAGTGCCTTTAAAAGTAGGGATTGTTAAACTTTTGTGGCAAATTGGATCAGTTAAAGAGAGAGAATTGCTAGGTAAATCTAAAGGTACATTTTTTCCATAGCTTACTATTGTTCATAACTTTGTTTTTGTCAAGAAGGGATGGAGAAATTTAGAGAAATTTTTGGAAAAGTATCAAATGGCTCAATCCCATGCTCGTTTCATAGACTTGAGGGGATTTTATGACCTCTTTAGAGAAACAAAAAAGGCTAAAGCTCATAAGAAAATGGTATACTTTCCCAAGGACATAGTTGGAAATAAGTTCTTATTACAAGAACAAGAGCTCAGGAAGGAGAAGTGGAAAGTTTACATTAAAGTCCTCGACTTTATAGATGCTTTTGAGCCAGATTATGATCCCCTAGCATATAGAAAATATTGGGGTATGAATGTAGATATGTTGATGGATAATTTTGTTGGGATTATGCAAACAATGAATGAAAAGAAAGAAATTTTGATACAAGCATACCTAAACAAAGCAATTGAGGTGGAAAGGATGCTAGAAAGCAAAATGATTTTGAACCCAGGGAAGTATACATTGCAGAAAAGAGCTATGTATATAGTGGCTAGGACTTTATAGTATGTGCCTCCATATAAAAGACCTAGGTTTGAGAGCCCACCTGATACACATACTCCTAAGAAACAAAAATTGGAGCAAGGATCATCTTCTAATGTTGAAGAGTACTCACCCACCTAGGCCTTGCTCAGGATGGATGATGAAGGATCCTTGAGAGAAGAGATGAGACAAATTGGAGGGGAGATGAATGTTGTGGTCACAACTGCAAATATTGAAGGAGTGCCTAAAGAACCTTCTATGCCAACACTCGATCTCATTTTGGGAGATTATAGAGGTAAGAAAATAGATCCTGTGATAGCATAGGCTGCCAAAAAATTTATTGATGATGAGATTTTTGTAAAATATAGAGATTTTTCTCAATTCTTATGGAGGAGGAACATTGATAATTTTGAGCACAAGTGTAAGCTAATTAAAGAAAAGCAACCTAATAAAAAGGACTCTGAAATTCAAGAGGAAGTTAAAGCTAATTTCATGGAAGATTTTTCACAAATAACCCCTAACGGGGGAAGACAATTGTTGAAAGATTTAGGAATTTTGATTCTACCTAAATGGGACATAGCCAATGCTATGATCTTTGATTTTGTAAGGAAAGAAAAGGAGACTTAGTTTAAAATTGAGGAGGAGGTCTTGCAGGCACATAAAGGATTGAAATATAGTGATGATCATCAGGAATTGGTGATATGGTCCATTGAGAAAAGGGACAAGACCAAAATACATGAAGATTCAGATGTTGAGCATATGGGTAGCTTCATGGTATACAGAGTAGAGGAAATGGATAGTGAAAAGGTATCTAAAATGACCAAAGAAATGGTGGATTTTGGTGTTGTTTTTGTAGCAAAAGACAAAAACAAGTTCCTTCAGCTCAATGCTAAGTTTGAAGAAATGCTAAAAGCATATGAGGAGAGGGAGAATAGGATACATTAGTTAGAATCTTAGGTGGCCCAAATGGATAAGCAACTTGGAAAAAGAAAGGTAGGAAAATCCAACCAGCCTAGGATTACTTATCCTTATCCTCCAATTGAGCCCTTTAAATTAAGTCCCATTATAGAGCTATCAGATACCCTGCAGAGGCCAGAATATTACATTGTTGAGGAATTTGAGGAGAAGAATAAACTTTGGGCATTACATTGGAGTTAAATGACTTATATGAGGACAAAATGAGGAAAACAATCTTGTATCTGGTAGATAAGATTGAATGGCCAATATTTTATGAACCATTGGTAAAAATAATAGATATGTGGAATAAAATAAAAGGTGTTGAGGATGCTTTAAAGCCCATTATGAGTAAATGACGTAGTAGGGATAAGGATGTTACCATTTTGTGTGTTTCATTTATTAGTCTGTCTTGTGAAAAAATAGAATTTTTTTTTATATGACTAATAATCTATCTGATTTTGATGATAAGAGGGTTGTAGTGCACAAGAGGATAATAATTTTCTTTTCAAAGTATCTTGCTGAGAAATTTGAACTTTTTCCACATGCACTTAGAGAAATAGATAAATTAAAAGAAAAGGAGGAATGGGCTAATGATTAGATGATTTGTTGTGCATTAGAATAAATGGGGTTATAAGTGAAAAGGGGCATGTATTGTGGGCAGCAACGATTGAAGAGATTGTTAGAGTGAAATTATTTTATAATTCTATTAGAGAAGAATTTGTTGAAATCAATAAGTTAGGAGATTTTGTCTTGAAGAAGAAATGTGAGGTTTTGAGTTTTGATTGGCTGGATGACACAATTTTCAACAAATGGATGGAAGATTTTGTGCATTCAAAGTAGTTAGAAACTAGAGAAACCAATGAAGAAGAGGTGGACCAAGATGAGATGAAAACAACTAATACACCAGTTAAAGAAATAGAAGACAAAGATCAACAATTAATTGTAGTAACAAGCATAGAGGTCCAAACCGATTACATGGAAGCAAGAGAATCAGATGTTACTATTGTTTCTTTAGTGCACAATGATGTAGATGGAGAGCCTCAATTTGAAGTAAGTCTACAATCATTAGAACCATGTCCATCACAAGCAATTCTAGTGGTTACACCCTTCAAGGAATGCCAACAAACTCAAAGTCAATCATGAACCCCTTAGCAACAAAAAAGTGTAGCAAAAGTGGTCCCCATAAAAGAATATTCATGATGTAGAATCATTTTGTTGCACTAATTTTTTTCTTTTATGATAGTAACCTTGTAAATATTTTTTTGTCTTAAGGACAACTATCAATACTCTCTAAGGTTGAAGCTTGTTGCATCTCACACTATATAAGTGATATTTCAAGGCTAGAGAAAGGGTTTGAACTATTGTATAACTTTTAGTTTTGCTAGTTTTATTTGGTCTAGTCCTTGATGCAAATTTTATGATATATTTTCTCTACAAATTTGATGATACATCAGCTTTGAAGGATTAGATTGTTTGGTCTTGAGTTTTTCTGAGTACTATTTCTATGTTACATAATTTTCAAAGAGAATTAATACAAAGATGAACTGTCACCATATCTTTTCTCACTGAATCTTGTCTTCATTTTTATTGACTAGTTATTTTGAGATTCTATGAGCAATGCTTATTTAATTTAATGCAAATAGGATAGGTTGTATGTCAATTCACTATTGCTTTTGATTTAATGAATTGAGTAAATGCTTCAGTGATATGATAGGATCTCCAGGAAATAATAAGGATGTGCATAAGAATGAGTTTTAGGGAGAATTGCTAATGATATTGATTGTAATGTAGTCAATTAGGTCAAAAGGTTGGATAGACTTTAAATCCCAATGGATGAGGCACTGATCAATTATTTCAGTTTGCATATGAAGAGATCATAGATAGACATCAAGCACAATCTTAAAATAAATATCAATTTTACTTTAAATGTATGAGGAGTAACATAGCTGGTCAATACTTGTTTACATTTAATCTCTAAGTTTTAGTTAGTCGTTGTTTCCTAGAATTACTTGTCTTGAAGGTAGTATCAAGTCTTGAATCTTTTTATACCTCAAGTGCACCTGCCTTGGTTTTGCAGAGCCAAAAGAGTAGAAGATCTTTTATGATTTTGTTGAAATTGGGTTCAGATCTAAAAACCATCTAGTTGTTTATGGTAAGTAGCTAATCCTTAGGTTATTTTGATCTTCACCATCTTGGTATTAGGTATTCTTATTACTTGGTAGTGCAAAAACACCAACATAATGGAAAAAGTGTTCTCTAGATTTTTACTATCAACTCCCTTTATGTTCTATATCAGATCTTCATTAATATCCTTAGTTTCATTTTTATTCTCATCCATACAACTTCTGACATATTTCTCCCTCTATGATACCAATTGAGATTATTTATTGTAATACCAATTATATTGGCTCCCTCTTTGACATATCTCTCATCTTATTTAGATATTGGATGGTAACTTGACACTCATCTCCCTCTTTGACAACAATGCCAAAGACATTTGTGTACACATCTCTCTCTTATCTTTTGTACTAACTGATCTTTCAATTATCTATTTCCTTGACTCTATCACCATGTTCCTGCTTGCAGCTTTATCAACTCATTCTACCAGCCTTCTTTTCACATCTTTAGGAAGCTCCTAATGTGTGACCTTTTGCATCAATCTATAAGATATTCTGATTATAAAAATTGATGCAATGTTGCATCCCATCTTAGTTGTATTTAGATATGGGAATGATCCCTAACTTGCCTCTTAGATACTCAAATAAATCCTTGGGTAATGTCTTAATGAATATATTATCTATATATATTCCTTTGTGTTAATATAGACCAATCTCACTTCTTTGTCTTGCACTGATTTTCTTAAGTAATGATACTTAGTTCAAATGTGCTTGGTCTTTTTGTGCATCACAGGATTCTTGGATATGTTTATAGCACTTGTGTTATCACAATATATCACCATAGGTATAGTAATCTCTTCCTTCATACCTTGCAACAATTTCTTGATATACACTATGCTTGAGAATTAATTGCCACTACAACATATTCAACATACCATAAATCATAGTCTTATGATCCTTTTAGATATTTCAATATCATTTTCATAGCCATTAGGTGGTTCTCCTTAATTAGTATTAGCAGAAAATATTTCAACAATTCCAACAACTAATGCAACATTGAGTATATTATGAATAACATATTACAATTTGCCAATCATTGACCTATACAATGTTTTATTTACTTTAGCATAACCATCATTCTTTGAAAATTTATGTCTAGTAGTGATAGGTGTTCCAACAGGTCTTTAATCTTCCATGCCAAAGGTCTTTAGTATCTCCTTGATATACTTTGATTGTGTAATATATATACCTCCTTTCATTCAATAGACTTTCAAAGAAACAAACAATTTAATCTCTCCAACCATTGACATATCAAATTCTTTCTTCATCTCATTAGCAAATGATTTGCATATTAAATCATGTCCTCCAAAATGATATCATCAACAAATATCAGATAGCAATATCTTATCCTCATATTCACTCCTCAAATACAAATTTTTATTTTCATTAGTTATCGCAAAACCAATTCTCACCAAATATGCACACAATCTTTCATACCAAACCATACAATACTTTGTGCAACTTACATACCATGTTCTTCTTGCCAAGTTCAATAAATCCCTCAAGTTGTTCAATGTAGACTTCTTCTTCCAAGATTCCATTCAAAAAATTAGATTTGACATCTATTTGATATACCTTGAATGCTTTGTAAGAAGCATATGCAAGTAATGTTCTTACTCCTTCCAACCTTGTAACTGGAGTGAATGTCTCTCCATAGTCAATTGCTTCCTCATGTGCATATCCCTTGCAAACCAATCTTGTTTTGTTCCTTGTGACTTCACCTTTCTCATTAAACCTTTTTTTGAATATCCACTTGGTTCCAATCACATTTTTATCCTTTGGCCTTGGTACCAATGTCCATGTTTTGTTCTTCTTTATTTGATTAATATCCTCATTCATTTCTCTAATCCAATCTCCCCTCTCCAATGCATATTTAACTATTCTTAGCTCAAACTCACATAGTAAACATGTATCATCCTTCAACTTGTTTCTTGTCATGACTCCTATATATTTTCCTTTAATGATTTGATCAGGTGTGTGGTGTCTTCTTGCATATTTTACTAAATCAAGTTCAGATCTTCTTTCTCCTTATTGTAGTTCACTTGGTCCAACTTCTCATTTTCTCTAGGTATCTCCTATTGTAACTCAGCTTCTCTTATTTTGCATTTAGTCGCCTCTCTCTATGACTCAACCTCTACAGATTGATGCTCGAATGAGCTACTGTAACTTAAAAGCATATGTCTATTGATGCTCAATAGTCTATTTCTCTTGTTCAAGTAATGCACTTTGTTCTCCTTTATCAATGGAGACAAAGTCTTTTCATTAATCTTCTTGATTTCCTCCTTTCATTCTTCTTCATTATCTTATTCATCAACTCTAACATTTACACTTTTGATAATTTTGTTAGTGTTAGTATTCAAAAACTTGTATGCCTTTCTTTCAGTGGAATATTCTAAGAATATGCATCCATCACTCTTTGCATCAATTTTTCCATTCCTTGCATCTTTAATATATTTAACACTTGCTTCAAAAAATGTAAGGCCCACACTAGTACCCTATTATAGATCTTGATGAAATAAATATGATTAGGAGTTAATAAGGTTATGATTGACATTTTTTTTGTTACTAATAATGATTTATGAGATTCTATTAGAGATTGATGTAGACTTTGATTATTATAAGGTTGATATCCTATCCAATAACATTAGGTCAATAAGATAGGACCACATGAAAATGAAACTCAACATATTCAAGCTGAGAACCCAGTCATGAGATTCAAGGTATGATTTACTAGACAATTAGGGGAGATGAATTAACATTGGAAATAATAATGAATATAGATCTTATGATAACAAAACACAATGGTTGCACTCGTAGATTGGTATCAAAGTATGATGATATAATTTGAAAACATTCAATGGCATGAGAAACTAACCCTAGGGGCATATACACCTCATAATGAGACAAAAAGGACATTGTTAGAAATATTACTTTGGTCAGTTGATTTGAAAGGATACTAGTTAACAAGTCTGCACCATAATGATTTTAACTTATATACTAAGATTCATTTTACATGTTTTAATGATTTAATAGATATGACTTTGGTGTTTCATTGTTATGATAGATAAGGATTGTGATGATATTTAGAATGGTAATTTTGTTATGATTAGAAAGATTAATTTTATGCATGTCTTGAAATTTCAATGTTTTGAATAATTTATGGAAATGATTAGATGGAAGATAATTGAATATGCTAATGCAATTAACCAATATTGGATTATTTTGCACTTATCTACCTATATTTCTATATTATTTCATTGGGCTACTAACATTAAGTTGAGTGTGTAGGAAAGTTGAACCATGGAGATTATTCAGGGAAACAAGGTTCAAACCTATGTGAACACGGTAAAGTCAAGGTGAATCTTTGGAAGATTCAAAACCTCGTTGTATTGTGTTTATTTCATAATGTGATTGTGCATGGGTGTTATAAGTTTATAAATCGTGATTATTTAGAGGCATGCCATCATGATGTGTAAGTGTCTTAATGAGCATGTGTCATTTGACACTTGTGTTGTCCATGTGTAAATGGCATGTCATATAGGGTTTTGGGCATGAAGTCACTTAACCTGAATTTAATCCCCATTATGAAATTAAGCTAACCCACCTTGGAGAGTGTTAGGATGAGTCACCTTCATGATGGAATTCAAATTTAAATTTGGTAGGAACTTTAGAGAGTCTAAAAGTGGTTCCCAAGTGTTATTTTGGTGAAAATAAGTCTCCCACATGGTAGTAGTATAGGTTGGGGGTCTAAATATAATCATAAGTTGGTCTAGGGGACCTAGGAGACCCTCTAAACTAGTCATTTTCAAGCCAATTCGAAAATCAAAGTACTACATGACTTCTTTCCTCAACCCTCCACTTGGTTATGTTCTTATTGGTAGAAGGTACAAGGGTGTAAGTGGGGTAGGTGGGAATGGGAGTGGAGGTCCTTTAGGGATCTTGTGTCAAACTTAGTGGTTATTCATCCACTCTCTAATTGTTGAGACACTTAGGGTTTGAAGGAAGAAACTTGGAAGAAAAAGAAGGGAAGATCTTCATCACCATTTTTCATAACCTAGCTTGGAAAGAGGTTAGTGCTTCATGCCATGTTCTCTCTCATCTCATGAAAGTTGATAGAAGGAAATTGAAAGAATGTTCTTGTAAGATGTATGTGTTTGCATTTGGTATGTAGTAGTTGTTGTGTATGTAAATGAGCATGTTGGGTTTACTTGCATTTGATTTTGTTTCTTGATTTTGTTGTGGTGGATTGAATGTTGTGTTGGGTGTGAAGGCTTCACTCACCCTTGGGAGGGAAGAGAAGCCTTAGGGTGAAGGGGTTAGTTGGGCTCAACATTGAAGTTGAGAAATCCTTCTCTTGGAGAGGGGATAGTTTTCATGGATATGGGCTCCATTGAAGCCATATGCCTTTCTATTGTTCTATGAGAGGTATAAGTGAGGATATGTGAAGAGGAGTATGTGTTGATAGCCTTGTTGAGGCATGTGTTATTGATAGCCTTGTTGAGGCATGTTTCTTGGAAACCTTATTGGAATAGTGCAATTGAAAGATTTGTTGTTTCACAAGGATATGGCATTCTCCTCCTTGAAGAGCCCACCTTCACCCAATGTTTATGATTCCATCTATGAATCATTGTGTAAGCCTTGGTTGGGGATTGTAAATGTGTTGTTAAACTGAGGTATTTGTGTTGGTTCTTGTTATTGTGATGTTGTTTGAGTGTATATGGTTGAGCCTTGTTTCCCCTAGCACGGGAGTGGCCTCCTTGAGGCCTAGGTTGGGAGGTGAGCCTCCATGGTTCACCATTTTTATCTCTCATTTGTAGGTCCTTGCTAGATTATCTTGAAAAAAAACTTAGAGCTCTTATTGTCTTTCCATGTGTGTAAGAGATGAAGACATTTTTGTTGTATTTGAGATGAGGCTATGGGCAAATCCCATCTTGTTGTGTGCATTTAAATGTATTGTAAAAGTAGTGTTATTGCCTCTCATTGACAAGAAGAGTTCACCACCTTATGTTCAATTGTGATAAGCTTGTTGTATATTAAAGGAGAAATAGAAGAGAGAATACCAATGTATTGTTGATGTAGATCTATTATCATGAATAGGAATGTATTGGGAAAGAGATTTAGTATCATAGTAGATATTGGTAAGATGCAAACATAACTACCTCATTGTTATCCATTTATCCTCCATTCTCATAGAAACAAGTAGATGCATTCTATGATTAATCTTTTAATGCATATATAATTGTATAATGTGCACTTGATAAATAATGGAATTGTATTTAGTTGTAGTCATGATATGTATATCCCTCCTGGAATTGGAATACTTGATGTATCTTGAGTCACATGCAAAGAATTATCAAATTGAATCCAATATCATACAAGAAATTGTAATGATGGGGAGATTATCTTATTGAATGTTAGTATCATCTCATCTCTGTTGTATAGTAGTTGTAAATGCATATTTGAATTGAATCTTGCATGAGAATACAATATCAGTTCTAGAGGCAATGGTGTTTTAAACTTCAATATTCACAGATACGAATAATTAGTTAATT